>VWZF01003761.1:326945-608757 GCA_013396755.1 Sclerurus mexicanus | reverse complement strand
GCAGACACGCCCCCTCGGGCGGCGGCGCCCGCCGGACCCGCAGCATCCCCTCAGCTCGGGGCTCGCCAAAACAGCCCCGGAAAGCCCGGCGACCGGGCTCGCCACCGCCCCCGCCTCAGCCCCGGCGCGCATCGGCCCCACCTCACCCCCAGGCTGGGGCGCCGCAGACAATGGGCGGGCGGCGAGACCCGCCCGGCGCAGCCCCGCATCCCCCGCGTCGCGGGCAGGGCCGGCCGGAGCCGGGAGCGCGGAGGGAGCGCGGAGGGAGCGCGGACTTACTCGGGGTGCGGCAGNCTTCTGGAAAGCGCCTCCGCTTCTCTTTAACACCTGCAATAGAGTCAGAGCAGACACAGCTCAGGGTCGCTCCAAGGAGGGGGGCAAGTTCTCTAACAGAAGCTCTAGGTTTTGACTTGGGTATGAAACGGAAATCTTTTGTTTCACTTTGGGTTCTGTCGTTGCAGATTTTGCATCACTGACTTTTCAGAATGCTCTCTCAACCAACATCAGAGATAATTTGCTATAGATTTGAAACAGATATAAAATTAAACTTTTTTTTTTTTTGCAGCCTCTGTGTTTTTTTTTTTGTTGTTGTTTGATTGTTTGGTTTTGGTTTTTTGTGGGGGGGTTTTATTTTGGGGTTTGGTTTTTTGGGGGGGAGATTTTTTTCTATATTATTAAAATCCCACATTCGTGGAGTTGCAAAATAATGTCTAATCTGAATGTTTTACACTCATTTTCACTGAAAAATAGAAGTAACTTGGTTAGCCCTAACCTGAGTTCAGAAACCAGATATTCTCTCTGGAAATTAATGTAAGCTAAAGCATACAGATGAGAAACTATTTTGCAGTTTATTTTCAAGCATAATCTATTAAGGAAAACATCACACCCTTCTCCAGGTACAGGCTCCTCTACAAATAAGGAACAGGATTGCTATAGAGCAAAGTGATACTTGTGCGGGGACAAGGATGCTATTATATATTACTCTTCTTTTTTTTTTTCTGCTCAAAGTCCTCTGGTGACAATCATGTTTCTCAGATTCTGCAACAGCAGCTTGGCTTCAAGCCATAGACAGGGGAGCTGACCTTTGTATCTTCTCTGAAATCCTCTCTCCTTTCTTTTCCATCAGCAGTGGGTGCAGGTCCAGCTCCACAGCCTTCATCACTCATCTTTCTGCTGAGGTTTCCAAACCTCAGTTCTTCCAACTTCTCCAAATGAGCTCAAGCACTCAGGGTCCCTGTTCTGCCTTTGTTTTTGGGAATGGACTCACTCGCTGTTGGCCATTATTTTGCAGTTGCATTTGATTTCTTTGTCACTGTCACCATGAACCAGACCCAGCCAGAAGGACTGTGCCTGACAGGCAGCCGAGGTGGGATGGAGCCCAGCTCCCTCGTGCCCTCCTGGCACCTCTGCCTCCTGGCTGCTGGCTGTGCTCACCGTGCCCAGCTGCCTTGTGCAGCCTTCCCCTGCTCCAAGTGTCCACCTCCAGGTGTGGGGGACTGCAGGAGCTGCCCTGGCTGGATCTGCTGATTCCAGCTGGTTCCCCACTGTCCCCGCCGGAGCAGGGCTGAGCCACTCAGAGACTCTCAAGGAGGGAGGAGGTGGAAAGGTCAGGGTGAGGCAGTGAATGCCCCCCCTGGAGAGACAGGGGGTATTTTTTAACTTTGCTTCTTGCCATCCAACTCTATTTTAAATTGGCAATAAATTGAATTCTTTTTTTCCCAAATCAAGTCAGTTTTGCCCATGGCAGTAACTAGTCAGTGATCTTCTCATCTTTATCTCAATCCATGAGATTCTCCACTTTATTGTCTCCCCTGTCCATTGGGGAGGGGAGTGATGGAATGGTCAGATGGGCAGCTGGACAGAGGGGTACAGGGTCACTCATCAGAGGGGCTACATTCTTTGGAAAGGAAGTAGTCCTGTTTGGAGCACAGCAGTTCCAGCTGAGGCTTCTGTGTGTTGTGACAGTCCAGCTCTGCCAGAGGGGTCCTTTTCTGTCCATGCTGCCATCACCACCTGTCTCTTGGCTGCCTTTCCCACTGACTCGGCAGAAGGCATCGAGGATACAGTGAAAATTTCTTGTGCTGAAATTCCCATTTGGCAGGAAATCATCCCATTTCACTGCAGTGCAACATTGTCTGAACAGGGTATTTCAGTAGACAGTAGCACCTTCAGTTTTCTGATTACAATTCTTGTCTGAATGTCCTGGAGCTGGGTCAGTCTGTGTATTTGTATCCCTTTGCAGAATTACAGTGTGACCACATGGGGCAGAAATCTCTATTTACTGTCAATCACTGTACTCTTTGCACATCCCTTTCTGTCCCATAAATGATCTCAATTGAACATTCATTACTTGGAAAAAAGAATGCACCCCCTCTCTTGCTTCTTCTTGACAATATCTGCTTCAAGTTGTGAGCATGGGTCTGTCTTATAAAATCAGTGATTAAATTGCCTGAAATTGATGCTCAGTTCCCTTTAAACAAAACTGTAGATAAATTCTGTGTGAACTATTTTTTTCCCATGCACTAAATTCAACAAAGATGCAGTTTCACTTAGTCCTCTCAAACAGTTAACAGATATGGATTATCTTTCCTGAATAGTTTTTTGGGGTGTTTCCAGGAGAAGATTCACAAACGGCTCAAAGTTGTTTTCAGCAATCTTCCCTCTTCTACTGTCTTAAAGGCTAGGTAAATTTTGAAGCACGTAGGAGATTCAGGTCTAGTCCTGTTCTCTGCCTTAGTGAATTTGAATTCTCATTGTCATTACTAAGTTATAAGTTATTTGAGGGTGTAAAGAGAGAGAAGAGAAGATTATTTTCCTGCCAATACTATTTCAATATGTACAAATAACATTAACTGGAGCAGGAATTAGATCAGAGTCTTCTCTCAGGTAAGAACCAGGAGACTGGAGACCTGCTCATACTTCTCAGTCGGCATTTATTTCCACATGGAGTTCAACAATGCTCCAGCACTGCATGTACAGGTGGGAAGAGCCCTGCTTTGCTGCCTGGTGGAAGACACTAGCCCTGGATACAGGAATGTGAATGCAAATCACTAATGAGAACGAGAACTAAGCCCAGAGGGTTCAGGTGTTTTTAATTCTTGTGGTGATATTTCTCCTAGCACCTTTCTTAATGTTTGGAAGGATAAAGAAATTCTCTGTCCAAAGCAGGGAAACTTATAATCAGCTTCTCTCTATTCAGCCTTGTGTTCCTTCTTTTCTTAGTTAGCAGTCACTGTAACTTGATGTCATAGCATTGATTAACCTTTTCCTTGCTTTTTCCATTTCCTAAAATGAAAGCTATTATCTGCTCTGATCTTAACACCTCATTCACTTTATACTAAGTTCAGTGTAAACTACAACATTTCCTGGAAGCATCCACAGTTCCTTGTTTTTGGAGGTACTTACCACAGGAAGAGGAAAACTTTGTCAGGTTACAGGAGAGCTTGTAAAATTTAACACAAAATACTCACTCCTGAATGTTGCAAAGCAGCAAGAGCCCTCAGAGGCTGTTTATGAGAAATGTTATTCTTCACAACTACGTGTTTCTGAGCCAATGTCAATGTCGAGTTTACCAAAAGACTTTGCCAGCACAGTTTGCAGGCAGATCCATCCCGTGCTACTTTCACATGTAACAAGAATCCCTTTGGAGATACGCCTGCTCCTTCTTCAACTGTTTTGCTAGGGCTGCTGGAAGAGCCTGATCCCTGTCGCACTGGAATGCTGCTGTCCTCCCTGTTTCAGTTTGGGGGACTTCTGATGGCACTCGTTGAGCGAATTGCTCTTTGATGCAACACTGTTGCTCAGCAAGGTATTTCTGCCTGTCAGCTGTCACAGACTCCAAGAGATAATGTTGCTTGTTTCACGGATTTCTCATTAACTGTTTATTTTTGCTTACAGGACTCCGAGTACATGCAGTGTGTATCACCAGCTCTCAGCTACATTTCTCTAGTGTAATATTTGTAATATTATCAGTATTCTGAGGCTCATATTGCATCTGGTCCCATGATTCAGCTGAAATTGAATTGGTTTGTGATCTAATAACTCAGTTGCAAATATAGCAGCCTTTTCTTTCCTGCAGAGCATTTAAATCAAGAGTTTGTGAAGCAGGTCAGGTCATATGGCAGATATCCTCTTGTTCCTCAGAATTCTCACTTCTTTTTTTTTTGATAGTTATTGCAGTGGGGGATGAAGTCCTTAGTTTTGCCTCATGACTCTTTGTCTGCTGTAAGCATTTCTATTTTCTTTCTCTCTACTGCAGACACAAACTGCATTAGGCTTTTGTGTCTGTCCCACTCCTCCTGCCTGAACTTCTTTTCATGGTACTGTTTTGCACTGTGTGTTGCTTTGGATGGGATCTTACTCCTGCAAAATTTAGCTGACCTTGTTTTTGCATTACTTTAGAACCTATGTATTTGTCTTTATAATAACCCAAACCAATCAAAACCTCCTCTGCTTTAACCAGGAAACAGATGTCCCAGAGACAATCCAATCTGAGCAGAAACTCCTGCTATCTCCATACTTTTAAATGGGAATAGCAGATTTCTTAGATCCGTAATTTAAATATCTATTCCCTCATTACTTCTCCTTGTTAGCATCAGGAAGCAGACAGACATTCTCTTGAACCTTCTAGCTCCACTAGCCTTTTTAGTGTCTCAGACATAATTCTTTGTAATTCCACGTCATTCCTTATCATTCCTAGCTAACACATATATCTGTAATATTCCCTACTTCTTCTCCTCTGAGTTGTCTATACATTTAAATGTCCTATTACATGTCATCCTCTCTGATATTTTTTCTATCAACTTTATCTCTTACATTCCATTCAGATTTTAGTGTTCCAGTCACACAAATTATTTGATGTTTCAGTTGTACCTCCTTTACAGAGAATTTGTTTCAGAGTCTACACAAACAAACAGCACAATCTGTTATACTTACCTGACACTTTAAAACAATTATAGTCAAAATAACAACCACTATTTGTTTTAGTTATTATTATTATGAATAGTTCATAAAAGTGTATATCCTGAAGAGTAAGAAAGAAATTAGGGAGAGGTTGTATTGTATAGTATATGATATAAAAAGAGGTAAAAATACCCTACAGGGTATGAATTTGAGCTCTGTTTTCTGTACAGCTTTTGCATTCATGAAACACTTCCTGCTGGCAAAAATAGCAATATTTTTTCACAATCTTTCAAAATATGTCACAGTTCAACTGCTGCAAATGCAACAGACGCTTTAAAAAAAGTGCACCACAAGGTTGTTCACTTTCAAAAAGAGGGTGATTCAATTGCTGGATGCACTTTTTCCATGAGCAAAGAATACTATTCAGTAAGAAAGCGTGAAGATAGCAAACTAAGCCTGTAGAAGAAGAGTCAGACTCAAAAGGATCCAAAAGGAATGATGTTCTTCACTCAAGAGAATGCCATGTGTATTCCATTACTTTCCTGTCTCTTCTGTCAGAGAAATGCACGTGTACCATAGCAACAAGCACATCTCATAAAGCCTATATGTTAAATCATTAAACTAAAGATCACTTACTTTCTCTGACTTGGCAAGCAGCACTTTTGCTATTCTTTTAAGCAATAGTTCATAAAATATTCATAAACAACTCATAAATGGTTAAACATGCTGAATGCTTGAACTTCTACATAGTTTCTTTCATGTTCCCTAATACATGTGGAGAAAGATTTCTTTAAAGTAATTACTACTGTTAGAACACGTTTTCATGTGGTTTTTGCACACAACACACAACATACAAAGACATCCAATTATGTCACGAATTTGATTGCAGAGCATAGCTTATATTCCCACTTCCTCACCTTTAACCCTTCTAAGTGGACAATGGGGTTTTCTTTCTTGTTATATAAATTATTGTCTGTGGAAACACTGCCTTGAATCTCTGGACAATTACATTCGATTATCTGTAATGTTATATTTTCAAATTATGAAAGAATACTGTGGGTTTCTATTTTTTTTAGGCATTATTCTTTAATGAAACCCAAAGTGACCAGTAAGAGATATCATTTGCAGATTTTCAAAATATGGGATCAAGTTTCCTTTAAGCATTGCTTTTCCTACCCTGCAAATGCAAATGCATTATGTTTGTTGAAGTAATCAGCGTTAAATTAAAAATCTCAGCACACCCTCTAGGGAATTCAACTCTTCACAAACCTTAATTCAAGTAAAAGCTTGAGTGAATATATAGGTATTCAATATGACAGGAAGGACAAGAATCCATGGTTTGCTGCAATTTCAGACTTCCTTTCTTACCACCTCTCTTCAACCAAAGATGTGCTCATACAGGGACCATCTGCAAGAAGGCAATATTTAATACCATTGACCAGTGCTAATAAAAGGATGGAAGCAAGATGCGGTATTACCAGAGTTAAGCTGTACAATCAGCAGCAAACAAAGATTTTGTTCAGGATAGTATGTATCCAGCCTTCCTAGGGAGTGCTATACACATATGGATCGCTGAGCCTGCCAGCCCAGCATGGATCCGATTGACTCCAGGCTGGACACTGTCACGGGGAGATAAACAGACTCCAAGGGCTGGATGGTGGAGAATCCACAGGAAAAGCAGTTTTATTGCTAGGAACGTCTGTGGAAAGTGATTTTGGAGAAATGTAACATTTGGTGTTGAAAAAAGTTTAAGACATGGGGAATTTAATATCATTTTTTGAAGTGATAGTTCACAGAGATGGAATATCAAACTATTTTATGTACAGGAGTACATTATATTTATATATATTTACAACATCAGCAAACAACTCATGATCAGTGATTAGACTTAGTTTTTCTCTCCATAATATTTGATAAAGAATAATTGATCACAAACAAGTAGATCTCACAATCTGTTCAAACAACTTGCGTACAGAAAGAACTAAATTTGATAAATACAATTTTTACTGCAAATTCTTTCCCAAGCTACTCATAGGGATAATAGTGTCTTACGAATATTTAGTACTGGTACATAGAAACACCATAGATATTAAGCTTCTCAGCTCCAGCTAAACTTTGTACTTTGATAAGCAAATAATAAATCTATAAATTATTATTATTGTCTAAAACTCTATAAAATATTGCTTTGGGATGTATTGTACTAAGTAACCAATTCTGTGGGTTTAATATGTGTATGGAGTGATATCTGTTTGGGCACAAAAAGTCATTTCACATAAAAATGAAATGCAAAATGAACTGATACTCAGCAGTTACAGTGAGTTTCCATTGATAAGGGTAACAGTAACAGTAACCTGAGCTGGGACAACTAATTTGTGTGGTTGTTCGAGCCTGCAAAAAGGCTGAGACCTTCAAATCAAGGATTGATACTGAGAGTCTTCCCTTTGTCCCAGGAGAGCTGTAGTGGTATTTGAGATCTTGAGGTCTTGCCCTCAGTTAGCTTGCCTGAGAAATTATCCTTGGATTACCTTGGATCATTGATTCCACTAATGTATGGGCAGTAGATATTATCTACTGCCAGATTTCAGATTTAACTGAACAGTTACAAGAAACGATGGGTCTTGCAAATGGCAATACAACCTTCTTTAATGAGCAGCTAATATTCTTGTTGAGATGTAAATGTAGATCACTCACCTAACAGACAAAGTGCTTATAACTTTATCTTTTCTGCTAAGTCTTTCTTTTAAAGAGAGGTATTCAAGATTAAGATTGGTAATAACATGCTGGATAAAAAATAGTACCCTTAGAATATACATTTCTCCTTAACAGCTTGTTAAAAATCTAGTATTGGCTGTATTAATTTGCACAAAAGATTTCAAAACAGCTTACTGTAGGCTCTGGTTTTGTGTACTGTGGCAGAATGAATTATGAATGATTGCATCATTTACATTCTAAGTTTAGTTTTCAAGTATGGTTGATTTTGCTTAAATGAGAATCCTGTAGCTATTTAGTAATTAGGACTGATAGTTCTATGAAGTTCATAATTGGTCCCCAAACAGGTGTTTCCTTTATTCTTGAAAAAAATTAGGTGTATTTTTGCCCTGCTGCATGTGAGCTCATGGAAATTTCCTGAACGTAAAAGTATACAATATTCATAACAATTTTGTATTATAAAATCAAATTATACTTCACTTTAAATGTCTACTCGGCTCATGCACTGCATTTGAACTTCACTCAGGCACCATTTTGTAACAGTGCTCTGCAGCCTTGACCATGGACACAGTTACCAACAACTGCAGTTGCTCAGTACAGATGATCTGATAATATTTTATGACAATCTCTATAATGAACACAGCCTTATTCTAAATAATAGTTATGGATGAGTTAGATACACAACGCTGTTTTTCAATATAGACTGTGTCCACTGAATATAGATAGATGTTCTTGGATGTATTGAAAACAAAGCTGTTACTGCCTATAAAAGTCAGGTATCGTTTACATCGAGTGTCAGGAGCAATACAGTACTTGAAGGGGTCACTCCTTTGAAGTTTCTGTGCATTGTCTTAGCTGTATTATCCCAAGTTTGTGTCTCTACCTTGAAAATGGCAGCAGCCGGCAATCATTTATCATATTTGATTGTTCTGCAATGATTTGAGCTCAGCCAAGTTACCTTATCATCAGTGCAGGCAATTTCTATGTAAAGCACTGGTATTGACTACAAGAGATCTGACGGCAGTTTTAAAACATTTCTGCATTAATGGCCTTCTCACTGCATTTAAGCATCCTGTCTCTTAGATGTTGTGATAAATGTGACACTGCTATTATATGTCCTAAGTACCCACTTTTAATGGTGACAACATCTAGTCTTCAAAATGGTAATTGCCTAATGCTAACTATCTTTGCAATTTATGACCACCTTGGGAAAAATACTCCTTTAAAATTGCACAAATGTTTAGTTAGATATACATAATTAAGCAGTTGCCTTGATGGCATTAATTTAGGGAAGAATCATGGAATCATAGAGTTGCTTAGGTTGGAAAAGGCCTCTGAGATCATGGATTCCAACCATTTACTCAGCACTATCAAGCCCACCACTAAACCATGTCCCCAGGTGCCACATCTCCATGTGTTTTAAATCCCTCCTGGCATGGTGACACAACTACTTCCCTGAGCAGCCCGTTCCAGCGCTTGACAAACCTTTTCCCTAATATGCAATCTGAACCTCTCCTGGTGCAACTTTAGGCTGTTTCCTCTCATCCTTGTAACTTGGGAGACCAACCCCCACCCTGCTCCAACCTCCTTTCAGGGAGCTGTAGAGAGGGATAAGGTCCCCACTGAGCCTCCTCTTCTCCAGGCTGAACACCCCCAGCTCCCTCAGCAGCTCCTCATTGACTGCAATGAGTGCTGACATGTGGAAACTCAGAGGAGCAGAGAGAGTAGGGGGGTGAATGCAGAGAGGGAGCCACTGGAGCTAAAAAAATACAAAAAACCACAGGCCCTTTTATCCCCAAGAAGGAGGAAGAGCTGATGAAAACAAGTCTGTTGACACGAACCAAACTCATGTGTTCTTTGCAAAGCAGAGATGTAAGACTCAGACCTGATCAGTACAATACTGCACCACCTCAGAATTTAAATGAACAAGAGAATTTGACATATTTGTTACATTATGTTTCATTATTGACAGTCTTTTTAATTGGAGAATAACAGTTTCAGAAAAATTTGTAGGAGGCAGTTACTTTCTGTGGAAAAAAACCAGCTTTCTGTCCCAAAACTGACAGGTCGTCTTCTGCTTGTTTTATCTGAAATTTGAGTGCTTTAAATTAAAAAATAGATTTTCAATGAAAAATCAAATTTTGCTGCAGATAATTTTGATTTGTTGAAGCCAATTTAACAGTCACATATGGCCTTCTCTAAAATCCTTCACAGTCCCCAGAGGCTCCACAGATGATTAAACTCCATCTATCTGTGCTCAGCCTTGACTGCCACACTGCTTTTCTCCTACTTTTTTTTTTCCCCTTGGTTTGTGACTGATTAACTCAATTGCTGATACCTTCCTGATCAAAGAATAAAAGCAGCAGGATGGTGTTTGTGGCACAAATGTCTTGCAGCTCTCAATATGATGAATACTCTACTGAGACAGTATAGAAAGAGTTTGTACCATTTTGATGGAGCAGAAGGAAGCAGGGTTTTTTACACGTTTTACACGTTGAGAGATAGAAAGTGAAAGAGTGAAGAGTGAAAACTCCAGATTTCAAAAGTAATCAACGACCCTTCAGTCCTTCTATGACAGATCCCACTGATTTTGCAGAGCTGGAGGTTGAGTACACCCTCCTGGGGTCTATAGGGCCACCTGTGTCAAACCCAAATTCCCTGGAAGAATTGCATGCGTAAAGGCTGGAAGTACTGCCCGACCCCTCTGCAAGAGGAACAACTCAGTGGTACAAACACTGAAGTCATAAGATCTGAGCAGCAAATGCTCTGGAAGGGCTGATGTTAGAGGATGTACACAGCACTACAATGGAGCTGTCACACCAAAACTGAGGGTGAATGCTTTGTGGGATTTCTTGGGTTTACTATCACAGCGTGACACCACACACACGCCCTTTCCAAATCATGAAAACAGTACTATTAAATACTATTATTATTAGTAACACAATTAAAAACACACAAAGTCTTAATGGATTACTAAGAATTTTGAATAAGATTGCAGTATGTGGTTCTATGTGGATTTATTATGTAAATTAGTTTATAAGAGCGACATCAATTAGATGTTTTATGCATTTTATAAGAAAGAAGGGAACGGCTTTTTCATTTTCAGAAGTAAACAGGTGGTAACCAGTTTACAACACCAGTCTGTCCAGATGTAATAGCAACAAAAGGACCCATATCATCCCAGACAGTCATCCTCTATTTCCTTATACTTATTTGTGAAGCAAAAGCAATGTGACAGGCAAGGCTGCAGGCAGAGGAATTGCCCACAAGATGTTTTACCAATTGCAGTAGAAAAAGCTTTTGAAAAGGAAGCGAAATACAGGAGAGCAGAAACAATTAGATATGCAGCACACTGAATTCAGAAGTGCCAGCAGGTGATGTGCAGTTCCGCAGAGTTTTGGAAAAACACGTTTGTCAGGTTTATTTATTTATTTACTTCACAGAATAAATCCTTCCAAAGCAGAATTGCTTAGTGCAGTTCTAAAAGCAACTGAGCCTTTTACAAATACCTTTATGTACATCTAATGAAGAAACTGAAAATACGTTGGATGACAGAGATGAAGGGCACTCAGACTCAAAGAAAGCACTCTCTTTTGTGATTACAGCCTCTGTGTTCTCTCTGTAACCTGAGACCAGGAGTCCAAACCATCAGCAAGTATACAATATCCCCCCTGCTGAAGCAAACAATCTTTCCTGTACACCACCCCCTTGCCACAGCTTCCCCAAGAGCCTGTCCCACACAAGGAATACCAGAGAAGAGCTTCCCAAGTGGAAGATGGGCATTCTTTCCCCCACATGCAAGGAACTAAGCATTGTCCTCTTATCCCTCAGCTTTCAAAATCATGAAAGGGGAAGGTCGTATTTTCTTATGGATTGCTGGTCTCTCAAAGCCATGGGCAGAAATGCATTTCATAATACACGTAGCAAGTAAACTGGGACAGTGAACCAATGGCCCTTCTCTGCTAGTCTCCTATATGTGATTAAAGCCTCTTAAGGTTTCTGACAAATTCTGTTCTCTGTAGAAAACAATTATACAGATGGTGCAGATGTTATTAGATCAGCTGCAAGTGCCAGAGAATTCAAAGTTTTAGTAGAAGGTTCTGCTCACTTGAGTTAATCAAGAAATGGGCTATTTTGATGGAAGCACGTGGGCACTTTTAATGATTGTATTCTTTGCCTTAATAACTCCTTGCCAATGTAAGTGAATGGGTCAGAGAACAGTGCTCTCTACTTCAGCCATTTGCTGCTGTTTCCAAGTGTCCTACAGAGCTTTTCACTGCAAAGAGATGACTATCATGAGCTATTCTTTTCCTACAGATGCAGACATTTCACTACTATGCCAACTGTACTCTGCATACAGTCCATAATATGGTCAACATGCCCAGTGTCAGATTCTCACAGGACGACTCCATATCTATTGAAATGCTTTCACAATACACAACACGTCCTTCCTCAGATCATGTTTGGACAAATCCATGAACAGATATAGGGACAAATCAAAGCTTTTTCTTTCCTTTGTCTGCTAAGAGAGTCCTAGCACTGCCTTCTCTTTACACCACAGGGTGTGGATTGGGTCTGGATCAGGCACCCAGCAGAGGGAGGCTCCTTGCCTGCTGAGCTGCTCATGCACAGCCAACTGACTTGGGGCACTGCATGACTTACATGCTCCTGTGGCTTCAGTCTCAGTTATTATTTCAGTATAGGACTCAACAGAGTCGCACTTCGAAAAAGTGATGGTGAAAAAACAGCCAAATATTATAAAGCAGAAGGAGAGAAAAGAATTAGCTTGAACAATGAACTCATAACTAATAGGATTCTTCACCCATTGTATTTAGACTAATTTATTTGAAATGCCTGGGGAATTGAAGAAAGACTTTTTTCGCTTGATATGACACATGATGTGGTAGGTGCTATAATGCTTTTTCTATAAGCTACACGTATCTGAGATCTCCCACAGATATTCTACTAATCATTCCTCAGTCTGCTTAACCTTCATTAGTGCAGTCATGACCCTTCTAGAAAGAAGAAGAGATGCAAGAAAAAATTTTAATCTTCATTTTATGAATGAATTTAATTGTGGAATCTTCTATCAGACAAGAACACCTTCTTGTGAAGAGCTCTGCTCTGCAGTGCTGGTACCATAGAAGAATATTGTGCTGTATTTTTACTTCCTTAGTGAGTCTCTGTTAATCACTATACAAGGCTTTTTTATACTTGAAAATTAGTTTAAAAAACTGTGAAAAGCAACAACATTAACACCTGTTCGTGAACAGCACCATATAACTTTCTTTTTTAATAACCTGTAAAACAAAAGTTTAGAACTTTCTAGCGAGATCAGTGTTTGCTGCACTAATCAAACTTACTCAAAATGCCAATTTAGAATTCTTCTATGATTGCCATAAATTACCTCAGATGTATACAGATGTAAATCAGAACAGAATCAGTTTATTGTTGCTTGCTCCTTTTTTGCTACATTATTTTCAAGCATTTTTCAAGCTCTTCTCTACAAATCTTTGTAGATCCTTGGTATCTGTCAGCTCCTGACTGTAGTGTATCCCTTGGGCATTTAAATACAACAAATGAGATAGCAATCTCGAGTAGGGAGAAGTCAGAGCAACATTTTGTCAAGCTACATACATACATATAGAAGGCTCTCCGTATTCCAGCTGTTCAAGCATATGGGAAAAGAAGACTTGGTGAACTGGAATCTTTTCATGTAATTTTTCCGTGAAAAGCTCTCTAGCTGTCTACCCCACTGAGAATTTTCCAGCTTCCTGAATATAGAACAGAGGTGAACGTGCAGGCCCAGTGCCCAACACTGCATTTCTGATGGTAAGTAGGAAGAAGCTGGGAACTGCGCTGTGTGCCACATACTGCACCTTGTCCTGCTGATGGGCAGACAGCATATGCAGGGAACTCCCCACTCAGAGAACAGATCAAAGAGGGAATTGCTTGTGCTCTATTTCTGAAGTAACATGATGTCTTGACATTTAAAATCTTAATTTGATCCACAAATATTTTCTGAAGTTCTAGAAAATACCAGCTAAAAGGCTATTCATCAGAGGATAACTTCTCTGTCTAGTTTCATCAGCTGTACTGATTCTGGTCTTACCCAATTTTCTGGTACTTCTTATTACATTCTTATATATCTTATCTATTATATTCTTTTATATCTTATCATAATTCATATTATTATTATTACCACTATTAGTAATAATAGCAACAATTTGACACACAGTAGCTCTCCTGCAAACACAACCATCCATTTTACCAAGATAGCAAAAACTGTTGTCTTTAGAAAAATTAGAAAGATTATGCCAGAATTTTGCTTTAGTGCTGCCTAGAGAAATCTGCTCTACAGTTTTTGTCTTGAACATTACTGTTCTGGACCCTCATCTATTCCATGCTACTGTTTTCCACTGTGAGACTTTAGATGTCCATGAGACCTATGGTACCAAACTGGGTACAGACAGCTTGACTTCTTCCCTCACGATAATTTCCTCTTCATCACTGTGTCCTTTCTTACTCTGCCTAGAGGGAGATTTTAGCCAAAAATGGTGTTTTGGAATATAGACAATGATCTTAATATTATTTCTTTTGAGCACAATCATTACCAGGATTAATTTTTAAAAAAGAACTAATGCAGAACTTGCTAAGACTCCTGTCATAATGCCACCTTCCTCACAACAAACAGAAAGCCAGGCCATTGATTCATTTATTACAGCCTCGTCTAGCAGAGAACGCACAAAATTGGCTGCTCTCTTTGTCTCCCCAAACCACCCTTTTCTGGGTAGGTTTCTTTCCCCAGTTCTGAAATTAAGCCTTTCCTTGTGAATGAATGGCGCCTGACTGACAGCTTTGAAAGTTCCGTTTTTCTTTAAAGAGACAGAAAATTCACAGTGCAAGCTCGTAGAGTGAGATTTCCCTCAGTGACCCACACACCACGCCCATGCTGATTTAGTAGCACTCTCCACTTTGGAGCAAGCACTGCTTCAGTTTGCAAAATACTATTTCCCTGATGAATCTGACCCCTGAAATGCAACTAGTATAAATTCCATTAATTTTTATGATCTGACAACAGTATTCCAGGAACTATGTTGAAACTACCAGTTTATTTCACAGAGAGCTGGGGATGGCTTCTTCTTTGTTATGCTTAAAATCCTTTCAATCTAAGCCTTATCTTTGGCATATTATTTCTATGTGAGTAATCCCCCTGGAACATGAGAAACACCATTTAACATCTCTTTGATCTAGGCAACCAAAAAACACATTCCTACTCTATTTTGAGGATTATTACACAGTATTATATCTCAAATCAGGGCATTTACGCACCCACAGCAATTCTGCACTCATATGGATTCATTTTCTTGTCTCCCCTCAAAGGCTGTGAGAGAGCCAGAAGTTCTTTTTAGACCCCAGGCAGAATCCAGTTCATATAACCAAGTGTCACATCCCCTTTAAAACTCGTGGTTTCCAGGTGCTTCTGTGTGCACTAGAGGCCACAGGTTTAATTTATCTCTTTGGCGAACTGCACAACCAGTCCTTTCCAAAGAGTGAAAGCACCTACGAGATTCAGTAAAAATAAATGAAAAGCAGACATCCAAATCTGACCTCAGTAAAGAGCCAAAGCAGAAAAGCTGTGGCAAAAAAAAAAAAAGAAAAAAGAAAAAAAGAAAAAGTGCTGAAGACAAGAGGAACTGTGCTAAAACTTCCCTTCACCAAGTCACAGCAAGAGGCGTTATGAACTTTTATTCTACACTGCTATCAATGAACTAAACATGGGACTGTTTCCTACCTGCTCCTGCAGCCTCCCTGTCAGAGGGAATGGCCAATATCCACGAGCCCCTGGCCAGCCCCTGTGGCACCTGCGGCCTGGACCGCAGCATCTGCCTGCACACAATGAAAAATGGTATTCTAAAGCAGATTTACATAGTTTACCAAATCCTAAATACAAATCTATAGAACAGAAGATCTATTATTAAGCATAATGAATGGCATTATCTCATAAACTGCACAAGGAGGAATTTAAATCTCATTTTTCTGTATCCAGCTCTTCATTACCATTTTGGGAAGAGTTAGAAGCTGCTGCTCTCTTTCTGCCTGTTGTCTTTTAATCCTCTCATTCCCAAGTTACTCATTATAGCATAAAAATGCCATAAACTTAATACTGTGAAGTTTTATGTCCTTGCAGTAACAAATCCTAGAAGTAGGAGGCACACTTGTTGCTCATACATCTCTCTTCTTGAGCAGCTTCCCAAACCTGTTCCCCTATTCCTAAATGTGTGCCAGCAATCTTCATCTTCCTACTGTAAACCCCAGCACAAGGTGGGGCAGATGGTTGCAAAATTCAACAACATTACAAAGCAAACAAGTTTATTGCAGCCACAGATACAAGAAAAGCAATGTTAAAACTGATTATGGATTTCATTTATTCTTTCAGCTTTGGGTTAAGATGGGGTTTTATGAAGTAAGTTGCCCAGATCAGGCTACTGAGACATTTCAAACAGCACGGAGACTGTAAGGTGTTATATGCATCCAGGGTTGTTCGAACCCCTTGGGTTGAGAACGATTACTGCAGAATGCTATTAATTTTGTAGCGTGCTTTTTGCTGAACTGTAGGTGTCATAAAAAAGAACCTGAGATGAAGAGCTTGCTTTATTTTGGGATTGCACAATGCAAGGCAAAGCAGCTCCCTCGGGATGCCGGGATAACTGGGGTGCACTTACTCTAAAAGCAGCCGATTATAACCAATCCCTATAAAGGCCTGCAAATGTATCTCTTCAAATTTACTTACCTGCTCTTGCTTCTCCTGCTGTAACCACCCCCCAGCATCCTCATCCCTGCAAAGAGAACATGGAGCAGGTCAGGGGAAACTGTATCCTGAGACATTTCCCAGAAGATTAAGCTCAGTGCAGAGCTGTGCAAGCCACAGAAGTCAAGGTAAGAAGAGAGCACAGGACTGCACTTTGTGTGTTTAAATGTGGCAAGAGGAGGTGACAAACCAACCTCAGGTAACTTCTCCGCCAAAACAAGCCCGAAGGACGACAGCAAGGAGTAGAAGGTAGTGCAGAGATGTGGTGGGGGAAGAGGAAACCGAGGCATCAAAATCCTGCTATTTACCAGGAATCAAGACCAAATCTCGGCTGTGAGGCGTGGTGGTCGGAGAGGAGAAAGCAGGACTATACCCTTCAGAAAGTGCTTGGGAAACAACTACCTCGAAGTTATTCTAAAGGACTGTTAGCCCGGATGTGGAGTTCCGAGTTTTAAAGAAACACTAACTCTTAAAGGAAAAACAGATACTTTCTTCCAAATTAAAAAAAAAAAAAGATCATTCTTAATGCATAAAGAATATTGCGATGGTCACTCCCGAGCATATTTTAATAAGTCAATTTAGTCACGAGGCAATCTTTACGGTTATATTTCAGAGGCAATTACTAATTTACTGACCTTTTCTGTTATTAGAAAATCTTCAGATTGCTCATGATTTCCATTAATTTTTCAATTAGATTTACTCAAAAATGTCTTCTCTAACTTACAAAAAGCACCCTACATATTGACGACAAACTTGCCTGAGACTATTTAATATTTCATATTCAAAACAGGAGCTGGGTGGAGCATCTCTGGATGAATTAATTGCTACTCTGAATGAATTAATTTAAATTAGGAATATGGGTTAAAGAAGCTAGTGGGTAGTTTTTGTTAAAAAGAAATTAAATAAACAACAGATATGACTAAAGTATTTCCGGAGTTGCAGAAACCTCATCCTTATTCCTAAGAGGATAACAGGATACTGCAAAGTTTATTGGCTTGCTGAAGAGTTTAAAGTTATTTCATCTTATGACAGTTGTAAAACATAACTCCAAAAGGAGTAAAAAGGTAAATATAGAGTTTGGATTTAAATCCTTCTCTGTTTTCTTTGCCTTTATGGTTTGACTCTAGAGCAACTGGCTTGGCAACTCCATCTCCCTTGCTTATCTCCTAAAATATTTCTAGTTCAAACATCCAAACACATAAGCCAGACACTCGATTCTCAGAGTCATTTTGGGAGCTGAACTCAGAAGTATTCGGTGGAATCAAGCACAAGCATATGTTAAAGCAGCATCATGAAACCCAGAAGACATTTGATGTCATTTACCTAGCTCTCTGTTCCAAATGGAACATAGCAAAAAGCTAAGCTGATATCTTCAGAACATTAGAAATGGTATGAATTCTTGAGCTCCCAGTGTAGGTTGTTCATTTTTTAACTTGCACTCAACACATATCCGTGCCCCAAGCAAGAAAAGAATGATGTAATCAGAACAAAAATTACCAAACATCTGTTGATGATAAAAACTAAACAGAAAAAAAAAATATTTCCAATGAGCTTCATAATATTGCAACTCAGCTTTCCACCCCTTTTGAAATTTCCTTTAATTCATAAATATCCCTCCTTTTTGAAAGAAGAAAAATAAACAAGTAGACAGCCCAGGGAGAAGCAGCATAGTGTACAAATCTCTACCTTTACCTCTGCGCTCTGTGGCACATGTTTGATCACCATTATTTTATACTGCCCGCTAGAAATACTGGATTAATTAGTTAGTTGAGGGAAAAAAGCCCTCTTTTTTTTTTTTTTTCCTCCCTGTATTTTTTAAGCTTCTAATGAAAATCTAACAGAATGGAGAACAAGGTACTACAATTGCATGTTCATATCTTTTCTGTAACAGACATCCCATTCTTCTCTTGCATCCCACTACTAACAGTTCATCTGAGCATAAAGGAATGGCATACATTTCTCTGTTTGTCAAAGGAGCTCCATTTACATTTCCATGGTGACATACACAGCTCTGTTCTTTGTTACTCAGGAGTAAAATGTGCAGGATCTCTGCCACATACTAGAAATGCCAGTACATGCAATTTTAATTGCAAAAAGTCCTTCTCTCCTTTAATTCTATTATTTCTCTCTTGCTCACTTGCCAACTGTCTTGGCATTACTGACTGTTTCACAACACCCAGCTTCTAACTGAGAGGGCAGGAAGCACAGCCTTTTCCTGGGCTTTTGGTACGGGTCCAAACCCTGCCATGCTCGCTTTTTACTAAATTCTTGTTCTCACACAATTCCCATTAACTGATGTGAGAATTTTGACTGCATAAACACGGAGCCGGGTTGTTCAGCTCCAGCCCAGCATCTGTAAAGTGTAGAGCTCCAGTTCCCATGAGCAGGTCTGTGTAAGTGAGCAGGAGCCCCTGCACCTGAGCTCAGCCTGCAGAATCAGCCTTCAACAGTTCAATCAGTGCCTTCCTCTGGAAAGAAAATTTTCCATGCTTTGACCTGACATGTTCGATTATGCAGGCCTGTGGAGTGGAAATAGGAGAGACATTGCAAATACAGAATCTATTTCTGCTTCTCAGTAATAAATCATCATATTTCTCCTTTGAGACAGTGAGATCTATGGACAATAAAATGTTGGCTTGACTTTTCATGGCTCACTCAAGTTACAGACTACAGAAAAATTCTCGGGCCAGACTCTCACCTAGCAGATAGCCAAAAAAGAATCCAGCCCATTCTCTTTCAAGTTCCATCACGATAAATCTCTTCAGTATAATTTCTCTTTTTCCTTGCAAGGCAAATGCAATAGTCCCTTTCTCTAATAAGACCTCAGCACTTTTCTGCAGTTTCAGAGGAAGTGAGCCCTGGCTCCTGTTTCCAGCCTCAAAAATCAAATCAGCCACGTGCACATTTTAGAGGAAGTTTTGAACAAATGCTCCAGGGCAAAAGCTCAAAGAATGTAAAATACCATAAAATAGATACTTAAAACGTTAACTAAGACAAATGGATTTTTCATTTTGACCTGAAAATAGAAAACAATTTGTAGTTGTAAAACATAAAAGAATCACATTTCACTTCTTTGGAGACCAGTGAATAAATGGATAGGGTCCATTAGGTACTGTCCATATGTGTGGGAGAGCTAAAAGCCTTTTAGAAGCTGAAAAATGTATCTTGATTAAGTATTCAAAAGACAGAACCAAGAAATGCAAACCCTTGTAAGCTGAGTTCAAACTTTAAAGTCAAACCTATTATTACAGCAGGTCAATTAGGTTCTTTTCAAACCAGGCTAATACAATAGAAAAAAATTTTCATCTGTGAAGCTATTTCCAGGACCTGATAAGGCTCTGCTCAAAGGTAACATCAAAGGCTGGATGTTGGAATATTCACAAATAAAAGAAACCCAGACACAATCAAATCAAGATTAAAGTTTCAGCAACTACTTTGAAAAAAACCTGTCTGCTCTACAGCAATGGGGTTTTTTTGTTTTGTTTTTTTCTCCCAAAAAAGAGAATTGCCACAGCCACTGCATAACTCTCTTCCTCTCCCCACTGTCCTGAAGAATCAATTCTTGTACCACAGTCTCTCCTGCAGTGGGGTTCTGTCTCCCCTTTCCTGCTGTTCAGATTTTCTTTTTCAAATTATGTTAATCCCATGGTCTCCTGGCTGTTACTGAAAGTGTCTACATCAGCCAGTAAAAATAGTTCAATGCAGGTAATGCAGATGTAACCTGGATTACAAACTTAAATGCATTATCAAATTTTAAGTAAAATGTACTGTAATCCTTCTCTCTGGAGCTCTGTGATGAGTGTGGAGAAGAGATCAGTCACATTCTTAAAGCACAGTTTATTTAGCAATAGTACACAAGCACTTAGGGAGAAATACCATAAAAAACCAACCAGAGGTTTATATTGATGACTGCCTTTTCTCGAGCTTGTTTAAACCACCTGGGTCTAGCAAAGAGGCAAAAGACATAAACATGGACAGTCTTGAGGTTATCCTTTACTGCTTTGCAAGTAACTGTAAAGAAGCTGTTATTTCGAACCATTCATTTCCTCACTCCTCGCTTTTTCGGAAAAGGAAAGCAAAACCTTTAGCAGATTCACTATTCAAAAACATGTGTTTTTAAAATAAGAGTGGTTTTTCAGTACAGGTGACCTTATAGGACTTTTTTTTTTTAACAATTTCTATTTATTATAGTGTTATTTAAATTTATTTCCAGTGCGTTCTGCTACTACTGAATTAGGCAACTGTCCATTTCTATTCAGAGATCAAGAGTAGCCCAATCTAGGAACTCTGCATCTTAATTTCTTTGGTTCATTTCACGTGTATTCCAGCAGCTCTCACTGCACAGGCATTTGCTAGAAGGGGACATCACCCCTCAGCCCGGGTGGGTGACAGGCAGCGCATCACACAGAGACCACCTCATGCTGGTGCCGGGTGTTGGCGCTGCAGGGCCCACATTTATGGCTCTTGCCATGGAAGTTCCCCCAGTGCCACCTGTGACCCCACAGAGGACGGAAACCTGTTCTAACCTACCACTCTCCTGCCTTTGGCTCGGGCTGGAACTCAGCTGTGCGTCAGTTCCTGCATCTACCTTGTATTCCCACTCCTGCCTTTCAGCCCCTGACTCCTCGTTGCTGCTTTTGCCTCTGGCTTAGTCCTGTGATTCCTCTGTCCTGCCTTATATCCATCTTTAGAGCCGTTCAATCCCCACAGAAAGTGAGCTGCTCCCAAAGCAGGCCCTCTCATACAAATCACAAACTGTGCTGAACAGCTCCACTCTTTCCGTGATATTTCTGCCACAATTTTCACTGTCATTCAAAATATATTAACAAAGTTCTACACCATAGAATTTCAACTGTACAATTTCTGCAAAAGATCTGTCACTATTATGAAATTTCCTTTCTTCCTGAATCTGAAAAAAAAAGCAAAAAATGTCAATCTTCCCATGAAAGAAAAAATCCTACAAGAATGTTTTAGAGATAAGTGAAATGATTTTGTAGAAACAGTTCATCTGAATAATGCTTTTCAATTCATTATTGTTTTAATTGATTGGATTCTATTACACAAACTAAAACCTAAATGGCTTACATAATTTTAAAAGGTAAGTTTTGCTATTACCACTGCAATTATTGATAAAGGAAATAGATTTCTTCATAACACTCCAGTAAACATAAACCCAGTAAACCTTTTGAGTGAGAAAACGCCGCATCAGATATTAATTTTTTTTTCCTAGTTTTAATTTCGATCAGGTGTAGTACTGTGCTAGAATTGAGAGAGATCTGATGGATGTTCTCAACAATATCCAATGCCTGTGGTTACAGCAGGCCATACTGACAGGAATAATCAGCCTTTAAGGATGCCTGGGTGTAGCAAAGAAATGCATTACACCTTCTGAAGCACTTACACCATGGATGATTCTTCTTATATTCCCTTATTGCAGAGATCGTCAAGTGATGCTTAAATAGGAGTCATGCAAAGCCACCTTTATATTGGATATTGCAGAAATAAGCTCTCTATATGGACATGAATAGACTAAATATTGCAGTGCCTTAGATTTTATGACTTGGCAAGAAGTTAAGTAGAGTGGAAAGCTGTAAAAATAAAACCTTTCAGCTCCACTAAGCTGAAAACTGATATCTAAGGTATCAGCAATATAGCTGCTGGTTCACATAACTAAAAAACTCATCCTCCCAAAGGGTTCTTCCACCTCTCCCCACACCAACTTGACTAAAGCTGATATGATGCCAAGGGAAGTAACTCTTAAGCATGTGTGTTATCAGTTTGCTGAAGTGACTCAGCTCTACATCTTTTAATCAAACCTCGATTTTTTCAATATCTAACTTCTTCCAGAAAAGATTCTGAACAGCAGGTCACAGCCTCAGGCCTATTGAAGGTAGGACAGATATAACGATTGTAAGGAAAGCATTTCTGGAGGGATTTGCCAGGGGTGGCAATTATTCTCATCAGGCGAGGCAGCCCATCCTCAGCACATTGCAGTGGTAGAGCGGTTTCTCAACGTTCAGTCACTGTTGTGGCTGAAGGTTACGCCTGGTCCAGGATATTTGCTAGGTTATATTTTCACTAGGACAATTTCTCAAGTTAGGTATGGAATATGTGTTCTGGAAAAAAACAGCAGGAAAGACCTAAATAGTAAATAACTGAATGGCTGAGTCACTCCGATGAGACCCAGACTATGCCTCTCATTTGGACTAGGTAGAACAGGCATAATCTTCCAGGTAAATACCCTAATCAGCCACGTGGGACAGCTGCCAATCTTTTACTTTATAAATATTTCTTAGTTCAGAGAAAGAGGAATAGACATGACAGCTTGGTGGTTAAAGCAGAAGTGAGTCTGGGAACCACATAAAACTCCACCCATAACCTGGTTTCAGCCATTATTATTTCCTCCAATCCAATCAGAACTAAATGAGATCCGTGCTGTTGAAATAGAATCACCACAGCCAAGTTATCAACCAGAACTGGAGCAAAACTAAAACATGCATAGGTGTGACTGTGCCAGGAAATACACAGACTGGACATAACACCTGGTCTTTGTTGAGTGCCCTGCACATCGCAACACAGAGACAGACAGGAAATGTGCTAGAGACAAAGCGGGAGAGCTGGATTCACCACCTGCAAACAGATGTGTGGTGGGACGGACAGAGGCCAGCAGAGGTAGGGCCATTTCTCTTACTGTAAACTAGGGCTGAGGGCTCTGTCCTACTCTGGGCTGGGAGGAGTCCTAACACTGGATTATACTCTCCTTTGCTATTCTATCTGCTATGCCAAGTGGAATTCCATAAATCTAAATAACAAGCCTAAGAAGGTTTGAAAGTGTCCCATGTGAAAACTTGATTTAAAAAAGAAGGAAAAGAGATTAGCACTTTGATTACTGAGTAGGGCAAGTTCCATATAATCTAGAAAGTTTTAAATAGAGAGAGAGAGAAAAAAAATATTTCAAGGCTGTTTTTTGGTATCAGAAAACTAGAAAATGTGATGCCACCTACAGAAAACCTGCAACACCAGATATCAGAACATTTTATAGTACACAACAATTTTAAATGAGACTATAACATTATTTAAGCCATAATGTGAAGAGAACATCAGAGAGTTCACAGCAGTAGAAGTAACAAAAAGCAGAGTCAGAAG
Organism: Sclerurus mexicanus; assembly: GCA_013396755.1. NCBI lineage: Eukaryota > Metazoa > Chordata > Aves > Passeriformes > Furnariidae > Sclerurus > Sclerurus mexicanus. The sequence continues at coordinate 585,188 of VWZF01003761.1, read as the reverse complement.
ATCATTATTGATATAAAAAAGGTGCTTTTCAAAAAGGATTCTATAGCTTTTTGATTCCATTTTTTATATGAACATTTAAGATAGGCTAACTCCAGTTGTATAATGCATATATCCTTCCAATTGAAAAGTCAATATTTAACATTCATTGTGTTCTGCTTTTTAGGACAGGCTCTGTTCAGATAATAGTGTTTTAAATCAAATTAGCTCCAGAACTATATGGAAGTAACATTGACTATATGCCATGAATCAAACCCACATATTTACAACACCAGAGGTATAACAACACCCACATCTGCGGACTCAAGAGCAAGATATTGGCTCACTGGGTCTATCTTTAAAAAGGTCACAAAAGATTCCTTTGCAATAACCCAGGAAAGACATTTTTTTCCGTACTTCTCAAACATTTTGAAGACTATAATTTAATAGTTACAGGTTACTTAATGCTTTGTCAGTATGACAGGGTTTGCATTTGTTAATTGATAATAATTTAGCAAGTGTTTAATCTTACATTTCTACCATTGTCCCTTCTCATCTTATGGACAACAGTGGCTTCATATTTTTAGTTTGTAAATTTAAACCCTTAATTGAAATTAACTATGGTAGGAGTTGTGATTATTAACTATGATTGGAGTTATGATTATTTGGACTCTAATAACACCACAGAGTCTAATTCTGCTGTTGCCCATGTGTAGCTGTTACACTGGATTTAGACCAACAGAACAAAGCATTTTATTGCTGAGACAATGAAAGCATGTTAATTGAGATCTGTAACACCATATTGAGGAGAAAAATATTCTTATTTCTGTTTACCCATGAGCAAACAGACACGGACAGATAAAGACATTCATTGAGTTGGTTTCACTTCTGTTCCAGCAGCTTAAAAATCAGGCTATTTATCCTGAAGTTCTTTCAGGCAATACATTCAGCTTGGAGTGAATGACTATCCTGTACCTCTCATTTTGCTGCTGGATATGTTGTGTTAAAGCAGAAACATATTTGATGAGCATATACCAATGCAGAACATTTTGTGAATTTTTTTCATAAACAAAATTGTATTTTTGAAATCAATAGAACATCCTCTTACCTCTGTATTTAAATGCTCTTTTTAATGGAAACATGAAAAGCTTTGACCTTACTGAACAGAGGAGGAAAGAGATAAGGCAATGGTAAGGTACTCAATTGAAGTTTTAGTCAATGCCTTTGAGGATAACAGCACAATACTCTGTACCTAAAATAAGAGTTAGAAATGTATCCTTGTGTGGTGGGCTGACCTTGGCTGCATGCCAGGTGCTCACACTCACCCTGTCACTCCCCTCCTCAGCAGGACTGGAGGCAGAAAATAATACGGAAAAAAACCCTTGCGGGTCACGATAAAGGCGGTTTAATAAAGCAAAAGCAAAGGTCATGTGTAGAAGCAAATGAAAACATAGGATTTATTCTCTCCTTCCCATCAGCAGGCAATGTCCAGCCACTTCCTGGGGAGCAGGGCTTGGGTATGCACTAAACTCAAGTGATCGTGAACAGACTACACAAGTTCAAGGGTTTAAAAGCATATGAAGCCACCCATCCGTAAGTATCTCTCTGATAATTATGCAAAGCATCAATTACTTTTCAAGATCTGTAAAACATGGAAAGTGTGTGTGGCTATTTTCTGCATGCCAGTGACACCATCAATGATGTATATGAATTGGGTTTTCACCACAAATGGCATTCAGCAATTGCAATAATAATTTCACAGATAAATGGCATTAGATAAATATTAACAGAAGACAGAAAACCAAAACTTGACAAACCAGTCCAAATCCCAAGTGAGGAGGAAAAGATCACAGACACCTGACTCACGAGAAAACAAGTTTGGGAAATTGGAAACCAGAGATATCAGGTAGAGCGATTTTTTGGCTGCACGCTACCAGCTGAGAACTCTCTGACTTGGTGCAAAATGAGAAAATCCATATAATTTTACTCAGGTTGCACTGGATCTACATCACTGAACTCTCATGAATTCAGGGCAATCATTCTCAAATGAAGTAACACAGCACATGAAGCCCTCCCACGTGTATAAGTTTTGCCCAAACAATCTCTGTGTTACAGAAATACAATATTAACATTGCAAGAGTGAGAGCTGATTTCATCAGCCAAGGAGACAGTCCCTGCCTCTCATCAGCTGATGTACATAGTTCATATATACTATTCATTCATACTGCAGGTGTGAGACGTGACTCCATCAGCTTGGGGGACAACCCTTATTTCTTCTCAGCTGATATATATGGCTGGCTCTGTCCTTTCTTCACTAAATTCGTTGGTGCCCATGACATTGCCAGACAATGGCTGCATTCTGGCGACTCTCCACTGCAGCTGTGCTTCCTAAACCCTGGAGAAAGCCAGATAACCTTTAAAGCAGTACTTATCTGCCCCAGACCTCCAGTCCCAAGCTGAACTCACTTATGACACAGGGATAAATTAAACCTACTAGCTTAGAGAATTACTTCTGAGCTTTTCCAATGAGCAATCAGATGTGGGAACTAAGACTTACAGATAAAATCAAATATATGAAGTTGCTGCAAAAGCTATTTCACTACCACCTTCTCAACTAGCAGTGAAATAAAAGGAATGGTATAGACTGGATTAAGAATCACTATGTTTGTCCAGACTAGCCAAGCCTTCTTAATTCTGAAAGTAATTGCAGGTATATTCCAGCAAGCTAGGAGCTGACCTTGACTGAAAAGAAATATCCAGCAGAAGGTTGATTACACTTAGACATGGATACAATGTACTAAAACCAAGGAAAACCACCAGAAGACAGTGAAGCAGTCTAACCTTTTTTATCTGCAGAAACAAAGAGAAGTGAATCTTAATTTCTGGGGGGGNNAAAAAGGGGTGGTTAGAAGGTGGGGGGGGGGGGGGGAGCAATAAATATCAATATCAATATGAGCACTGTGTGCTTGACAGTATATTGAACAAAATGAATGAAGGGGAAGGAACTGCGAGCAGGAATTGCATACTGCTGAGGGAAGGAGGGGACACAGAGGAGTCAACCAGAGGGGACTCCAGTGGCTTTGGCTGGCTCTGAGAGCTGTCTTCATGCAGGGTCATTGACCTAAAAGTACCCCTGAGCCCTGGGCAGCTGGTAAATACCACAGGACAAGCAAGGAAAGAAATCCTCCGTTTCACAATGAGCAAAGGAAAAAAGAGTAGTATATTACTGTGATGGAGATTAAGTAACATACCCAATTCTAATGTATGGCCCATTTTGCAACTGGGAAAATTAACATAATATGATAAACTGGGGAGTTTCAACAAATCATCAAATTTTCCTAAGGGTGGACGTTTCAAAGCATCAGCATAAATTTCAAAATCACCCATAATGAAAAGTCTTAATGAGTGAAGAATCAAATCAGGAGTCAGCTTAGGCCATTCGGTAACAAATCAGAACGCATAGTTGGTTGTGACAGAAGACCCAAATGGCGTGAGTTGAAAAGCATGCTGAAGGAATAACAGTTTAAAATCAAAAGGGTGAGAAAAGCAGTAGCCAAAGCCATTCAGACAGACAGAGCAGGACCGTTAAATTTGAGTAGACAGATCTCCACAGGGAGCATACATCATGAGGAGTGTCTTTTTTAGCTGGAACATACAGTGCTAATTTCTTTGTACTTGGAACGAGGATAGAAAATTCAATTAAATTGGCTGAAAATTGATGTGTCTTCAGTAGTGCTTCCAGGATGTTACTGCTATTTCATGTACATTGGTTGACAACATTGCAGGTGTCAGACGTTACAGGAGTGTGGAGGGAGATCGCCAGTCGAGATATACCGGATGGAAGAAAAGCAACAATAACTGAATGGACCTTATAAAAATTGTAATATGAAGATGGACATTTCAAGAGAGGAGTTCGTTAATGTTAATTAATATGTTATAGCTGGCTAGTTCTATATCATCAATTGTAATAATAAGTACGATTGTTTCTTATTGGTTGGTTTCGTGAGGGGATTGCTCGGTTATTGGCTGTGTTCATATTGATTCCTGATTGGTTAACTGTTGGTGCATTGCACCCATCCCTTATTTGGCTATGTTCTACAATGTTCTCCCCATATTTGTACGTAGTCCTTCCCCTTCTCCTTGTATGGCGAAGGCCACTCCCTTTTCTCCTCCCCTTTCTCCCTTGTTTGTCATGTCCCGTCCCAGTTTCTGGTACCTTCCACCCCCGACCCTATATAAGTCCCGTGCTCCTTGCAATAAATGCCATTCCTTGTTCACCCCATCGAGGAGTGCGCCTCTTCCTTTTCCTTCAAGGGACGTGGCACAGGAGTGCTCAGAAGAAATCATTTTTTGGTTTGAATAATGGCAAAAAACAATCCTGAAGATTAAGTTATCCCCTTTATCCTTGGGATTTGAGAGAAAAATACAGTTTGTCCTGGCCCCGTGGCCACTTCCAACAGCAGAGGGCTCTCTGTGCCAGGAAGTCTGGCTGGGACTGGGGCCCTGGAGCACCAACAACCTGCACCAGGAGGGAGGGTGGACCCCAAAGGAACTTGGTTAATCACAAATATTTCTGAGATGGATGAAACATTGTACTGATCTGCCGTTTTTCACGCTCCACTGAAAATGCCCTCCAAAGGGATAAAGGACCAAATCTGCCATCTTGTTCCAAGAAGGAATATCAACGTGCTCTATCTAGAGCTTGGGAGGAATTCCCTTCCAGCAGATACAACACGTATTTCCACATTGCTGGAGCTACATTTGCCTCAGGTGCTGCACTAAGATACTGCAGATCCATAAAACTGTTTCAAAAGTGCATGCATTTTTGAAAAGAAAAGGTAAATATTTAGGTTTAGGATTTTCCCAAAGCTTTATATATCTTTAATTTTGATACACATAAAGCTGAAGAAGGAGCCCTGCAAAAGCCGAAGTGAGAGTTTCTCTTTGATCACCACCAAAATTAAAGCCAGCAGCAGCAACTTCAGCTGCATTATTTTACTGGATAATTTTACTCCTAGAAGTAGTTGCAGTTGGCTGATTCAGGTTCACACTATAGAGAAACGTTCATAGCTGACTGTAGTGAGCCTGCAGGTGTTTTAACCAGGGCCCTCTGTGACTTAAGAGGTTTTGATTAATAATACTCCCCTCCCAGATTTGGGTAAGTAAAGGGACAGCTTTGCCTGTCTTTGGGTAGGTACATTTGGAACTGCTAATAAAAGTAGTAAAAATCAGTCTGTGATGCAACCTGACATTATCAGCCATGATGTACTGCTTCACTTTTTTTTTTTTTTAACTAATCCTTCTGTATCACAAATATTGCTGCTGTAACTGCACCACATCTGTGACTATTCTTTTCAGAGACACTCATATTGCTATCAGTGCTTTATATGGCAATAGTTTGTAGTTGGCTATGAATGTTTTCCTCTGTTTGTAGAAATGCATTAAAAAAAGTATCATCTAAGTTAGTCCTAAAAATGTCTACCCCCTTTCCTAAATATTGCTTCCATTTTTAGCTTGATCTACCATGGAAAAATCATTTTAAAACAATCTAATCTTATACAATTGAGTCTGCAATACAAAAAGGAGTACCATATGGGATAAGAGAAAGACTATAGATCCTTTCAGAAGCAGCATTTCAAAAGCCATCTTGAAATTATATTTTTTGTAGCATGTGTTGGTCTTTGGTAACAAAGCCTTGGTACGGTGATAAAAGGTTCCCAAGAATACTTTAATTGAAACTTTTTATCTGAATGTTGCCTGAACCTCTGCTACATGCTACTTTCTTGCTTCAATTCAAATTTTCTTAATCTTCATTTTCACGTTGGATATTGGTACACTGTCTGCCTCATTATGCTAAAGAAAGATGAAGTGAGCTATTAACATTCTGAACAGCCTACGAGATGTTATGATATAGAATGTCATTCATTTTTATGAGTTGGCTGTCAGTGTGCGCTGCAATAAAGTTATAATTTCTCACTGACAATATGTGATGTCTGGAGTTGCTGCACAATCCTTATTAAAATTTCAATAATTGTAAATCAAAGGAAAGCAAATACGACTTTTATGAAATGGTCGCTTCTGAAAGTCAAGGAGTACAAAGTGGTGGAATACAAAACCAGAACATTACTCCTGTGTTGTTCCAAGTCATCATCATCATCATCCTACAGTTCTGCTCCTCTTGCATGAGGCAGGGTGTGCCTGGTACTCGCAGTGAAGCTCTCGGGGGCAGTGCCCTAACCCTGCTGCCCTTACGGTCATGGTGAACAGCTGCTCCTCTGCTGCTCTTTACTCACTCCACCTTTATGTGGCTCTGTCATCAGACTGTTTCTTGAAGTATTTATTGCAACAATTTATGATTATAGCTCTCCACCAGTAAATTCGGGTGTCTTTGGAAGCAGTTATATTGCTCGACATCGAGAAAAGTTAGAAGAGATTTCAGACAGCTTATAAGCATACACTGGTGAGCAAAAGTTTCATAGCCTGTTTTCTCATGAGTTTAAACAGTTGTGGAAAATATCAGGGAGAGATTTACAGAAGCGTCTTTAAAATCTTTAGAGTGTCTTGGGCAGTACTCAGGGAAATGAACCCCAAACTCCAAGTATCTTCTATATACATATAGCTATGTAATGACTACATCTTTATTTCTGCTGCTGTTAGTACTGTTTCGAATCAGAAATTTAAAGGTTCTCTAGCACTGTCCAAGACAGGGTGATCTTTCATTATGAGCTTGACATAAGCTGGATGATCAGAAGTTAAAGTTGTAAAACATGCCCTCAAAATAATAGCTTTTTGGCATTGCTAGATAAGACTGAAGTGTCCCAGTCACTGAATTGACTGCACAAGGTCTTCTTGTTGGGCATTTGGAACTACGGCAACACTTCTCCCTGTTATTTTCAGTTCCATTCAAAGTCATTATTACTTGCAAATCACTACATGACAAGCTGAATAAATGCATTCATAGAATTTATATAATCACAGTACATGGGATAAATAATTATATGGATACGGTTTTGAATTTTCGTCAGCAGTTTTTAAGTATCAAGAATCAGTCGGATTCCCAGGGGCCCATATAGTTACAACACAAGGGTTGTGTGCCCTCTGCTCTGTATCAGGAATGTTTGCACTCTGCAGAGGTATGTCAACAGGCAAAAATACACTCAGTGCATAAAAACACTCCATTTCTATTACTTAGGCTATTCTTCATTATTCAGAAGTTAAGTCAAACATATTTACTCTGTGATTGCATCTGGCATGTTTTGTAAGAGGTAGCTAATAGCTTTATTTCTAACTATACTCCTCTTCTAAATTGACTGACTCTACTAAAATTTATAGCATAACAGCAACACTCACACATGATAAATATCCTTCAGTGTCAGATTTGCAGTACAGCAACATCACACACGTGCTTCCAGACAGATCAGCCAGCAAGTGTCCATGCACAAACAAATGCAAAGCTCTGGTTAAAGGCAAAACTCGGTCTCTGTATTTCCATTCAAGAACTTGTGCACAGTTCAAGCAATGGTATTTGAAAAGGTGTCCCTTCATGTCAATAGCACACAAACACACCAAATCATGCAGGAGTTCGTTCCTAAACCTGATTTATCACCACAAGTGTCTTCCCATTGCTAGCAATGTTTTATAGCTCGCAGCCTAAGAAAAAACCATCTGTCCACGTCTATCAGAAAGCTCCCTGATGGAAAAAAGCAATGATTGACCAACTGAGTCACTGGAAATAATCTCTACAATTGTTTACTTAACATTATGTCTCCTCATACACACAGACTATCATATAATGAGATTCCGGACTACATAACAAGACAAAGTGAGAAAGAGAGATACGGACCATTATAGTGAGACAAGACTTTCACCTAAGGATAAAGTATGCAAGTCAGGATGACTCAGTAGCAGTGTAAAATATTCTATTTTAAAGATGTCAGCTGAAGACAACTGGTCTAGTGAAGGATAAGACAACTCCAGAAATACTTCAGCTGATACAGTAATGTTTGGAGATGTCTTTGGAAGGACAAGTTTCAGTAGCAGTCAAGAGATCAAACATCTCTTGCCACCTAAAACAGCTGGGAAGCCAAACAGATGGTCTGATGTTCTTTGATATATTTGGTATATCATCATTTGAAGCAAAATGCCTGAAAGCCCACTCTAATTACCAGTGAACCAGTGAATGAACAGCCAACCTCGAATGCAGAATGATGTACTGGTGGTTGTACTGACTGATAGTTTGGTCTCTAGCTACACAGAGATTGCATACGTTTGCCAGAACATCTGACACAATAGCAAATAGTCTCATGACTTCTGCTTGTGCTGCTTCTTGAAAACGGGTTCCAGACAAAATTTTAGAAACCTTATTGCTTTTATAGCACTGTTAGCATCATTTGTAGCACCATTAAAATATCTGAAATATTTTTCCTGTTTATTAGCACATAATTATCTTATAGTTTGATATTTTGTGAATGTGCTTCTATCTGGTGTATACTTCAGAACATGTAACTGGAAATCCTAATCCCAGCTGTGTTAGGGAACATAGGAAGTGTGTCAAAACCAGGTGTTAGTCAGGATGTTCAATTTAGGATCTGTCACAGTTCTGGGAAGGGGAAAGATGTGTCTGTCTTAGATGTGTGGAATGCATAGTTTGGTGGGGAAAATTATGTATTTTCACATCGTGGTAGGTACTGCTTCATGACTATGTCATTTGTATGAAAGTTTGAAATATTAGTCATGGAAGCAGCAAAGTCAGAGGGCTTAAGGAGAAAGGTTTTGTTTCACGTCTCTATACCTTATTCCATGGCTATTTCAATGAAAGCACCAGAGAGGAAACTTTTGCTTTGTAACTCTGCAGTTCTCTGAGTCCTTCCCCTGTGCCTCTCTGCTACCTGCACAAACCATCTGCCAGCCAAAGTTAGACGGAGCTGAGTGAACACCTCAGCAAACACTATAGTACTAGCAAGTGCCACCCTGGAACTGTGTCGTTTTCCCTTGTTTCTCAACTTATTTTATAATAATTTATTGGATCATCAATCTGTGAATGTATATCAAGCTTTAGCTTTTAACAAAGAACACGATGATGAGAATAAAATCAGATCTAATATACTGGACATATTTTGTGACTTCTCAGTTCAGTAACACAGGAGTACTTCACAAGATATATCAGCACTTAGTTTTGTTTCTAACAAAGGACACCAAATCTTTGTGTGGTCCTTAGCATTTCAGATTTCAGCTATCCAGAAGAAACTGCATCAACAGCAGCCAAATCTTTTAAGACTGAAGTACTTAGTAGTCTTCCATTTAGCAGTAAGTTGCAAAGTTTCATTTAAAAAGGGTAATTCTACCAATTAGCTCATCCTGTTCAAACACACATATACTGTTGGGAAATATAAAAATGGCTTATTAAATCAAAAGATATGACTGCACTTCAACTAGCACATGGGCATTAGAGATCAAGTATTCCCTAGAGATTAATCCCCATGGCATCACAGGCTGATTTGGCTTGCCAGTATTACATTAGTAAACCATCTAATCCAATTTAGAGCAGGCAGGAATGTTCCATCCATTATGGCATTTCTAGTGTCATTAGAAGCAGACTGATTGAATAAGCATCCTAAATCAGCCTGCAGCATGCAAGTAAATCACTGTGACTTGCACTGCAAAATCCTTTTCTTAAGTAAAAATTAGGGGAAAAGAAAGAAAGAAAAAAGCACCATGTAATAAGATGGAAGCTCTCTGTGTGATTCTGATTTCTGAACTCTTGTGGACAGCAAAATTTCTTTGTCCTTCAGTACATAAGATCCTTCTCTCTGTAAGGTAGCAGTGCAGAACACAGTGGATTTACAGACATGAAAAGCTTCTTATTTGCACCAAGTTTGTTTTCAAGGAAAGCAGAAGAACGTGATCCCCACCCCAATAAACAAAGTAGGCTGAATGAGGGCAGAGCATGATACTACTCGCACAAATAAAATCTGCTGTGTAAAATTGGAGTAACCATAGTAATAAAATCTATCAATCAAATATATTACAGCAGTTGCAACAGAAAGGATGAAAAGAAAGTCCAGACTTTATATTCACACAAAATGAAAAACACTCAAGTAATTACAAAAATAGTATTTTCATTCCAAACAGGTATACCTGAAAGAAAAACAACTCTTCAATAAAGAAGCAAATATATGAAGAAAACGCTGGTGACAGTTCTTTGGGACGACAGAGCTATGAGAAAGATTTCAGAAAAGGCCTAGGCTGCGCTGCAGCTTCGCAAAGCTAGGAATGGAAGTGAATAAAATCATCAAAATGGCATGTGACCTTTGGTGCCCTGGGAGACCTATCGCGCTGCACTGGCAGGGCCACGCAGGTTCAGCTGCACTGTTTGAGCGCTCAGCTGTAACACAGACCCTCTGCACAAGTCAGGGAACGGCTGCTCCTCCTCGGGAGGATCAGGGAGCACACGGACCAGAAGGATTCCCATTTGTTTAATGGCAAAGTTGCTCTGCTGTCAGTCAAGCAGCTCGGAATCCTTGCAGAATAACTGAGTTAGAAAGGAAACTGTACTGATTCTTTGCATCCCAACTGCTGAAAAAGTAACAGCTACTCCGAGTGCATAGCCGGACCTGGCGGGAGTTATTCTCATGGCAAACAGGAATTTATCTGGCCCAGAGACAGCTTTGCAATAGAGGAAAACACAGACACATGCAAGACAGGCTTTCTTGAAACATGCACAGATGCCAGCTGTTTCTGGAAATTCCTTCTTTTGGATCTTCCCTCCCACCTCCCTGAAAATACCCAAAGTCTGAACTACTAAATTTGGATTATTAGAGGAGGGGATGGGATTTTACAACCAAAACAAATCTTTCACAGGTTTTCATTCTTCTTTACTTTTGAAAGACAAAAAAAATTCTATAAAAGTAAAACAACTCTCAAACCCAAACCAACCATCACCTTAACAAATGTTAAATTTACTGCAAGAAAAAAAAAAGAAAAAATTTCAACACAGTTTATTCAGAATTCTACCCAAATTTATCTTCAAAAATAAAACCCATTCACAACACTGCTTTGAAAAACTTAGTCTTAAATTAAATCCGAGAGAAATAAAAGAGGAGAAATCCTATCAAACCAAACAATTCATTTTTAAACACAATGACAAAGCCACACCATGACTCTGCTCGTGTTTTTCCATGTCCTTTTGATCCCAACGATCCTATTTTTGGCAAACCTTTCTCATCAGGGCATGGAAAAACACAGTGAGCCAGCTAGAGCTTGGGAAATCTGTTCTATCCTTCTCTTGCACTGGCTATACTGGTGCCAAACATTATTATTGTTATTATTAGCACAAACTCAAATTGCAGCAGTAAATCACATTCCTTCCAGAGCTGATTACTTGTCAAATGTTTATCATCAGTGTAAATGACAAATGTACCTGATTAACAAAATCCAAAAGCTTGCTCTGAGGTAAAAAGGACGTAGCCTTGCAATTTCTGTAATGAACTTCCCTTCTGGTCCACAGTAGAACACGTCAGATTTACCAAATCCAATTTCTGAATGAAAGTGCAAATGCTTTCTAGAGCTAATGAGTGAGCACTAGACTGAATTATGACCACATGTTGCTTCTCTATGAAACAGCGGGTTTGTTCGTTCCTTCCCTTTTGCAAGGCATAAAAATATTTTACTTCCTTAATTTCTCCCCTGCTTTGGCTCAGCTGGGTTGGAAGAATGTCAGGTGAGGACACTGGGGTGAAGGATGCAATCCTTCCTTATTCTTCTTTGCTCAAGGGGCAAATACAGACTCACTGTTGCCCTGTCCACAAGTGGTGGTCTAATCTGTGCACCTCCCTGTGTTTCTTTGCCACAAATCTGTTTTCCCTGAGATGTTACAAATGTGGAGTCTTCTCATTAGGGTTAGGCCCCAGCCTGAGATGCCACCACGAAGGAGAATGGGGGAGAGAGGCACTTCTGATAGACAATTCTGCCTGCCACTGACTAACCTTCCCCACAGCCATGACTTTCTGGGCACTGAACAATCACCCTGGTGACTCGAGCAAACACCCAGAGAGTTGAATGAGTGGGCCCAGATCCAAATGTTCAGCCCTTAATCCTTAGACTGGTGGGGGATCAATCTGTGGTCTGGAGTCTTATCACTATCAGGACAAAATGCAAACTCCATTTTTGATTGCTCACCCAAAAGATGGCTTCTCTCTGTCAAGTCATCCTGGCTGTCAGTGAAGTTCACAGGAGCCTGCTGGCCCTCAGCATCTTCAAAATTCAGCTGTAAAGTGGTACAAGGTAAGTATCTGCCAAAGAAAAGGCACAAATTTACTGATCAGCTTTGTGAAGAAGGAAAGTTATTTCTGGCACAGAAACAACTAACACTAAGCCACCTTGATATAGTGGCCACAGTTCTAGCAAAAAAAGACAATACAGAGCTAAAACTAAATTTTCTTCTGATGTGAATTTAACTAAGTGAAAGAGATAATAACAGGAAAGGATTTGACCTCATGCCTACAGTACCAAGAAAATCCTCACTCAGAGGCAGATGTTATACGCAGAAGGTTGAGCGGAAAACTAAACATTACCATGACTGAGCTTGCATTTCCTGATATCTCTAAAGGCATTTGTTTTGCAAAGGAGAGCATTAAACAAAGAGGCAAAGGTTCTGTTCCTGTACACATCCTAAGTGCTAAATCTTACTTGTGATGGAGAATATTTTTGCTTACTATAGATGCAGCATTTTTAGCGAGTCAAGGCGTACCAGTGGAGCGTTTCAACCGCTCGTCTACAATTTTGCTAACTCCTGTACATTCAAACTAGTAGTTGTCCTGAAAAGACTGCACTACATATGTGCAAGGGGAGCACACACAGACACTTTGTGATCAGCGAGGCAATATCCTGGGGCAATGTGCTGATCAACACACTGAGCTGAAACATCTGCAGGATAAAGGATTGTGTCTGAAAACCCTGTGTTTGATGCCCATAATTGTGACAAAGTCATTGCATATTCTGCTCAATGCTTGTTCTGTTTCAGCACTTTCTCAGTGTACAAAGAAGCTCCATCAGCCTCCCAAATGTGGTTGGTAAGTCAAAGTACATTTGGGAAATCAGCCAGAGAGAAAGGCTTTTCTTCTGTATGTTTTGCTTCTTTTCTATGAAGTGATGGAAAAGATACACATTTGCCACCTTTGCAGGATTTCCCCTTACAAAAAAAATAAAAAAGAGCTTGAAATAACAATTTTTTTAATATTAGCATTGTTTACTTTAGAGAGGCTTAAATCTGTCATGCTACTATTTAGGTAGGAAGGTTTTAAACTGTATACTATTAACTGTTTAAACCACAGTGATGTAAAAATCTATTGTATCTCTAGACTGAGTTTGCAGAGCTGTTAAAGAAGCTTCTCCTCTGTGCTAAACATGATATGAAAAATGTTGCAAGCCAAAGAATTTGCTGTTATTCACAAAGCACTGTGTGCTGGAGACCACACGGGAGAGTAAGGCCCAGATACAAATGCAGTCAACCCTGACAGCAGAATTCACTAATCGTGGTTACGAAGGGAATCCACTGGAGACTGGGGAGTGAGGTGCGAGACACCTAAGGGAAGGAATAGGAAGTGGTAAATTGAGAATTGTTTCTGAAGTCCTGCCTTTCTCTATGAATATCTCTTCCATACAGCATGGTACCAGCGTGGGCTACCCGAGCTCACCTGCATTGAACTGCTGTGCTGAAAAGCATCACTGCCATGCTGCTTTTGGTACTTGGGCAATTCTCAGCATGGTGAGTGTTCTGCTCACATATACCCACTTCATTTACCCCTGGTTTCTCTGGGCATAATCTTATGAAAGCTTTCTATCCACTGGCCCGGAAGGGACAAAGGTTCCTTTGACAATGAACCTTTGATCTTCCTCAGCTTGAAAAGAGCATAGGGAACACTCTTGCATTTTTAGAGCAGTGCTTTTAGGTGATCAGGTGTTCTACAGGGATTGGGAGCAGCCACACCAATATCAGAGCACACCAGTGGATATCACTAAGGGGATTTGGTGTTGTCAGGGTGTGCTCACGTGTTCTGCACAGGTCTTCATGTTGGACAGCCAAGTGCAAGAACTCCCTGTCTGCCTTTGCAGCCTGGCTGCAGGGGGAACAAGCTCTCAGCTCAACCCAAATGGGCACACTGCCTTTCAAAAGGGGCCAAGGCTCCCCAGGCAGTGAAGAGGCTGCGCAGGGCTTTTGTGTGACTCAGTCACTTGTTTTTCCATGTGCTAGTACAGAATTCTTTTTGATGGACTTAAAACACTTCCAAAATGAATGAGCTAACTTTCCACTGTAACCTGCCAGGCATTTTCCCTGGCAGTAAAATCCCTCTCAGCTTTGCTGACAATGTTCAGCATACAGGATGGTTCTCCATTGCTTTTACAAACGGGGTCACAATACATGTATATTTGGAAGGACCAGTGAGTAAAAGGCTTTGATTTTCCATCCTGCTCACACTTCCCAGCTGCCAGAGTAGGGCCTGCTCCTCCTCTGAATATATGGGCAGGTGGTTGCCAGCACTCTCAGTAAATGGAGAGTAAAAGCCACTCATGCACATAGGTGACAGTACCTGCCAAGGGACCACACACTGCTTAGCCTCTAGCAGCCTGAAAGGTTTCATTTTCAAAATAGTCATTTAAAGCATTTGTGAGACAAACAATCTTTAAAACCTTAATTACAACGATCACGTACACTTTGGTTCACTTCTGTTGTTTTGTGTTGTTTTTTTTTTTTTTAAATAGTAGAACATATTCAGTGATGGAGCTGGAACCTCAACACCATAGGAAAAAAAATTAAAAACAGGATAAAATTTTAAAACCTGATCCAGGGCCTCCGGAAATGGTCAGAAAGCATTCTACTGACTTCACTACCCTTTCCTATCAGAAAATGTGTGCCCAGAACATGCTTTAGAGCTAAATTAGAAAGCTCTCAATCACAGTCTTGTAATACAGAGTTCAAAAGATATTTTATTATGGCCAGGCTAAAAAGATGCTGTTACAAACCTATTGATCTCTACCTTTCTGATCAAGAAGTGCCAATGGGAGAAAAAATGGCAAGGGTGCTCCGTCAGTGAAAGGGAGATTCAGAGCTCCCTTGTGGAAGGCCACATGTACTAATCCTGTTTGTCTCGGCTGCAGAAGAATTCTTCAAAGTTAAAGCCCTCTAAGGATTTACCAAACACTTTTCAGCCTTCAACTGGATTTAGCAAGTGCAGCAGTTTCAAAGCCTGTAGATTAGTAGGACACAATCAGTCTCATATAAACAGGCACCACAAGGCTCAGCTTGACGTTTCAGGCAGTGACAGTTTACACGTTTCTGAAGACAAAGGTGCCATTCCACTTGCAAAACAAAGATGACACTTGTGTGAATTGCTTAGGAAGAGGAAGGTTTGCCCTGTTTCCTGTTGTCAGATGACTCCTACTGCACTTGTGTTCATCACAGTGGTGTTAACAGGATTGGCAATGCTTACCAGGTACTTTACAACTTGGATAATGGCTTGTTGAATAGTTAGATTTCAAAAAGTTTGTAAAGAAAACCTGCACATATACAGCTTTGGGGCGTATTTATCATAAAAAATAGATTGGTAAATTCAGTTGCCAGTAAGTGCAACTGAGTTTCCCGGAGCCCTGAGTGGAGCTAGCACTTCACTGCATGACCTCTGCGTGCCAGAGATATTCTCTTAACAGAAGCTGAAAGAAGCTTCTGGAGCCAAGCTAACCAATGTTATCATTTGTGGTCACTGTTAAATCTTGTGTTCTCATGCCTTGGGCAGCATAACCGAAATCACAGTAGAATGGAATCATATAAAAATGTAGAATTTTTTTTTCTTTAAATGTTCAAATTTGGAAAACAAGAGTGTCATAATTAACCAAAGAGGGCTGGGGGAAGCATTAATAAAAACCAATTTTCTTCAGTTTAATTATTTTTTCCCTACATTTTCACACGGAAAGAAGTTCAACCAGCTCTGCTTGTTACCTGAACTTTCAAGCAGGTATAAGAACATTAAAATCCCACAGCTAATTGAGCTCCAAGCCCCAGACCACAGCATTAAACATATACGGATACGTGGCACTGGAGCCAAACTGCCCATGAGTCAGTGGGCCTGAGTTGGGGCCTGTTGTTCAGCACATTTAAGAGCGATAAAGTTGTTCACCTCTCACTGGGTGTAGTGTTTACATCTATGCAGTCACCTTATCATTTACATCTCTAAACATTAACAGGATGTTAATGTGAATTGTGCATATTTTGTGTCCCCTTTGCTACAGCTCTTGAGGTTCAAAATAAGTCTTTCAGCTGAAAGAAACATCACTGTGAAAATACTGTCCTTTGAAAGATGGAAATGATCCCATTCCAGTATTATAACACAGTGTAGCTTAACTACAATAGTTCCCTGATTAGCAATCAGTTTCTTCTTTACAGGACATTTTTATGAGTCTATAAGCACACTTGACCTGTGGTTTAAGCTGATAGTTACAGGAACAGTAATGTGGACGAAGCCAAGTTACTGCGGGTGGGGAGGTTGCTGGTGCCACTAGGAACCCTCCACTTGTTTCAACGGTAAAGACTGGCAAAATTTCCAGTTCTATAGAAAAAAACTGGGCTCTGTGGGTTACTGCATATTTGGGAAGGCAATTAGCTGAAATATCAAATTATTTCTACCCTTGGGTACCTTACAAATAAAATAATTTGGGATTATAGAGTCAGGCTCACAGAAACACCAGTACGAGTAATGTTTTTTCCTTTGGTTACGCTTCTGCAATCAGCTTCCTGACAGTAGGACTGCAGGAGTATAGCGTGAATCTGCATAGTCACACAGATCTTAGCGTCTTTGAACAAAAGCAGCCATCTGATAGTTTAAATTATCAGTACACAATGCTACAGTCAGTCTTTAGTGCAATTAGAGTTAGAAATGAGCTGCCCGGCCTGCCTTGGTTAGTTAGAGATTTACAGTTGCAATAACATTAGAAATAAGTGTGATAAAAAAATATGCTATCGACTTATTTTTTAAATGATTGGATGCATTTTATATATCATTCTGAGCAAAAAGGCGTGATAAAATATCATTTTTGCCAGCAATTTCAAATAGAGGCTCTGCTTTTAAGTAACATTGTAAACTTCTGGTAAACTAGGACAATGTAATAATATTTATAATAATATCAAATTTATTTGTAGCTGTGGGCAAAGAAAAACAAGGCAGGAAGGACAGCTACAACACAGTATTACAGCTCAATAAAAATTTGCTCATTAAGTTTCATAAATTCCATTACAAAGTTTAATGCATGTGTTGACATCACTAACACAGACTGAAGCCCACGCTACGAGGCTTTCGGCTGGAAATTTCTTCACAAATTTTCATCTAAAGCCCTTTTAAACAATTATGCCAAAATAAAGGCACTAAATATAAGCACTCACAGCATTTTCTCAGCTTCCAGGGAATATCCTTATTATTGGTAGTATGGTTTGTAAAACATCAAAATCAGATTGTCACGCAGAGATTAAGGCTGGGATTTTCAGCAGGAGCTAAGGGAGTTAGGCACTCAGCTCCTGGTGAATTTCAATGAATCAGGAGCATACATTTCCCCCAGGCTCCTTTGAAAACCTCAGCATAAATATTAATAGCGAACTTTTAACAAGCATTTGGTCATTGGTTTCAATTATCTCAAACATGCCAATGGCTATGTCCTTTTCCCCACATAGATCTTCTCCCAAATGCAAGTTTTTGGGGATGCTCTTATATGCACAGTCTCACAAAAAGGATCTTACAAGTTTCTCCTGCTATGCAGCCCAGCAGAGTTCCCATACGCTAGTTATTGCTAAGATCTTTTGTGTCACCTTTTGCATCTGCCTGAGATGCTGTGCATTAGGAGCAACACCCAATTCACATCATGTAGTCTGATTAATATTACTCAGAGAGGAAAACCCCAGAAAACTCAGAATTCAGAAAAACAAGAAGATATAGATATTCTATTCACTTCATAAAGACATATATCTTGCAAAAAGTCAAATGCTGACACTTGACAAAAGTATTTAAATGAGCTCCAGTTTCACTTTCATTATGTCCAAGAACTACACTTTTTATACCTTTCATTTTTAATTCCAGCATTACTGCTAAGCCTTAACACCTTGGAATGTGTGTGATCTCATGCAGCACATGATGCAGAGTTATGGATTTTTATTAGAAGCCACCTCAGGTGCTGTGTGTGGGCAGGAACCAGCAAGGTGCTCTGTGCAGGTGTCACTGGAATATCCAGCTTGTCACGCAGATATGGCAAGTCAAATATTACACAAACTGTGCTGGCATGGATATCATGCAAACACAAATAATAGTTGTGTGTTGCTCCACTCTGCCTTTTGGAAGAGAAGGAACTCACTCTCAAAGTGCTTCAGTAGAGAGTTCATGCCAGGTGAAATGCAACAGCTTAGGCAATTGGATGCAGATGTAGCCTATTCCACCATCATCTCCTCTGTTAGCTGTTCCTCCTCTTTCTTTCCAAGAGGCACAGTGTTTTCCGCAAGGCATTGATACCACTGAGACTGCTCAGTTTTGTAACTGGGGGATAGTTAAACCACATGCAAAAATCACCCTGCATGCCCTCGGCTCCTCTGGCTGAGCCCTCTAGGCTCAAATTTCACCCTTTGCCAGGTGAAGGATCAATAACTGATCTTTAATAAGATGTTGATCCTCGTTTCTGCTGAATAATGTTCTTGTTGTTTGCTACTATTCTTGCTCTCTTCCTTCCCCCAAGTCACTCCATCAGTTTATAAATGTTGAGATGTAATTCTGTTTATCCTAATATTTCTTCCTTTTGGTTCCGCAAGGGGTTGACCTTGTGTCTTGCAGTCACAGCTGGAAGTTTTCATGTGTCTTGTTAAACACGAAACTGTTTATCTAGCCCACAGCCTGGAAAATCCTGCAATGCTGATATCCTACAAATTGGTTTACAACTGTATGTTTATTTCATTAATTATGCAAACACAAGTCTGGTACCTGTTATTACTCCAACAGCCTCAGTTTATTTTCTATTATAACACCATTAACATGGAACCACATATATGTGCCCTTACATGTTTTATATTTTCACTGAATATTACTGGCAGGAAAGAGATTTGTGACTGCTGCACATGCACAGAACCAATACTGCAATGAAAAGAAAGTTCAGACTCATGATAATTCTGCATATCCCCATTAAGTCCAATGAATTGTGTCTGGTCACATTAGGGATAAATTTTGCATTCTGGAAACTATACAAAATCAAATATTTGCTTTGATATTTGATTCTTCCATAGGTTATGGTTTTATCCTGTTTAAACTTGTAACTGTGACAATATTAAAATGTAATAAAAAATAAATGTAGCATCATGGAGGATTGTGCAATGAAAAGTGAGAAAAGCTGATCCAACATATTTTAGGTTAATAACAGAATCAATATATGATTTCACATTCTGTCAGCTCCAAAATTGAACAAGCTATTCTCTGTCCCCAACATGTTTAAAAAACATTTCAAGGGAAATGGTGTAAATATTGAAGAACACCTTGCCTGGACATGAGACAGCAATCTGCCACTACATTCATGATTGCCACAGAGAAAAAGATAATGAACTTCTCAGCTTTTCACTAGGATAAGACGGGATAGAAAATAATGCAACAAGAATTATTTAGATCACACAAGCAAACTCTTCCTAGCTATTAGGACAATTAGACACTGAAAGAACTACTTAGAAGGGTTTCAGAGCTTTTAAGAACAGATAAGGCAAAAGTCTGTCAGAAACACTTCCATTTTAAGTCATGTCCCTGCACAGGTATTTGGCTGGGATGCCTCTCCACGTCCCCAGTGGCCAGGCTTCCATGATTAATAAAGAGATCACAAGCCAACTAGCCGTGTTATGGGAGGGAACTGCAATAACGCAACACAACTAAGTTTAAAATTCTGCTTTTATACTGAGGCACATGGAAGTCCTTCAGAGAAAACAGAACTGCCAGGCCTGCTTTGCCTGTAAAAGTGGGGCAGACCTCCAGGGATGCCTTGTCACCAGCCCTGGGTCTGGGCCGTGGTGGCACCCGGCTGTGGCTGAGCTGCCACTCCATGGCCTGGCAGACACGCTCAGCTGCCCTGGGGCACAGCGAGCTCCTGCTCTGCAAGCCAGAGATTCTTTGCAGAGCTAGGGAAGGGCACAGGACATTTCTGCTGCAGAATCTTTGCAACCTCCTCCATTCTGTTGTAGCAAAACTGCACAAATGTGTTCAGGGACCTGGCAGAGAAGTCTACACCTTAACTAACAGGATGAGTTCACTTTTCCTGTGATTTCACATTTGTGCATAGTCTCCTTTTTCCCTCTTATAGTTAAAATATATTTCAAATCTAGAGGAAAAAAATATCTATTTCTTGCTTCCAAGTGAACAGTGGGCTCTACATTTTAAATCTGACAGAATTTTTGTGATTGTATTAACATAAAACATTTCAAGCTGTTCCCAGATTGAATTTAATCCTCCTTTCAATAATCCACGTTTAAATCCTCATTTCAATTATCTCTATATTTTGTAGAATCCCTTAAATGATTCAGCACTAAAGTATTGCGTGTGTTATAATTTAAAAGCCGAAAGTTGTGAATGGAAGCAGATTATATCTTATTAAAATGTTAATTCCAAGTCCTTTGAGGTAATTGTGACTACAAGCAATTGGTTAATGTGTCAGAAATAAACACTGTCAAAAACAATTGCACAAAAAGAAGCATATGGACATCACTGACTCCAGAAGAATGATAGGGAGGCAGAATTATAGGAGTGATTTTCAAAAGTATGGCTACAGGTAAAGACCTACTTCCAATAAACACTGTCTTTGCATACTTCTTTATATATGTACATTTAAAACTTCAAACTTAATTTTCCTTCTCTACAGAGCAACACAACATGAATAATTCTGAGTGATGTAGAAATGACATTTCCAAGTTCCTTCACTGTGATGGTACAACTGGCACAGTAAAGGAAGAAACCAGACCTGGAAAAAACCCATCCAATGGTTTGTCCAGCCCCGCTCCAAGAAGACAATAACCAGAACAGAACATTTGGTGAAGGATTTGAAGCTGCCCAGGATTACCTTCTTACAAGTAGACTTGAAAACTATTTGTAAAAGGGCCCAAATTTAGTCTTAATGGTGTTCTAGGCAAACAGAATAAGAAAGGAAGCAATACTAAAATATGCAAGGGATAAGGTGTATTTCTCTGAAGTTGTATTGGTCCATGTCTACATAGAGACTTACTGGAGCTATTCCCATTCAACATGGCATCAAATCAGGATCTCCTTATTCTCATGAGCAGATGCACTGCCATCAATTACATTACTCCTGTGAGTAAGCAGAGGAGAAGCTGACCTTTAGAGAGATAACAATAGATACCTTCCAATTAATGTTAAAATAGGAGTATATAAATCAATCCTAAAAAGCACTTTAGATAATGTAATATTAACTCTTCACTATATAAATCAAATCAAATGACATTCCTTATAGAGGGGTCTGATGTACTGCACATTAGTGATCAAAAATCTGGTCAGCCCCTCCTGGGAGTCACTCAGCTGTCTGCCTTTTATCAACAAACAAGTCAATGAGTCAATAGCTAAAGCAAAAAGCAAGGGTGAAAAGACATTATTGTGATGCATGCCAACATGCAAGCAGGAACAACGAAAAGCCAACCAGAATACGAACCCCTCGCTCCTTCAGTATTAAAGTTCACTATTTAGAAATCCACATATTATTCCTCCTCAAACCTAGCTTTATTTTAGCATATATTTTTCCTCAAAAATCTACTCTTCTGAAAAACACGCACACTGTTGTGCCTTTTCCCACTAGAAAGATAACCTTCAGAATGTAAATCAATGCACTCTTGCCCTGGTAATCCAGTCTTGCAGAAAGCTATCTCCAGCTAAACAATATCAGCAGAAAAAGGCACAGAAGCATTCACTCTCCAGTACCGTATTCACCCCAGTGAAGTGTTTCTTTCCAATCCGAGCTGCAATAATTTTAAATGCTCCTGCTCGGTGTCATGGTTTAGCCCCAGATGAAAACTGAGCCTCACACAGCCCCTCACTTGCCCTCCCCTGCTGCGGGAAGGGGAAAAGAATAGGGGCGGAAAAAAAAGTAGAACACATGGCTTGAAATAAGAACAGTTTAATAATTGAAATAAGGTAAAATACTGTAATCCTAATAATACTAATGAGAGCAATAACAATAACTGTAATGAGTAGGACAGAGAGAGAGAAGTAAACCCCAAGAAAAACAAGTGATGCACAACATCAGCTGCTCACCACCCACCGACCAATGCCCAGCCCATCCCCAAGCAGCCATCAGCTGCTCCTGGCCAACTCCTCCTGGTTCATATACCCAGCAGGATGTTCTCCAGCAGGGAACATCCCCTTGGCCAGTTCAGGTCAGCTGTCCTGGCCGTGCTCCCTCCCCGCTTATTGCACGGCTCTGAGACAGAGCAAAGGCAGAGCATGAGACACTGAAACATCCTTGACTTGGAGTAAACACTGCTCAGCAACAACCATATCATCAGTGTGTTATCAACATTACTCTCACACTAAATCCCAAACGCAGCACTGTACCAGCTACTAAGAAGAAAATGAACTCTACCCCAGCTGAAACCAGGACACTCAGTCAAGCTAAGAAACACCTCACAGTCTGTTCCAGCTCCCACATAAATTGGGAGTATGTCAGTGAAGGTGTACCATTATGCCAGTCCCAATGTACCAAGCCTTTTTACAAAGGCATTAAAACATCTGGGTATTTTAGCCCTTTGAATAACTGGTAACAATGCAGTAGTTGTTCCTCATCTCTCCCTGAGGACTACTAGGGCTGAAGGGACTGTCCATGTGGAGATTTGAGAGCACTGGATACTGGTCAAACATGTATGATGGAAGAGATTACAGCAGAGCAAAAGGTATGTTCGTCCTCTGCCATCTCTAGTTAAAAGTGAACAACCAGAGAAAACACAGTATTCCTCAATTTGCACTCATATAAAGCCAGGGGAAAAAAAAAAAAGAATATAGGAACGCTGGTTGTCTGGAACATGAATTTTCAATAGTCAGGTTAAGAAGTGGTCACTGAGGTATTACCTTGATTAAAAATGTATCTTAAAAAAGAACATATAACAAACTCCTATGTCAACAGTGAGAATTAGGTGTCCTAATAAGCATCCTGAGAGGATGTGGTTCTGAAAAAGAATAAAGGGCTCATGTACATTCAAGGTCAATGGAACTCTTGCCATACTGTGAAACACTTGATCCCCATCCCAAGCAGAGGATTTGCTACTCTTCTTACCCCTGTTCTGTCTCCTGAAATGCAAAGGTTTATTCTCTTCCACCTACAGTACACTGTACCACCCTCAAGGATTCAATAATTGATTCCTTTGTGCTCCTGTTTTATACCTACTTTCATCTATGTTACAGGGTTTGAAGTGGCACACTGATAGTCAGTCAACCCCACATGGTCTACAGCCCCATAAGCATAAAAAGATGACAGCTCCATCTGATTTCCTGGAAAGAAAACTCAGTCTTCATTTTTAAAACTTCACATACAACAAGTGAACTTTTCAAAATGGCATCATTCTAAGAGAGCAGTGAATCCTAATACATCGAGACAAGGATTCCTGAGGTCAGAAACATCAGTTTTACAAAAATGTCCTGAGGGATGCCTGAATGTATTATCTTGAGACCTTTAACCTCTCACTTAGGCCTTACTGCCCATCACTCCACTATCAATCCATTTCTAACATTTTACTTGGCTATGAACTTCTTGGAATGACAAGAGGATGATTCATAATATATAGTAAGGCTTCCAGGAAGCTTTTTCACTCAAAGCTACAGGGTAAGTGAATCAGCCTTTTGCTTTCTCCCAGGAACTACTTATCTTCAATCTTTCAATTAAAGGTCAAAAAATGAAAGAAGACAGTCCAGTCATTTATTATGTTTTTTTCTCTTTTCCTATTGTAAGAGGCTCTGTTCTTCACACAGTTGTACCTCAGCCAGTTTGATATTGTTTTCATTGGTAGAAATGTGAAAAATAATTTTGCAAATTTAGACAACAAAAGGAAAACTGCAGAGAATGACAGCAATTTCTCTAGTGTATCTTTTGGTCATTAGGTAGTCTCGATTCTCCTGACAGACAGAAATTCACAGCTTTTATCATAAGTTAGTAAATAGTATTTTAGACTGTCAAACTGACGATAGGTTTAAAGGGAACTATGTCTCCCATTCCTGCTTTCTTAGAAAGGAAAATGCAAAAACAGAATTACACAATTGCAGCATAGCTCTTTTGTTCGAATTTCAGGGTAGAAAAGAGCTGGGTTTGGATTTTATCTGACATGCACATGGTCAAAGGTGGCAAAGGATGTGAATCAGCACACTGCCCATTTCATCCTTGCCCTAAGGCCCTGTTGTACCAGCTCAGTCAGAGCACAGATGGGTCACTGGGCAGACATAAGTCTCATTAAAGAATACCCTTGGCATCAAAAGTCTCTATGCAGGTCAAAGAACCAGCTCCACTTGCTCTGTGCCAACTCCAGGCACAAGCCTAATACAAACACAGAGGGATTTTGAGGAAAGAGTCACTAGAGAAGAAAGCATGTGAACAAAAAACAAAGATAAGAGAAAGGAAAAGCTGAAAAAATGTGATCAGTTCTAACCAAAACAATCTGAGATTTCATTTTATGCCAGTTCCTTCTATGAAAAAACTATACAACTCCAGGTAAATAAAAAGAACCCCATTTGATTTGAAGCAGAAAAAAAAAATTATTTCAGTTAACCCAACCACTTATTCTTTTGTTAACAGAGATTTCTGTTCTCATAAAAAGGATTTCACAGAAAAAAAAAGTTGAAAAGGTGTCCTGTAAAAAAAAAAATAAAGTGACCTTTTCAAAAATTCCTCATGTTGTTCCCAGTTTTATTTTTATACCTCAGAAATTCTGTTCATTGCTAAAATAAAAGAAAATGCACGCTGCTGCAACACGATACCCCCTCAGTCAGAGGCTTACAAGCGGGCAAAGGCTGGTGAAGCCCCCCAGGCCGGAGCCCTTGCTGCACACAGCTCCCAGCAGGTGAAGCTGCTCTGAACGTCCCCCAGCCCCGGGCCGCCCCGCTGAGCCCCCGGGAGCCCCAGCCAGGAGGGGAGTGCGTCCCTGTGCCAGCGCTGCTGTGCACCTTAGGGCAGGGATGCACCAACCCGCATTGTTGCTGCCTGCAACGCGGTACATCGAACCCTGCTTTTTAATCACCACCTTTACCTGTGCTGCCCTGAAAGTCCCACCTCCGCCCACGTCTCGGGGCTCACTAACACCCCGCCCTTGCCTGGATGTGGCTGCTCCCCGCCCGATGCCAGCCAGCGCTCAGGAGCCAGACGGCCTCTCCCAGGGAGCAGTGGCTGGGGAAGGGCTGGGAGTTAATTCACATTTGGGAAGCTACAGCTATAGATTCGGGAGAGCCATGTTTTAATGCGGCGTTCTCAGCCCGTTTGATAGATGAGTGCATCCGGACTAGCAAGCTGGCTGGCTCTGTGCAGCACCACGCGCTGCCAGCACTCGCTGTGCCCATGAGCCCAGTGCCTACAGCCACAGCCAGTGCAGAGGCAATATCTGCGCAGGGAAAAATGATTAATGGATAATTCTGAATTAAATTGCGAGCACAAGATTAAATTCCCCTCATGAATGACACTGTGAGTTACTGTTAGTAGCTGTGTCACAAAGCAGCTCCCTCTCGCTCGCTCATTACCAAGCTGATAATGGGACTAACGGAGCATGTGCACCAAACATTGGCTGTGTGCAGCTCCCGGCGCGGGCTCAGCGCCGCATGCGTGTGTAACTACGGGCTGCTCGGGCACACGCTGCCTGTGTGTCACCTGGCGACCCTCGCACGCTGCCACACCTCCTGATACGGATGAAACGGAGCTGCTCTTTGTTCCCTTTTCAAGAGGGAAACGTTCTTTTAAATTAGCAAATGATCCTTGGCAGAGTTAAAGGGAGAAGTCTTAAAGAAAATCAGTCCTCTCCTATCCTGAAAAGAACCACATTCCTGTGGTCTAGCTCCTCCTATTCCCCACAACGGCACCTTCAGCGCAAAACAGTCCTGAGTGAAGAGCAGGGCTCTGGTGAACTTCCAGCACCCACAGCAGAACCACCCATCACCTTTCTAACACTTACGGATGAATTTTCACAGGTACCCTCAGCCACTCACTTCAAGCTATATGCTTGTGGTTCACATAGGTTTCACTGAGATTTTTACATGCTGATATGGCTTTTTTAGGGGTTAAAATGATTCATTCCCCATCACTGGTTGATCATTTCCCATCATATTTCCTGATGCAGCACAAGCCTACTTGGTTCTGCTGAAATCAATGGAACTACAGATTTACATCACATACATCTCCAGCTCCCTTCTTGATGACTTTCCTTCTCTGAATTCTACAATTAGTAAAAGCTCAGAACGCTGAACTTTCAGAGCTCAGAGCAACAACTGACTGATACATTTCATGGAAGAGAAATGAGCAGCAGTGTTTTGGTCTAGTGTTATTATTACTTCTGCATGTTACAGGAATAAACTACAAAGCTCCTGTTTGCTGCAGCAGAACTGCACTGACCCCACACTACTCCGAGGTGCGTTCCAAGCGTGACTTGAGCTCGTGCTAACTGGAGCCAGTGTCTCCAGCACTCCACATGGGTCTGCAACACAGCAGTTTCCACGGTCTCCTGTGATCTGAAGCACATTTCCCTGCACCTCACTCTGCAAAATCAAAGCATGAATGTTTTTTGCCCACAGAACTCTGCTCCCACAACTAGGGAAATTGTCCAAGACTTGTGTTTGCAAAAGCTTCTAAGGATCAAAAAGAGTTCGGAAGGAGGAAAAGCAAGATTCATATTTGCCTTTCAAGAATGTTCAAAATCTGACAGCACAAGGAAGGTAAAGGGAGACATGTTCATCCTTTCTTGTTCCCAGCTGGTAACCTGAGCTCATCTTGACAATATTCTAAAGGTAACATCTTCACAAAACAAAAAGAGTTCTCAAAAGCTATGAGTCACATTTCCCCAAGAGACATGCTGAAGAGAACAGAGCCAGTCCTTTCCCTGGTGAGACTCTGTGGATGTCAAAGAAATTAATGTAATAAAATTATCCTAAAGACAATTTTTTTTGAAATTTCAAAGGAAAAGCTTCCTTAAATGAATGGAAAAGCTCAGAGATGCACAGATATCTCTGAGAATTCATGACAGACTGACCACAATCAGGTCCAGTTGAAACAATATGAGAGACTTAACTGAATTCAGGCACAATAAAAAGATAAAATAAAGGAGGGACCAGAACAATGGCAGAAAAAGTATAAAGGATAAAGAGCTTTGCTGTCTCTCTGGAGTCCCCTTTTTAGTAACTTGCTTTTATATATATATATTGAATGTACTGGCAAACAGCCATACACTTTACATATATCACCCACAGAAGAGTCTACCAGTCTATCATTCTCAACAGGCATTGTAAGTCAGTAAACGCCCTCCCTTGTTGTGTGCTGAAACTCTTCCAGGTCCAGCCTATCACTTATGCTGAAGTTTATATGATGGTTGAGGAATGGAACATTTCCAAAACAAACACTCTGAGAAAAATGTGCAGACTGCAGATGCATTATCAGCTGTAACAATGCTAAGAGGATTTGGAGAGGAGAACAGGGTGACATTCTATTGCTGGATATTACTGACATTTTAGTATGGGCATAAAAATGACCATGGGTCAGATACACCACTGTCTGGAGCTGCGTGTAATTACACCAGCAATTATCTTCTTTCTAGTGTAGTCCAAATCCAGACCCAGCAATTGTTGCAGTCTTCCATATGGCATTAATTTATCACATTTTGCTAAAACATTTTACTCCTTCTGATAATGGACACCAACAATAAAGACAGAACCTTCAAAGTACACTGTGAATGCATTAATACTAATAGCTCACACAGACCCTTGTAGGCTCCTTGTCAACTTTCAGAGCCCTTACATATAGAGAAAAGGCAAGGCTGCTCCAAGAGCTGGCCTCTCTTCACAGGGAAGGAACTACCAGCATGTTTTAAGAAAGGTTTGTCTTTGCGGAAAGAACTTTCTGTTCACTTGGAAGTGAAAAGTTTGCTATGGTACACTTGAGTACTCTGCAGATGACAATCCCTGCTCCTGCTCTGGGTGCACATGTGTATGGCAGGCAGCACTGGGAGGGAACGGGAACCGCAGCAGTGTTGAGTGACTCACTTCCCTAAATATGAAGTTGAAAACCCTTTGATCAGACATTTCCTGCTCTGCCATTCCATTCTGAGCACACAGCAAGAACGACTTGTAGCAGCATGAGCAAGCAAGGCTTTCATTGAGTTTTAATGAATTAGCGTGTTTTGCTGAACAGCTTTGTATCTTGTTCTTGGCTACAGTGTAAGATATGAATGGCAGTGACAGCTTAGTATACACTTACCAGATCCTGACTATCAATGTATTTTGAGGCTCCAGAAAAAATGACTTATGGAAAGCACAAGGAGAAAAATATCTTGTCCCAGGGCTGGATTTTTATGTGTGTGTGTGTGTCTTTCCTTAAACATAAAAAAGGTAGATGAAGATCTTTAATTATACTTTGTACCAGCAAGCATAAAGCAGCTCAGGCAACTGCCCTAAGATGGTTATTTGACATTTCCTGTGATGCAAGAAACTGTTTGGAAAGTATAACCTGAGCCAGCTGTGCATCATCTGCTTCCTGCCAGCCAGAGCTGGGGAACCCGCTGGTATTGCGGGGGCACGTGGTGTTCCAGCCAGTCCCGGCGTGCCAGCAGAGTCCCTGCCGGGCTCATTAGCTGGCAAACGTTTCCAGCAGCTCTTTCAATGGCTTGTCCCCCTGGTGATGTTGGAAGCCTGGAAGCACACACAAGCTGAACTCCCTCTCCATCCCTGTGAGCTGCCCTGAGATTTTGACTCACCACACAGTATTTTTAAAACATCTGTGACCTTCTTTCTCCTTTTCCCTCTTTCGGTGAGGGAGTTATGCAATGGGTGTGAGAGATATGTTGTGCCCTGCAGCTGTGAAGGGCCATTTCCAGGTTTTGTGTTTCAACACATTTGTCATCATACACTACCATTTCAGTACAGCTTTCCTGCTTTTAACTTTAATTAACTTCTGCTACTAACACTTCATATACTGCTCTGAGTTTGAGGGTATGATAGGCAAACATTACAATTGTTAAGCAGGTGAAAAATATCAACAATAAGCAGGGGATTTATTGTAATCAGTCAATATGCTCAGCCTTGCAACTGCTCAGTACTTTATACTTCATAATTATATGGTTGCCACAGTGTAGCCATTCAACAGTGTTATAATTAGTGAGTAATTAACTGAAGCATTTGATGACATGCTGCAGAGCACAAAGCATGTGTGCTGTTGATAGCAAGAGGATACATAAAGTGTCTTTGTAACAATTTTCTGAAACCATCAAAACCCCAATTGTTTTTTACTCCTGGTGATTTTCACAACTTTTCAGGTGCTGCACAAGATCAGAAGCATTTATAGATGATTTCGATGCTCCCACGGCATACAGGCACCAGGCTCTTACTGAAATCTTCATTATTTAGTTGCCTTACACATACACACCACATACATCCATACAGTCAGAGCTATGCATCTCCCTCTATTGGTATGTTTAAAAAAGGAAAAAGAAACAGAAATGTTGCTTATTCCTGCAGGGTAAAGATTAAACTTACACTAATAGAACTGAACCTGCACTAAGTATATTAAAATAACTATTCTCTTAGAAAACACATCCCTAACAAAAGACAACCTGAATGATTTAATAATGTTCAGCTCAGCTTTAAGTCCTATTTTTTAAAAAAAATATTTTTATATTAGTAATATTTATTATTTAGTAATATTTATCAGCATACCTAATGAAGATACAGAGGCAGAAATTCAGTGCAGCACTGAGTGGGAAAGGTGCATATAAAGGCATGGTGAGATCTGCCTGGTGCCCTGCAAGGAAATGGAGGATGTACAGATGTACAGGAACAGCAGACAAGGTCTGCAATTTTTACACCAGATAAGGAAAAAAAATCTGCACGAGTAAAGTTGAATGCCACCCTGAAAGCTGCTCTGTGTTCCTTGCACCAAATCGTGGCTTCTGCACAGGACCAATGACGTGTTTCACTTTGATATTTTCAATCCATTGTTTTTCTAAAAAAAAATTTGTTTGGGTTTGTTTGCTTGTTTGTTTCTTTTCAGCTTTTTAGCTTATCCAAGTATTGCAGGCTATTTAAAAGCCCTTTCTTATTCTTTTGTTAGAACAGCAGCACTGCTAGTTGTGCATGTCCATACATAATCTCCAGTAACCTTTGCCAGCACAGAGCTGGAACGCCTCCCAGTTGTGTTGTTTTTTAAGTGAATTATTTTACATTTTCTGGTTGTGGTGGATGAAACATTTGGTCATAAATATATTGGAAAAACGGATGTTCCTTATGGAGTGACTGTGTCAGCTTGAATTTGATAGAACAAGCCAATGTAAGCTATTTGCTTTCCTGAACCGAAAAAAATAATCCTTAGTAAGCTATGAAACATTGCACAGCACCTCTACACCTAAACACAACAGCCTATAATTTCCCAGTGTCAGCTGCTGAACAGTGTAGGCAGTGCTAACATTTACCTGGGCTTTTGTAATGAAGCCTGAAGTCTGGATAAGCAAAAAGTAAGTTTCTAAAACTTACAGTCACGTGAGGGGAATGTGACTTGTGCAATAATATCTAACAAGCCATTTCACAGGCTGAGTTAGAAAGCCATGGTAGAAGTCTTTTAAGAGAACTTGGTTCAGAGGTCTCCTGACTTCAGGAGACATGAACCTCCTGCTTTCACCTTTTCAGAACATGGATTTTGAAACTAATGAGGACAAATTAATGGTTGATATTTTGAACTACTTACTTTTTTGGACAATATAGAACCAAATACCATATTTGCTGTAACTGTGAGCATGTTTTGAGCAGAACATCATTATATACCCTGATTACCATGATTCATATTTCAAGAATAGGTTGAACATGCTGAGGCAGTTCTGAGGGGATTTATCTACCCCTCCTGCCACAGCAGGTAGTACTTTGTGTACTTCTCTGCCATGTGATATGGCCAAAGTCCCCTGACTGGACACGCTCTGCATCTAAACCAGAACAGCACCTGCCTCTGCTGTGGGCATGCAGCTTCAACTCGTAGGAAAATAACTTTGAGTATTTTGTAACACAGATGGGAATATGTGAGAGAACAACAAACCCATCAACATTTCTTACATTTAGACAGCAAGTGACCCTGGTACGTGTGAGGGATATCAGTGGGACAGTGTGATAAATAGATGTCACTGTTTATTTGCAAAGCAGAATCATCAGTAAGCCAGGCTGCCCTCATGCTGCCTAGTAATATGCCTTAGCTTCACCTTCATGATAACCTAGCACAGAGGGACATATTTAAGCTTCATGCTCACTCACTCTTTTTCAACCTCTGCTTCTTTGCTCTGATTACTGAGTGGAGAACCTGTCTGGTAGCACTTAGCAGGATTTCTTTATGCATCGGATATCAGAATGACACTGAAACCTGCTGGAGAGCTGTTGCACAGCAGTGACCCATCAGCTCCAAAGGATCTGAAACGTATTTTCACCAGTGACCCAATACCAAAACTCCCCTCAGCCATGCAGTTCCCTATCTGCCACTTACAGAAGAAGGATGAGAGACGTTTTCCAGTTGTTTTTAGTGGTGACCTAACAACTGCCAGCAACATCTTGCATGGCAAGGCCAAGAGCAAGTGCTTTTGAGGCCCCTACTTGAAGTGCACACAAACTGAAAGACGGTCCCCTCACACAATACAGGGTTTATCACAGCTTCTCCACAAAGCTACTGCCATGTGCTTCCAGGCTCTTTAGCCAGCGATGTAGACAACTGTAATTGTTTACAGGTACTCCCATGTTAAGGGTAAAGAATTTGGTTTAGACTGTGCTATTAGCAAGGTAATCAAAAAAGAGCACGGACTCCAAGCACGCTGGTGTTCAGCAAGGAGGAGCAGCTTGCCATGCCTAATGTTTCATTTTTGGGGACAGGGTATATAAATACCATAGTATATCAATAGCAGGTAAATCAATTGATACAGAATTAGATGTCATGTACAGCAACTTGGCTGTTATTGCTTTTCCAATACAGCTCATCTTACGCTCTCTTCATTACCATTAAATGATACTTGGGAAGTAGAGCCATTTTACAGTTTCTCTATTTAAAAGGTGGATTTTTATTGTACAGATTTGTTGGTTTTTCTGTTCTTGACAAGACTGTCCAGAACATCTATCTGTGTTTATTACTTTGGGTAGTAAAACATTTAAGGAAACAAATGCAGAAGGCACTGCTTTAATAAAAGCCAATCACCCTGAAATCCTGAGACAACGCTGGTAGGATGCTGATAGAGTTCCTCCTGCCATGTTCTGACCAAATGGCAATGACTAAAGATAGCATGAGGCACTTCTGAAAGGCTGCTGGCATGGAACTGGCAGTGCTTATGTGCCTTGGTAACTCAGATAACTCAGCCCCTGGTCTGAAATGGAGCATTTTGTAGTTGCAGTGTGCTCAGTCACTGGGCCCTGTTTTTCTGTCCTGTAGGTGACCTGGTGTCCTACAGGTGCAGGGTTTCTGTCCTAAGCACACCATTTTATCATATAGTCGATGCTGACTTCTCTAGTACAGAGTAGACCCAGACAGTCCAAGTGTATCAGACATGCACCATATTGGCTGCTTTGCCCTCAAACAAACGTATCACCCTCACACACCTAAGTCAATCATAACCCTCTTCTCTGTGATGGTACTGGTGTAAGTTGTTACTGAAAACACACGATTTCTGTGCTGTGTCCCCAAACGACACAGTGCTAAAGCACTCAGAGTTTAGGACAGTCTTGAAAAGAGGATCCACACTTCCAAGCAGCATTACTGAAAATAAAAGGCCAATTTCCTTAGGAACATGTGGGCTTTGAGCTGTGCTGTAGTGTGGGAGGAAAGGGAAAAGGACTTGCCCCATGCAGGACACTGAAGTCACATGCCACATCCTGTTCTCAGCTGATGTGCTGATGTGGCTCCAGGGGAAGACTGACTTACACCATCGTTCCTGGGGGGATTCAGCCATCTCAGAGAAGCAGGTGTGCCATCCAGTTAATCAGTTCCTATGCCAAGTTCTTTTGACAACTAAAGATTTTTGTCGTAAGAGACCTTTTCACTGCAAAACAGTTAAAGAGCCCGAAAAGAAGCAGCAGAGCAAACCAAACACTGGATGTGCTGTCTCCACACATTTCTGTTCTCACCCACACCCAATGAAATGAGGTCAAAATAGTTCAGCAACATCAGCAGCCCCTACAGTCAGGTCTGTTGACCGCTTACACTTTTCCTTGTCAAACAAAAAGTTAAAAGAAATGGTGTTAAGTAACTCTTGTTAACAAAATTATTAATTCCTTGTACAGAGATCTTCTAGCTATATAAAACTAGCCATACCTCAATCCTCTGCAAATTTTCTTTCCCAGTCTGGAAGGGTTTGAGTAAGAATAACCAGCAGGCATCAGCTGAAAGTCATTACACCCTCAAGATGTTTTCTGTGGTTCCACAGGAATATGGTACTCCATTCTAATTAAAAGCACCATGGCAATTATTACAGCAAAGCTCACAGCATGCCCGTGGAGGGCACTGACATTAGTCCAGCTATCCGGTCTCCCAGAACACTGCTACTCTGTACATCTTTGTAATCCCATTATTGAAATGGAAAGAGGGGAAAATCATCCCTCTGCTGAAGTCAATGACAATTTGTAGTGACAGCTTTTCAGCAGAGCCACCTTGTCTAGGCCTGGCAAGCAGAGAAGAGTTATAGGACAAGGATGTGTCCTCCAAGAAAGGAGACTGCACAGGCAACCGGAATGACTGTGCTCATTTTGCCACTTAAAGAGAAATCTGAGCTGTAACCAAAGGATTTTCAAGGACTAAAAATATATGAAGAATCACAACTGAAAGTTTCTATGCGTGAGGCAACCTGTGAAACTTACCAAAATGCAAATCATGCTATTTGAATAGGATCTAATCGTTTCACCTTTTCACACGGATTTATCTTCTGGTTGCTAATTCAACTACAAGGCCAAACAAAGAACAGGGCAATGTGCTATACAGTGCAGACCAGAAAGACATGGATAAAACTGCATTTAAATGTATTAGATTTAATTTGAAACCTCTTGAATACTTAACACATGCTTCAACCCAACTGTAAAACAATACTTTTCAGTGATAAACTTATGACCACACTGAATGATTAAAGACAAGGGAACATGTGGATTCACTTCTCAGCCTTTTAGACCTGAAACTTTTTTTTTTTAACTCTGTTAAAAGAAATATAGCAGCAGGTACAGAGAAGAACCCAAATATCTGCTGAAAATACCAGGAGCCCTCTGTCCTGATTCTTTTGACTAACTTGCATGCAGCAAAGTAAATCAGATGGATGTCCCACCCAAGACAACCGAAAAGGGCATTTTTTGAACTGTAAGAACAGTTCAAATGAGTTTCAAAATGGTGAGAGGTGTGTGTAAAATGCTATTAGAAAAATAATAGGATTTCTGTGCCTACCATGCCTCAAAAGCAGAAAGTTCTGGCTCTTCATTTCTTTGCCACTCATTTTATCTTAAGCGATCTCTCAGCCCTTCCTGATATTCTGATAGGTGGGAACTGATCTCATTTAGTCATTAGCTGTCAGAGCCCTGACAGTGCTGGCAGCTTTGACTCTGTGCACTCCCTCTGCATGCTTGAAAATTTTCTCCAGGATAGTTGTAAAAATAATTTATTTCAGCTTAAGCTCATTATTTCCTTTCTCTTGGAAAGTGATGTAGCCTAGTGAGACTCATTTCTCCCCCCCTACATCTTCAAAAGGTCATTGCTCATTTGTTTTTATCTGATCTGGAAGAAAATCTACAAGTTCACACAACTAAATTGCACCTTCAGCTTTCAGTGCCAACTATATACATGCATACCATGCTTAATATCTTAGCTGTGTGTCCTACATGCCCTATAAGATGACATATTTAAGAGCAGAGAACTTTTTAACTCATCAAAAAGTGGCACAGATTGTAATTAGTTAGTATATTACTCCATGGCCTGGCCTGGTCTCTGATCCAATGAACATGTTGATGTCATCTGTCCTCAGACTGCAGTTCTTCTACAAATGCTGTCTTTAGATCAGCAAGCAATTGCATTTTGTTATCTCCATACTGATTGCAAAAACACTGCTTTTGAAATGAGAACAATGAGAAGCAAGTGTAAGACTGCTCTGCAGACTTCAAGGGCAATGGTACACCATGGTGCACACACCACTTTGAGGTGGCACTGCCTACAGGCAACTTCTTGCAGGCAGATCTGGCATAGACACTACTTAACAGATCTAAGAGAAATTGCACTTTTTTCATTGCTCTTAGCAGTATTCTGTTGGTCAGCATCACTGCTGATATATGCTGGTACACACAGTATGCATAAAAGACATATGGCAGCCATCACAAACTTACCCAGAGCAGAAAAGCAAACAATCTAGCTGGTAACAAATGAAATTTCACCACAGTCCATTTCTCATAGATATTCCATTTCTGTAGCTTCAACATTTGAAAGACGTTATGATCAACAGCATCTATCACCTGTGGCAAGACACCCCAGTAATGACACAGCTGGGTGTGGAATCTATTGGCACTTGCAATACAGAAACAAAACCATCACAGGGGATTATCACTGAGCTGGAAATGGCTTTATGCTTCCCATCATAATACCATGGTAATTTGTAATACAGGAAAAACACATCACTGGGTTCTACTGATGAATGGCTCTACACACATGCCTATGCTGATAAGGTATGTCACGTCAAGGAGCATACAGGAACACAATATCCTAGTCCTCCACTACCTGTCACATACATTACGTGTTCCCTAACGTAGACTTCACATGTGTATCTGCTGGATAGCCTAGTCTGAGGCTTATGCATGATTTGTTTGTTCACAAGCTATGGTTAGTCACTGTACTGAGTAAATTCTGCTAAAAAGATTGGTTGGGGAGAGAAAGCCCAAACTATTTACTGCTCCCTGTTGTAGTCTGGGTCAAGAGGAGCTGTCTGGAGGAAGGGGAGACAGTAAACCTTACTGAGGAACAATTAAGAATACATGTCTTTGGAGATCCTTCTGGAGTTCAGGGCTGGCTAGGCTGTGAAAGAAAAAGAACCAATATGCAACAAACTGTGAACAGCAGTAAAGACTTAGACTGCTTCTAGGAAACTCAGATGGGACTGCCAGACAAAGCCCCAGAAGTGCCTGGAAAAGTCATTGATAGACCAAACCTTCCTGAGGGATCAAAAGGTCTGCAAAAGTCTCTCCAAAGAGATGTCAGAGTTCCTGCAATCTAGAAACAAAATGGAAGTTCACAGACTAAAAAACAAAGATGGAGGAAAGGGCTCACTCTTTTATCCTCAGCAAGGACGGAGCAGGCTAAGGGTAAGTTTGCCTGCAAGCCTTCCACTGAGTCTGTCTCACCAGGCTCATCTGAGTTCTCTCTTCTTCAAGTTTTCCTGTTGCCATGCATCACTTTGGTTGTCTAATAAATTGCAGTTTTAATGACTGAGAATCCTTTTGGACGTTCTCACTTCCAAGTAACAGCTGGGTAGGACCACCTCTGTGCTCTGGCCATGCTGGCTCCTGTCACAACTGGCATGGTTTGTTTTGAACTCTGAGCAAGCTGAGATGGACTGAAGGAGATGTTGACCAAGATCACGTGGCTGTGGCTGTGTTTTGGCTCACTCTGAAACACTCTGAACACCACAGCTCTCATACTCTGCTACTAATGGAAATTTGCTTGAATAACACTGTGTTGCTTCAACTCTTTTGAGGCCTAATCCAGTGCCCACTGAGATGAGATAATGCCCACTGATTTCAATGGGCTGTGAATTATATCCTTTATTTCTGACTTAAATACTCTTTTAATGTTCTTCCCTTTCTTTCTTGTGAGGTTTAAATCTGTATTCCACATCCCCCCTGCTCAAATTACAAATTCTGCAGCTAGTGCACATCCCTCAGTGGGATCACACTTGTTCTGAGCAGCAGTACCCACAGCAGCCACTCGGGATGCCCACCCAGCCAGTCTTCATCACTGCTCCTGCGCTATCTTTTTCATTAATAGAACCTGACATTTCACATTTCAGTTGTAACATACCTAACCAGCTACTTATTACACACACAGAATAGCAAATGTAGCATTCCCTGACTCCTGCTCCACAGTGTGGGTTTTCCTGACAATAAGACATTTTGTTATTCTTTCCAAACATGAATGTGCTGAACCTATTTCACATCCTCTCAGGCATGCTAATAGCAAGTGGGCTTTATTCGTATGCAGAACTGAATTCTCAGGGAACATCAGCAGATGACATGATCAGTAATGTGTGATCAATGTGTCACCTTTTGCCCTGAATTTGATTAAGTACTATATAGCTGAACAAAAAGAGTAGTTTGTGAAAAGAAAAAAAAAAAGGCAGTAATACATGTAACAATACAGTAGTGATTCTCTGTTTCAGGGCATGTTTGGTAGCTCTGATGTTCTGCATTCCAAAATCCATGTTGCCTTGATTACCAGGTTTCTGGGAACACATGCCCAGATCCAGCAAAATATACAACTACATTCTGTTGTAGCAATAAAACGTGTACAGAATAAAAAGTCTGAAAAAAAATCAAATCTGCAAAAATTGACCGCACAGGCAGTGAAATTTGACTCATGCTCCAAGTCAGCACAAATCTATGCCTATCCGGAATCCTGCTCAGCCTCCCGGGGTGTGAGCCAGTGGTGCTCCCTGGACCCAGACTGGGGCTACCTTGGGATGAAGAGGATGGTAGCCTGGGACATTTCCTTGTGGTTTCTCCTCTGGTGGGGACAGTAGCAGAAGTGCTGGGAGTGCTTCACAGGTGGCTACAGCTTGGGCCAGGCTAGCGTGTCCTCTTCCCAGAAAGAAGGCTGGCTGCCAGCATGGGCCGTGCCGAGAAGCAGAGAGAAAAGCTCCTAAATGCTCCAGCCCCAGAAATGGGCTGGGGAAAAGGAGGAATGATGGCAAGTCGTGCTCTTGCCTTTAGCCAAATACAGCATTTTAGGGACAGGTCTGTGTGGCCTCACAATGGGAGGTTTGTCTCCCTGTATAATTTTTCTGACTGCCAGAGTTACTGCACAGTAAAACCTTAAGTCTGGCCTAGTTTCAACTCAAAGCAAAGACCTTGGCCAAGCATCCAGGTCCAACCCAAACCAATAAATGAACTTATGTTCACCTGAAATCTGACTGAGCGCTTTGTTTTTTGGTAGTTCTTTTGGATTTTTTTTCGAGGGGGCTGTAGGGGAGGGCGATGTGGTGGTGGTGGTGTTTGTTTTTTCTTTCTCTTTAAACACAGTCACTGTACTACTCCAGGTGTCAGAGTTCCGAGTTGCAATGAGCTTAATCACTTCAAGTCACTCTACGGGCCTGAGCTGCCAAAGCAAACCCTTTCTGAAAACCCCTCTTGTCTTGCAGCAGCTAGCAGTATGCATTGGCAAAATCCCAGTGTCCCTAAAGCCCACAATATTGCAAAATCTAAAAATGTTAGCAAAGCTGCACAGACAAAGAAAAAAATATTTTTCAAAAAGGGATGCGTGACCCCAAGTGGATTCAATGCCATTTGAAAAAAGATAAGAAAATAAATCTCCACTTCTATTCTTCAAATGTAATAAAAAGAACCAGGATTGTCACAAGACTCACACTTAACCTCCAGAGTTCCGCACACAGGGCTCTGCAGCACTCCGGGGGCTCACGGGTGTCCCAGGGTTCTCACCCAGACCTCACTGCCTGCTGTGCTCACCTCAGGAGAGCAGGAGTGCAGACACTGCCACATTTACTTGCTTTCTGCCTTCAAATTGATGTCAGCCTCTTTCTGCTGCCTTTCAAGTGCCATCATCTGAGTGCATTGAATCAATTGCAACCAGCAAACTGCAATATGTCTTTGGACCCAGCCACACTTGAGTTTTGCTTTCTATAAATTCTTCTAAATCCATATGGTGCATTTGTATATATGCTGTATATATGCTCTGTCAGAGCACTATCACCTGAGAAGTGCAGTAATCCTATAGAAATGCACAGACTGGGACATCTTCTTCTAAAACAGAATTCAAGATCATAAATAAAAGAAGCAAGGAATGCTTGATATGTGTATAATGTCCCTGTCAGTCAGTCAGAAATGCTACTCTTAAGTACTTGTTACAACATAAAAAGAAGTCCAAATGATTATGAGATTATTTGCGAAGTTTGTCAGTGGAGCTCAAACCGCTTTATTCACAAAGCAGTCACACAGTGCCCCACTGACAGAAAGATCACCTAATCATCCTGAAGCTGGAGAAAGTAGTCCAGAGTGTAAGGGTGGTGGGAAAGAAAAGACTGTCCATGCTTCTGGACTAAGTCACTGACCACCAGGAATAGATACTAAAGTTTCCTTCTACTTTACTCATCACAGTCCTATACGAACGATAGATATGCAAAGGCATCATCAGTTTTCAGCCAGGATCCAGTCTGGCCTGACATCAGAGGTGACAGAGTGCCTGCTGCTGTCACAGGAGCCCTGGCCTCCCAGCGTGACTCAGCCCTGCTGGCAGGCAGCTGCTTGCAACAGCTTTGATGGCCTTCCACTTCATATGGAGCAAATTCTGTATAGGAGTTCTTCCCATTTTGCCTTTAAACTCTAAATGTGCCTCCATGTCCAACTTATTTTATCAATGGTCAAATTATTAAGCATTTATTTTACAGTGTTGGCTAAGACATGCTGAATCAGGATACCATTTTCTGAAGCACACTGCATACACTTTGGTATCTTTCTTTATCCCAAGTACCTTCTAATCAATAGAATTCAGAGAAGGAATAACCAACTTAACTGATTATCCTTTTATTTGTAGCTATTACTCCCAACAGGCCAATTCCAGTGTGAGAAATAGTTACATGTGTAAATTTGCATTCGCTATCTAGTTGCATTGAAAGTGCAGCTCCATCCAACAGGTGTTCCATGAATCCAGGAGACACTTGTAAAAACAGGGCCTTCAGTCTATCAGATTTAGAGATGTGTCCAAATGATGCTCGTGCTTACATTGGCAGCTCAAGGCAGAGGTAGCATTTAATTTAATGGAGCATCTTGACAATTCTGCTACACAACAGAGTGGGGAATTTACCCCAGTAAAAACTTGAAATCTGAGAGACATGCTTTGTCATTTTAACATCGTGTCTTTTAACAGTCCCTAGTGGAAGTCAAAGACCCAGAATCTCTTCTTATGTTAAGCTACTACTCTGTTTCTGAGCTCAGTTTTAGTTCCTGCTAATACGTACAGGTTGAACAGATGCTAATTTTCCTACGTCCAAATTAGTACAGACAGTAACACAAGCACCATGTCCTCATTCCCCTTGTCCCCCAAGATTACTAATAAAGAGCCTATTGCTTGGCTACTGATTGTACCATGGGCTCTAATTACTTGTTTCAATGATGGCAAACACATTAAACAAGTATTAAATAGCATTTAAATCAGTGCTCTTTGAAGAGGGAAAGACAAGCATTGGAGGCATTTATTAATCACCAAATTAGTCCCCAAATTAGCGTGACTTTTGAGAATTTTCAGTTTGCAAAAATGTCCTCCTGGGTTAAAATAAAACCTCAGCAGAGTTTTTAGAGCACTGAGCTCTAAACAGGTTAATTTGCAACCCCTACAGCCCAGGGGATTTCTAAGGGGAAAGCCAATGTGAGAAGCACTGACTATAATGACCCAAGGAAAACATAGATCTTCCTGCCCCATGGGCTGACACATAAGTACACGTATAAGTATCCAAAGTAAACTATTTTACTTTTTTCAAACGCCACGGTGAAATACACTGGTGCCTCACAGCGTGACTACAATCAAACATATAAATGTCACAGGATTAAAGCCTTGTCCCAAATAGCCAAGAAACCACAGCAGGACCACATGCACATGCGTTTGCATAACCCCACCTGTACGGGCAGGTGAGCTGACCCTCAGGAGCAGCACCAGCAGCTGCTGGCTCCTCTGCAGGAACCACACGCTGCTTTAGCCAAAAGCCCGGGCCCTTTCTTTCAGACAGTTTTCCTCCACAGAGGAGATACAAGCAGCTTTTTTATCTTGTGCTACTAATAGAGATGATAACCTGTGACTCACTCCTGAGAATGCGCTAGCAGGAACAGCAGCAAACTCAAACACCTCCCATTTGCTCGGTGCCCCACAGGTGCCTGTCGCTGCTGTGCCCTAAGACACGGGGGGCAGTGCTCCCCATGACCATGAGACAAAGGCTGGTGCCCACAGGGTTATGCCACCCACATTCCCGTGTGGGGTGCTGAGTTTGGCCTGAATGATTTTAGCTTTAATTTAATGCTAAATCCAAATCAAAGCACAAGCACTTTTTAACACCTTGAGATCTGCCACCTTTGCTTTAAACAGTGTATCGTCCAGGAGAATACAAGCTGTACAATAACACACACTCCCAATCTCGTTCCCAAACCCTGACACAGCAAAGCACACGTACAATAGCGTGCGTAGAAATGTGGCAGCGTGCCTGCTAATTAGTAAGCGTCAGTCATTTATCAATTAGTAGGTTTTATTTTCTTGTGGGAAGGAAATTTCTGGAATGCCATGAAGCACAAGCACTCCCTCCATTGTTCTCAGCTGACAGAGAGAGATTTGGATGATTGCATTTTTTTTTTCCTGTTGCCTCTTAACATTGCAAATCAAACCGCAATCAGAATAATGAGGTGTCAGTGGTTGAAACCATAGCTGGTACTACATATTGTCAAAGATTGTTCACACTAATCAGCTAATAATGACATTGCTTCCGCCACCATGCTAAATAAAATTCCCCTGGTTGTGCAACACAATTACAACTAATAACCATAGAAACCTTAGTGTGTTTAAGGAGACTGTTTCACAGATTATCTGGAGACTTATTTTAGAATGAACTGGGAAGACAGCTCTTCCAGGTGGAGCTTATTCTTTAGTAATTAAGCAGACACAGTTCCTGTGGGTGTATTGCATTTTCCAGGATCATGAAGTATTTTTCTTCTAATGACGCACCTGAATTAAAATGGTAGTTATTATGCTGATGAAAAAGATCTTAAATATTTGAACATTTTAATAAATGCACTACAGCAATAGCCATTCTTTAGTCTCAGAAAGAAAACCATAGGAGATGATACTCAATAAACAATCTGATTAAAAGATTTACTATCAAAGAAAGGATGATGAATACATATTTATTTTACAACAAAAAACTACACTGACTCCTCAAGAGAGACACATGTCCTGACTATTAAATGAAGTGTTTTAAAAACTATGCTGGTACAAATGCTGGAAATACTTTGTGCTCTCTAAGTCAGGAACTAAGTCACTTTGAAAGCTTTAGAAA
Organism: Sclerurus mexicanus; assembly: GCA_013396755.1. Classification (NCBI taxonomy): domain Eukaryota; kingdom Metazoa; phylum Chordata; class Aves; order Passeriformes; family Furnariidae; genus Sclerurus; species Sclerurus mexicanus. Next base: position 542,677 of record VWZF01003761.1, on the reverse strand, counting down.
TTACTTGCTTATTGAGCTAAATTTCACCCAGGTACACAACATTTTTATACTGAGATGGCAAGTGAGAAGACATAATTGTTACGATACAAATGTTTCATGACTTCGTTTTGAAAACATTAATCAGAAAGGAAAAAAAAAAAAAAAGAAGAGAGCAAGATGTGAAAGAGCAAGTTGAAGTCTTGAGGTTTTATAAAGCTACCCAACATCAAAAGCATAGGAAAGAAGGAAAATTCAGCTCTTAGTTACAGTCAAAACAAATATCGCAGTGATATGACTGGCAGTTTTATTCCTCAGTTTAGAAATACAAGATACCTAGGGGCACAATTTTATCACCTTGTCAAATGTATTAGAACCACTGTTAGCACTGGATTTCTTTAAAAAGACTGAGAACAACAACAAAGAACAGAGCACATCTCAATAGCACCCGGATTCATTACACTAAAACTGCATGACACAGAAAGCAGATTTCAGAGAAGATGGATGAAATACTTCCACCAAAATAAGAGCTTTACCAAAAGAAAATACTGTCCTAGATCCTTCAATCCAAAGATATTTGATAGGTCCCTTACAATATTACAGAGAATCTTCATTGTACAAGTTACCTTCAAAATTCAACCCTGAATGCAATTCATTTTTCCTAAAATAAAAACAACCCCACAAACAAAATTAATGTATTCCATGCAACTACATTTCTTTCCTGATATAGATGAGGGGGAAACTGAGACTGCGGATTAAGATTGCATTACATAGTAACCTGGGCATCCATTCAGAAAAATTCTTAAACACCTGATTAAGCCTATTCATTTCTGGCAAAACAAATAAAATTGTGCTTATGCTTGAAACATTTTGCTGAATACAGCATTTTGCTGAATCAGAGCTTTCCCAAATGCAAACTTTTTAGCAGCATCAACTGCAAGCCTCCAGACTTTTCCAGGCTTATCTGAACTGAAACCAAACTGAAAGTCTTCCAACTTTTGCCCATTTCCTAATGCTTTGTGAGTTGTGCCAGTGCCTCCTGGGATCCAGATTTGGAATGAATTTTGAATATTTTAAATCAGAAGTTTCCCCTTAAAGAAAACAGATGTATGCACATATTCACTTGAGTTCTTTATAATTTGAAACAGTATCATTTTAAAGCAAACTTATTAGATACAGATGAACAAGTTTGTTTTTATCCTGGCAAACTGCTGTTTCTATTATTCTTCTAGAAATCTTCTTGCATAACATTTGTTTTCTTGAAGTGAGTAATTACTCTTACTCTGCCATCTTGAGACAGACCCAGAAAACAGGCCTGTTGCTGCATCTAAATGAATCTTTTAAATATAAGGCACACACTGTAAACAATAGACTCCTGAAGGCTGGCACTTATTTACATGTTTTCTTTTAGATGTGACTACAGGTATCTAATTCCATTATCCTCAGTATTTCACAGGATTGCCTCCCTTTCTTTTCCTTCCTCATGCTGCCTCGATTATCAAACTCAGGATGAATAATCTTCATGAAACATAGGATGGCTTGAGGTGTTTTGTGCAGCATCAAAACAGGCCATTTTAATAGTAATTTATTCCCACATATGGAGGACTGCTCAGAAGCACTTTCAGATGCTGGTGTATTCTCCTTGCATTATCAGGAATCAAGTAAAACATTGGACCAGAATTGATGATCACCACCAATGCACAGATGAATGCCTATAGCAAACTAAGCCTTCAAATTATCAGCTTGCAGAGCAGTTCTTCTTGCACATTTCCTTCTGTGTCTGTCTGCAGTTAACATCTGCTTCCAGTTACGGCCCTAACAAAGGCTTCTCCTTTGACTATTATTAGCACACGAGCTCACAGTGCCACTGGGGTGCACTTGTGTGGAATGGCTGGCAAGGGAAGTCAGACAGGGCTGTCACAGGAAAGGCAGTGTAAGTGGCAGCTGCCTATTCACCCAGTTCCATTCACCCTCTCACAGCTTCAGTCAGATGAACTGAAAGCATGAGAAGCATATGCACTTTTGTAGAAAACTTCGACAATACGATCATCCCACAAGGAGAAGAAAAAGTTATCCTGAGAAAAATACCCCCGCCCCCAATGTTCCTAGAACTCCTTCATTGTGGAATGAAGAGTTTGGGTATTTAGACTGCTAATTCCCAAGGATGTCAAAGACTCCAAATGCTTAGAAGCTTCTAAAAACCTGTGTGCCAGCACAGTCATAACATCACTAGTCACACATTGCCTGTTTCTTGATATCCACTTTGATCTGTTTTCAGTTCTTTTATTATCCACCTTCCCTAAAATGTCCTTCATCAGTAGCTGACATCTTCAACAGTGGGGCGAGAGCCAACTCTTTTGATATCCAATAACTGAACAGAGAAAGGATAACAACAGCGAAGAAGATAAAGCTCTACACAGCACCCAGGAAGCATGTGCTTCTTTCAAATGCGCTGCAAGTAATCCTCCACTGACCTGTTGCAAGGGAACGTGCCTGGAGAAAAAACTGAGAGGGGAAATTCTGCTCTCATGTGACATGTTCACAACTGCACAGCTGCCTTTCCATTCCCATAGTTGCTCCATGTGCCCTGTGGTATTCTGACTCTCTCCCTAGCAGTTACAGAGTCGTTTGGTGTATCGCTCTTTATAGCACACCTACACAACAGCAAATGTCTGAGGTATCCACTGACATGCAGCAAGCTGAGCAGATAAAGTCCATACCACTTTTTCCCCTAATCTTTTGCTTTTTTTCTTAGATTGATTCAGTAAGTTGTCGGTGACACCAATAATGCAGGTTTATCAACCATATCGGCTGAATGACTCTTCCTTGTTCTCTGGCTTCCAAAATAATTGCAATGCTTGAAAAAATGAATTCTAATGAGGTATCACAATGACAGGACATTAATGGCAGCCTACACAGAGCTAGAAAGTGGAGAACCATGACAAACTGCACATCCAAACATTCAGAATAAAACAAGTGAACCAGGAATTTTATTTTCATTCTTGAGAGAACACGTTAGTTGGACAGCAGATGATAATGGTGAAGAAAATGAAAATAAGTGCATCTGTATGTCCATGGCTGCATTTTGAGACCGTTTTGATGAAAGCACTGCACAGACATGTATTTGTGTAACAAAACCTGGCAGAAAGAGCAAGAGCAGAGACTAATTCTGGGCAGTAGTACTGGAGTTAACAACGCACAAACAAGGCGTTTGAGCAGAAGAAGATGCTATTTCCACACAAGGGAATAAAGAGGATGAGAAGAATGAGAAGTGGAAATAGGGTGGCATTAAACAGAATCTATGTAATTAAAAATGCTAATAGCCTCTTGGAGGCTGTTTCCAAAACAAGCTATTTCCTTTAGACAATCAAAACATCATCAAGTTAACTATGTGCAAAGCCTGATCTCTCCTCCTTGCAGACAATGGACTAGAATGCTCCTGCCTTGGGGGTGGGTGGTAGAGAAGAAAAAGCAGTTTCTTGTTCCTCTCTGATTCTGGTATCAGAATCAATGGTCATGAATTTATACTCTGACATGCTATAAAATAAATACTTCCCCAGGCTCTTTCTCAGTTTGGTTCTGTGACAATTTGAGCAGCGATCCAACTTTAACTTGCATAAATGAATCTATATAAACTATTATGTACTGGGACCTGGTTCTGACCTCTTTTATACCAACATAAAATTGATGCTGCATTTCATGGATTCAAGGTCAACATACACTTTTCCTGCTGAGTGGATCAGCTTTGGGTGTGGGTTGTTTGTTTGTTTTTTTTGTTTGTTTGGTTGGTTTTTTTCTTTAAATTATCCCAATTTACATAGATTTTTGTCCTTTTTTCTCATGGTGATGGAGAGACACACATGAGAATTTTAATTTAAGTACTCTTTCAGATCCATGAGTCTCTATCAAGAATATGACACTGGATGCATGCCCCAGCTGCAGCTCCAATAAAAATAACAAAACATGGTAGGTTGGATCTTTCTATTAGATTAGATGCCAGTGAAAATGCCACATCAAGAGCCCTGTAACCTCAAGGACCTGTTCTAAATGAGACGATGTACTGAGAAGGTGGCAGCCTCCTCTCTAAATCATATCGCTTCACTTGAATGGCTGCAGTGGTGTGTAGAAGTAGAGACTGGAACTAGATAATTTTGAACTTTAGCAATAAATCAAAGAACTTGATTTATTTCAGTGATAGCTCTTAGGATTATTCTATTCAGTGAAGTGCTATGGATGCCAGGAAAAAAATAATTAAAAAACCCAATTCTGGCTGCAATGCAAATGCTGAACCAAACTGCTTTGCATTTTTGAAAGATTCAGGTAAGCTGATACAAGCACATTATACCCAACACACAGAGGTCTGTGTTTCAATGGAAAAAGTCACTTTTCTATTTTGTCATAGAGGAAAAATTATAAGTATAGTTATTTTCACAATTTAATTCTTTTTCTCCTCTTTTTTATATAGCACTTTCTAGACCTGACTGTATGTAGTTCTCAAAAGACAGAAAATTAAAACTTGCTTTGCTTTTCTGTTTACTCATTGATATTTTTGCTCCATTCTTTATGTTGCCTGGAAATACAGAAGGACAATATGTACCCTGTAATACCTCACTATGAACATCAGAGTAGGATAATTGAATGAGCTTCTTTACGTATCTGTTGGCATAACATCAATATGGATGGTCTGGTTTAAATAGAGTTGTCTCTAAAATGAGATTAAAGGAGGTGTCTGGTCTGAGGAAAATAGTCTAATAGATTCAACTGTGAAAGAAAAACATGTATTTTCCTCAATGAACTTTAAAAAGTAATCATTCATTTCATCAAAAGGGAAAATAGTCTGACAAAAGCAATGGCATTACAGAAACTCATGAGTCTTCCGGATAGAACTATCAGAAAATAAGCTGTTAAACTCATGCAAACTTGCAGTCATTCATTATGAAATAAACAATAGTATTCCATTTCAGACACCTGGCCATCCACAGGAATATTTACACATCCTCTTTCAGACTGTTCTGTACGTATATCATTCAAACTGACTGAGCTTTGGAACCACCAGAGAAGTTTCTATTGGGTAAGCCTACCCTTGCCACAACTGCTCTCCTCCAGATTTCTATACATCTTCATAAAAATATCTGACGGGGCAAAAAAAAGGCTGGTAACTATTTTTGTAGAAACACGGAGAAACATTTTGCATAATGCAGACATGAAATAGATTTCTTTCAAAATTATTTTCATGGGAAACCTGGCTTTTGCCAGGTTCAAAATTCATCATGTTCAGAGGTTTCAAGAGCCTTAGTGCAATCCAGCCAATGCGTACTTTTTTCATTCCAGCCTTTTTTCCCTTAGACAATTAGCAGTCATTACAGAGACTATGATAAATTTTGGGACCCCCATTCATGCGAATATCATCTGCAGCATCTGCTCTGACCTCTGATGGCAATACTTCACCTGGCAAATTTGCTTTTAGGGTGGGTCTCGTGGATTTAGGTGGTGATAGCGCTGTTCCTCTGAGACAGAGAACCAGAGGGCAGCCCCAGCTCTGTAGTGCACAGCCTAAACCAGGTAACAAGCTTACTATAATAGTGCCATAATAAAATAATAAGCTCACCAAACACAGGATAGAAGTGCTAGTAAGAAAGCTTTTAATCTTCATTTGATCTTGTTGGCTCTGATTCAAATTGGGAGCAATTTCATGGATGTCAATGAAGTTATTCAGGTAGAAATCTGGATTGAGCGCACAATCTGGCTTACCATTCAAGCATATTTAATAGACATAGAGGGAAAATTGTCAATAGCTGTTCATAATGTTCTTTTAATTGAATTAATACTGTCATTCACCTTACTCAAAATGAGGAGTTTCTTCGTGTCCCGATACTGAACTAAAGTCCTGCTTATTGCCTATACTTATCTATGTTATTACAGAGGGAAAAAATATGCAATTGACTCTTATGGCTGCAAGAATTCTCTCAGAAATGTAAGAATCTACATCTGGTGCCTGATGCGCCCCCTGTTTGAGCAATCCAAAGAGCTGAAAACCTCCACATGCTGTGTAAGTAAAGACTAGTCACATAAATAGAAACTGATGGACTAAAGTGATTTTTAACTTCCAGAATCAAAGTCTTTGCCATATTAGAGCTATAGTCCTGTGACAGAATGTGTTTTTAAGAATTCCAAGGCTCAGTCGAGGTCCCTTCCATTAGAAATCTATTAAAATATGTTTAAAAGAATCACCTTTCAGAGCCCTTTTTGCCTCCTTTCACCTGCATTCTATACTGTTTTCAATTGCACCAATGCAAATCCAAACTTGCTTAGCAGAATAACCTGAGATTTAAAAGAGGAACTGGGACCATTTTTATCTGTCTGAATTTATCTTCTACTACAAAGTTTAGGAAATGGGCCATGTATGACTTTTATATCTTCCTTGTCCTCAGCAGAACTTTGAACATAGTTAAATCATCTTGACTTTTTATGGGAAAAGAGGACCACAATACTTATTTTCAGAGATACTGACTCTATGGTATTAATATCTTGAAAACATGCCAGGAAATCGAATTCTATAGTGTCTCAGCAGTGCTCAGGAGTGTAGATGGCTGGTGGAATTTTAAAGCCCATACATCACTCTGTGAGGGCCATAATCCTGGCATGAATAAGCTCTGTGAGGACATCTCATTAAAGCTCAGACCCTGCTCTCAAAGGTGGAAATCTGGTTTTTCACGTCTAGGGGTGGTTTGCTGTGGCATATTTTCCTCCTCTGCTACATACTTATTAGTATTGACATGGGTTGTTAAGACAAAGTGACTTCATTTATTCCACATGGGAGGATCAGGAAGTGCTGTGGGGATCTCAGAAGTGGAATTTGCTGATTTCATTGGGCTAAAGGTCCCCTGCCTTGAGGTCAGACTGACCTCTTAGAGGAAGAACAGTGCCCTGTATGGAGGCAAGAGAGCTTACTGCAGGTAAATAAAACTGTAGACACAATGAAGAACCTGCAAGGGGAACCTCCTAAAGGATTAACTGGACATCCTGTGCATACATTGTGCTCTGATATGGAAATCAACTCCTGCAATCCAAGGCTTAATTTCCTCAGATTTCAGGCTTCATGTAAAGTCCTTTCAGCAGATATTCCAGTACCTACCTGAGGTTCCACAAACCAAGAGTCAAAAAAAGATCAAAATGGTGAAAACCCTGGAAACTGTGCATCCCATCAGCTTTAAATCTTCCTGCTTTTTTTAGCTACGTAGTATCTTCTCTGGCCCACTATTCTTCCCCCTCTGGAGCCCACTCAAAGACACAATACTCATAGCCAAAGAATCACCTATCCAGGTTAGCATGACAGGTATGGGTACAGCACTGCCATGATCTTTCAGATCTTTCAGAAAAATCCACTTGGCTATTTCCTAAAGTATGTTTTATGCCTGAGCAGGGGAAAACTGAGGAAGAGTTGAAGAGGAAGGATTCAGGGATCTCTATGCCCTTTTGCATTCCTTGCTGACTAAAACGGCTACAGATGTCAGGTACAAGCAAGGCAGCTTATTATTTACAATATCACATTTGGGTTTCTAGTATATTTAGGTTTTACAGGTTTACTGCCACCTTGCCTGTTGGGAGTCCTTTCCGTGAGTTAAAAGTGGTTTTCCCAGGTGAAAATAAATATAAATAACATGATAAATTTATGTCAAGGGAGTCAATATGGGATCATTGATGTGTACTGTACCATTAAGTTGTATTATAGAATGCCATGATGTCCTTCATCTAAGTGACAAAACACCGGCTGTTGTGTTGCGAGGGGGAAAGAATAAATATCATTTTAGCTAAAATAATACTTTGAGCAAATGTGGATATTTTCATAATCCAAATTCACATTAAAAAAGCAAAGATACTGAAGAGTAACTACCATGTAATTCAGATTTGTTCTAGCATACTAATGTTCATTGAACTTTTGCACTGAACAAACTTATACGGCTTTTTCCCAGAAGACAAAACCTAAAAATGTCTGTGATATTACACAAACAAGTCAAGCCACAAAACATCAGGTGAAAATCCTGTGTCCCCAATTCAAACACATCTCTCTTCAAGGTCCTGTTATTTTCCATGCAGAGATGATGAATTATGAGAGACGAAATATCTTTACACAAGATGTGAATTTGATTATTATTAAGTGCTTTATAGCTTATGGAGTACTCACTTATGTTTTGATCTCTGCCTTAGTTAAAATTCAGAGACACTAAATGAAAAACAAAAACAACATTTGCAGTTGTCAACTAATAAATAAAAGATTTTTTTTGTGTAAAATGCTTCATACATATTGCTTGAAATTATCTCCCAAAAGTTACTAAGGATCAGATTTTCCAACATGATCTACACATCCTTTGTAAAGTGACTCAAAATGGAAATCAGCTCTCAGATGCAATTTTTCTAACGCGTTTTGGGCTCCTGCCTCAGCTCACGCAGGGGGGCATCGCTGAGGCAAATGGAATCCTGTTCTGCTCAAGCTGCTGCTCACTGCCCACGAAGAGCTGCACACAGCAAAGTCACCTTTTCCTGGCTGTCACAAAGTGCCCCACGCACAGGACGGTGGAGAATTAAAAGTGTGCTGTGAGCAACCTCAGACTGCATGGGATGTGCTCGCTACCACATGGCTTGAAATCGTACCTTTTGCAAGAGTTTGTTGTCACAGAACGCCCTCAGAGGATGCTGACTTTATTGACACGACAGAGCCAAACCCGACAAACAGGGAAAGTGAAGACTCTCCTGTTCTGAAGGACTTTTATCCTGGAGTGTGTCGTGTGAGACTGAAGAGGGAAGAATGCTATGAATGTTGCTGGAGAGTCTAAACAAAACCTATTTCTACAACAAAGTTTCCAGTATATATGGGTTACCATTAAATATTTGAACTTGTACATTAGCATTTATCCAGTTACAGCAGTAGTCAAACAATTTGGAGAAAATTACAAATGTTATAGTAAAGTCAGTTTCTGTAGTTGCTGAAGAAACTGCAAAGATCTTACAAGGACCATTAGAAGACGAGGATAAATGAGTTTGACAGGGAGATTTAATAGAAATGGGAATAATTAAGATGTTTGGATTTTAACTTCTCTTTCTCCTCCCATTCTCTAATCTATGGCATCTCTAGATAAAGTTATATATAACTCCAGAAATGCCAGATGTTTATGTGTGATCTAGGTACTACATATTCTACGTAGATGACTAAGAAAAGCTCTTCAATCCCATATTATTATAATTTATTAGTAATATAAAACCAACCAGCCACTTCTAGCAGGGAACTAAACTCTTGTGCTGGATGATAAATACATAATACAGGCACTAATGTTTTAAGGATCACTCAGAAACCAGTGCCAAACTATCTTAGGTGCTTTACAAGGATGTATAAAAGAGGGTACCTTCCCCAAAACGGCAAACCCCTCACACAGACAGGTAGAAAGAGTAAGGACACAGTGCTAGAAACAATTTGCTGTGTAAGAATAAAGTGATCCTAACTTGGTAACAGGAAGTATACGTTCCAGCTTCCAAACACATGGTGGTCACAGTCCATCAATCCTCTGTAACGTATGCTGCTTTTCCACAGAAACAGACACAAAGAGGAGGAGGATTTTCTTTTTGACAGATTTCAAAATACTTTTAGCCGCAAACAAAATCTGATAAAATTTGAACAGATGTCAAAATAAATTTCTACTTAAATTCCCTACCCAAGCATGATTTGCATACAGTTTATTTGAATAGCACCTAGGTTGCTGAGGAAAATTTTCCATTTTAAAGGCATAAAAATAAATATAGGTAACATATTAGTGGAAAAGCAGGCATATTCAAAGGGGCTGTTTGAAGTCTGTTGCGGCAGAGAAGGCACAGAGACGTATCTTAGCAATTCAAGCCAAGCAAATACTCAGAAAAAGGCAAGTACAATTGGACCCCATGAAGCCTGATCAATGCCAAAAAAGACGAGTTTGTTTGGGGAGACTTATGAATGGCAGGTATCCCAGCAACTACAGAACGCGGAATAGGAAAACCAGGTAGTGGTCGTTAAAGAGACACAGTCGTAGGAAGAAACAAGAAATTACTGGGAGCACAAAAGCTTATTCATTTGTGTGATATTGTGACATATCCAATTTCAGTGCAGTAGGAAGTAAAGCATTAAGCCCTAAATCACCAGAATTTTTTAATGACCATGCTGAACCAAGTAAGCTGGACTCTGCTGAGAGGTTATAAATGAAGGTGCTTTCTTGGTCTGTATTTTCTGCTGCTAGGAGAGGAGGTGGGAGAAACACAAAGAATGCTTTACATCTCTTCTCTTAGGACTATATGATGCCCAGAGATGACAAAGATACAAAGTGTTCCTTGCCTCTGACACAGCAGCCTTTTTGGAAATGCCCATCCCAAAAACCACTGAGCAGTCTAGCAGAGAGTGTTTCAGCTACATTACAGGCGAGCCATGGGAGGAAGAGACACAGATTGCTCTCTATTACTGAAGTTCTGAGACTGTTTTCCATCTTGACTCTGATCATTTCTTGTAAGAGCAGTTTGTTCCTGGCTGCTGGGGAGAGCTTTGGGGCTACAGCAAGCAGGGACTCTGCTAGTCTAGGAGTCTTCTGCAATATTACTTATGATTATAGGAAATAAGACTTGATGACTAGATTGAACCTTCCAATCTTATGCCTGGGATGTCTGTGCTTCTCTTTTTCTGTTGTGCTGCCAAACAGGAAACTTAGCAAGTAAGAAGGATGGGGTGGTTTGGCCCTGATGGAAGAATACTGGCTGTTCTCTTCTACAGTGAAAAGGAAATATCTTTGAAGGATCTATTACAGTTTGATCAATGGGTTTATCCAGGCTGTGCATGAACTATTAGGTGTTTCATAAATTCCCAAGCACCCTGGGGATACAAATACTAGAACCAAATTTCAATATAAATATTCATAAGCATAGTCAAATAATATCTGCATGCCAGTATGATATTTACTTGTACCAGTATTTCCCTGCACCAAAAAGAGGCCTCCACTTTTTTCCACAAGCAGTGGAAAAAAGGCATCAAGGCATCCTTCCTCGTCAACTAGAGGAATTTTTTCTTGTAACAGACCAATCTCTTTATGTACCATGTCTCCATATGGGAAACATATCAGTATACCAGAAATGTGTGTGGGGACCTCTGTATATGTTTAAGACTCATGAGCCATATTTAGGACTCAAAGCACATTTTTGTTCATTACCTCAGTGCAATGGACTAGAATTCCAACAAACACAAGGATCATTCACACTCCTCATCAAGCTCAGAGACAGACAGCTTCACACTTGTATCCCAGCAATGGTGGAATCCTGTTGCAGGCCAGTTAGCATGCAGATTGCATGTAATTAATTTTAGCTTCAGTATCCATAATTGAGATGTAGCACAATGTGTTATTGTACAGTGAAATAAAATGATCCTGAGAACTTTTTATCAGATGAAAATAGAACAAAAAGTCATAGTAGTGATTTCGGGAAAGCAAACATAACTGATTCTATGTATATGAAATATTTCTTCATTTCTGTTTACTTAAATGATAGAAGTAAACATTGTTTTTATAAAAGAAAATAAATTAGCTCACTGAGGACTTAATTATCCTTTCTTCTCCAATGGGAATCAATGCTATTGGCAGCTTGCAGGCCTGTTCTCTTGACAAATCAAGTTGTTGTTTGAGGCGTGAAGTGTTAAGATTATGATCGACTCAGCGTGACATTGTGATTCATGGCTACTGTATTACAGAGGGAAAAAGGGGATTTATGCTTCATATCCACTTTGAATTCATAGTGAACAAGTGAATCATTCTATTCAACCTCAGGAGTTCATGTTCTACACCTGGGGGCTGAACAATATAACAGGCTTGAACATTTTAAGGAATAAATGCAATAAAATATCACTGTGAAATATTCTCTCTTTCCCCTCATGCTATAAGTTTAAAGAACCACCTGGAGTAAAGATTTAATGAATGCATTTCATTAAAAGAAGAAGGAATAAGAAAGAGGGATATGAAAGGTGAATATTGGTCAACTGGAAAAAGACATTTTCAGAGAGAGAACTGTAACTAAAGCAGTAATTATGCACAGTCTCTGTAATGCCTAAATTTTAGGTCTAAATGATGGACACCATTCTTCCCCTCCAAACAGCCATGGATGAGACAATTCTGTTGCACTGCCATGTTTAAAAGCAAAGGCATAACTTAAAGTATGTTTATTTCCTATGCTCCAAGATCAACATCTGGAAACAACCACAGGCACAACTGGGGTCACTGTAGCTGCTACAATGGAGGAAGGCATCAGCAGTCCTACACAGACATGTGACAAAACAAGCATTTCACTGGACACTATGAATAGGGTCTACAATGCCATTTAATCCACACTTGCGACTCATGTGTGACAATTTAACTATGTGCAAAACCTTCAATCACAGCCCCAAAAGCTGGAGCAAACTCTAGCCAATCCCTGCAGCACTGCATCTCAATTAAGTTCAAGATCCCCTATTTTTAAAAATGTAGAATTCACACTACTTTTCCTATAGTGTTAGGAAATGCAAGGAAAATTGAATTTCATCCTTGCAAACGCAGCTTGACTGCAAAGGCAGAACCAAAGTCCAACTCCAAAATGTCAACACTGAATTCCTCTTTCGGCCTGATTTTTATAATGAGCACAGTCAAGGCATGGAAGGTGACACAAGGAAATTAAAGTGAGACACCTGATCCTTTTGGGGGAAAAAGTATTCCTTTTCTAATTAAGCAAAAGTGTCTTTTCAGGTTTTATGCAAAAACCTCTTGATTATTGTTTTCGCAGAGAGGGGCAAATCACTTGTAGGACTTGGAGAAAGACCAGCAAAGACAAGGCTGAAAAATCTGCCTCCAGTTTAGAGAAAATGGTTTTCTTTTGTATATTTATGATTTTCAAGAGACAAGGGTTTGTTTTTTTTAATCTGATGCTGCTACTTAAAAATAGCGAGGAAAAGAGCTTATTGTTATTAACTATTATTTGTTCAATGCACTGAGTGACAAACCTACTTTGTGGGCAAGTCTTTGTTAAATGATGCCCAGCATTTAATAAATTGTTCATGCAAATAGAGACCTCTCTGTTCTTTTGCCTGACTTTCTTGAGGGCAAAAGGGGTACCTTGCTGTCCTCACACTGTGCTTCCACCTGGACTGGTGTTTTAGTTGTGGCTGTTCTCAAGAGATATTCCTCTCCCTGTAAGAAGCACAGTGATTTCTGTTTCCAAGTTCGCTATTGACATACAATGTAAAGGATTCTGCCTAAGGTATGTGTTGCAGCTGTGGCATTCCACTAAGATGGTGTCTGAGTCCTAACCTGACACAGGATGCTAGTTAGTTATATACCCATCCATAAAGATGGAATCATCTACTCTTGTGAGAAGCAGATTTAATGATAAACTGCCTTTCCATAGTGCACCATATAAGATCTCATAAACTCTAGCTGAAGAGGAAAACCACAAGCTTGCTTGTTCTTAAACCACCATAAATTTGCCAAAGTCATTCAAGTATTGCTCTGATGACGCCTGAACTTCAAAAGCTACTTCGTAAAGTCACCACCACCTTTATGGCACAACTGCTGTAAAATCTAATTACTGGGAAAATTTTTCCAATGACAACATGTCATAACCGTGTCAGAAAACACATCAAGGCTGGATCTTCAGCTGATGCGCATCAGCTTAGACAGTCCATTGATTTTAAAGGAGCTGCAGAGATTGCTATCAATTTAGAATCCTCATTTCACATATCTAAGCTGTGGTGCTGAACACGTACAAGACTTCTGTGATGGTCTCTGGCTAGCAGGTAAAGTACGACGTGAAATGCTCTCCAGCAAGGAGAATAAGGTATGAAAAATGCAAAGATGCACTAGTTGTCAAATGGAAATATAGAATAATATACCGGAATAATATAATTGGAACTGGTAAAGCTCTCTGCAGTAGTTAACCTCATACAGCAGCTAAGATCCTATTCCTCTGGCCAGTTAAAGATATAGAAATGTATTAATAGCTCAGGTAGCTCCTAAATTTCTATTGCTGATCACAAAGAGAAAATAACATTTGGACTAACTTTTATCATCTGAAGATTAATGTCTGATCCTAAAGACCTCAAGAAGAAAGGTGCGTGAATACATATTCATTATCTACCTCTGAGTTAATAACCACAGTTAAAAAATGTAAGCCCAAAGCATCCACCACTATTTACACTGCACTTCTGGATGTGCTTGAATCCCACAGCTGTCACTTCAGACCTGGAGTCTCCGTGAACTTTCAGCTGGCTGCACTAACAGATAGACTGTTTATATTAGTCCTCTGGCATAATGAAGTGTATCTTCGGCTCTGTAAAATACCAGGTCAAATTGATTAACTGGTGCAGTCACTGTTGCATTATTTTTAGAACAATTCCCAAAAGTCACAATCTGCAAAAGTTTTAAAACTACTTTTTTTCTATTAAGTATATTACTGAGTTGGATCACTGCCTCTGCAGTTCTGTACACTGTGTACCGAGAGACCATCACTATTCCACAGAACTTAAAACACATAAAACAGAAAAGCCAGCAAAGAAAGATATTTAGTCCTATTTGCTGATGTGAAACCAAGGCAAACAGAAATGAGACACTTCTGAAGGTCACAGGGGTTTCTTGCAGGAGCAGCAAGATTTGAAACCACAACTTCTGGGGGCACATCTGTAGTGTGTAACTCACCACAGAGCACAGGTACCTACATTGCTTTTTCCTGGGCTGACTTTGACAGAAGAGGAGCCTTATCAGTGTCACTGCACCTAAGCCAAGAAGCCCAGCTGGAGGAAAAGACAGTCAGACCCCAAGATGGTGACACAAACTGGGGTAGCTCTTTCCACAAAAAACTTCAGCGGGCTATTCAGCTGCAGGAAATAGGGTGCAACAGTTATGACCTAAACTTTATTCTAGTTTCTGAAAATAAACACATAACATCAAATAATAATATTAAATTGCTGTTAAAATCAGCACGGATGCTCCAGGCTGGCACCAAAAAATGCAATTGTAGCATTTAAGAAGTAACATTGGTTACTGAAGTGTGGAACTTATGTGCTTGAAACACGTATATGCAAATATACATCTTAGTTACCAGAGCATCTGAGGAATTGCAAACATTGTTTATAAGTCCTTTTAGGAATCAAATGGGATTTCTCTGTTTCTAAGATGCATCTTTTACTTTGTTGTTAGTCACAGTACAGAAGGTTTAGAGTTGTCAACCTTTAAAACTTAAAAGGACACTATTACTACAAAGCTTGTTTCCTTAAAAATAGAGAAGTAAAGCACATTCAGCTACAGGGGGACCTACCAAAGAAGCTGGCATCTCTATCTCTTCTTATTTCGACCCACAAGCCTTTCACTACCTTCTCTCTCCATGATCCATTTGAGGAGAGGAAGTGATAGAGAGGCTCTGGTGGGCACCTGACACCTATTACATGCTCATACCTAGCCTACAAAGTAGAAAAAGAACATATTTTTCTAAATTCCTTGCTCTGGTTCACATGGGGAATGTCAGTTCTCCTGTGAGAAAGCTCCCTCCTGGAAACAATGACAAGAAAAGGTGCCAGCATTTACATCCTTCTCTGAGTGGACAGATGCAGAAGCACTTCTGATGTCAGGTGAGCACACCAGTGCCATCGCGGCCCCAGTTCTATGACACCAGTGGGTGCGGTGCTCCTCAATTTATACTTTAAGGAAAGAAGCGTGTCTTGGACAGCTGGCCGAGTCAGAGCTGGCTTCCTGAGCTAGATTACCAGAGGAGCAGGGCTCTGCTTTGGGCACTAACTAGTTCACTTGGCTCAGGTTACTTAGAATGGGGAGTTTTACCAACTTCTTTCCGTTCTGAGTTTAAGACTTGTTTCACATAGGAGTGTGGGGTATAGTAAAACGCTGTTAGGAGAAAACCAACTGCTGGAACTGGCAAGCTGTACAGATGTACAGCTCTGATCCCATCCACAAAAGAGTACACCATAGTATGCAAATAAATCATGACATACTGCTTTTAATTTCTCTGTTTTGTCTTTTGAAGCACTAAATACATTCAGGAATTTTTGATAAATTTTCCAATTATATTTGTTCAGAAGCATTGGCAAAACAATCTGTGCTATTAATGAGATGTTTAGTGCAAATTAATCATTAAACCGGACGGTCTATGCCCTGAAAAGAAATTTGTTTTGCAGGGTGCTTTTATTAGCTCAGCCTTTGGAAACTATTGTGTTTCTTGAAAGATCTTCATAATTACTTTGATTTTAATTTGTTAGAAAGGTAGCAATCCAAAAAGCCCTCCATTGGACTGTAGTCTGTCAACCTGCCTTTGCACAGTCCTAGAAGAATACATGGAGAAGGGATCTGTAATTTCAACCAAACAATGCAAAGTTGAGCTCTGGGGTGTCCTATGACATTGAGGAAGGAAATGGGAGAGACAGCGGAGACAGACATCATATTGTAAGTGAAAGGAACTCTCAGGTCACTGGAAGTCTACTGGAAATGAGTTCTTCATAAAGTTACTTAGGGAGTTACCCAGTTTTCTTTCCTACATTCAGCATAACATGGGTGGGGTAGAGAATTTGCAGTGTTTTTTTTTTAACCTCAGTTAAATAAACTGCAATAAAGACATCTAATGCAGCAATTAACACATCCAAGGAGCGGCAACTGTAAGCACATTCTGCAGAAAGAGTTTACCCTACGGAAGTTCTATCAAACAGTAGCATGGGTATGAAGGTCCATGTTTTATTAAGCAGCACAAACACATACAATTGCTGCTCCCAGTATTGCACATATGGCAATGTCTCCTAGCAGGAAGAACAGTTCTTGCTTAACAGAAATATACTTAATCTAAATATACAAATTGCAAGGCAATTATGAAATCAGAAGCAGCCATCAGATCCTCTTAGCATCACTGCATTGTCTGGAGCTAATTGCTGCATCCCACAATTACACTGTTTCCCTAGACATTTGCCTATTCCTTGCAATGACTATTCATCTGATTGCCTTATTTTTAATACAGCACAGCTACACTCTGTGCACAGACACAGTCTACTCGCAGTCCTTTAGGATTTGACCCTTTCTTGGCTTTAGTTCATGTCTCTTGTTCTTGTGTTTGACACAAGTTCAAATCATCTTGTAGCATCTATCCTCTCAAATCTCTTTGGAATTTTATATACTTCTCAAAGGTCATCACTTTCTCTCTATATCCATGTATTTTAGTCTTAAAGTTTGAGAGGTTGGATATGTGGGGTTTTTTGTTTGTTTTTTTTTGAGGTAGAAAATCTTACCTTTAAAAAAATCCCCCAATATTTAATAACATTATGACTGCCATCCACCCACTTTGTATTTTCCTGCTAGTCTTCAGAAAACTGACCTATAATTACTGCCTTTCACATGTGTCATCTTAAGTTGCTTGTACTGTGTCAGTCTCCTGCTCAGCAAATACAGATATAATTACTTGAGTTCCTTTAAGAAATAAAAGGGTTGATTCCTTTTTAACAGCTATTGTCTTCAATGTGACAGTGTGTTTATACTGGCTTTGTATTTAAGGCAAAGTCCTAATAGAGATGGTGGAGTTCAGTCAAGATAAAATCCCTCAGGAAGGTAAAATCACCTTATCTCATCATTCAGCTTGAGCACTACAGGGCAGATTTGCCCTCAGCAGCACGTATAACAGACCTCTGATTATTCTTGTGATGGGCCTCTCACTGTGGGATCTCCTCAGCTGTCCCTTTCCCCCTCCTGTGTTTAATAAATACAATTAGTTATTTAAACATATGCTGACACATAGCAGTGTTTTACTGGAACCCCCAGCAAGTTTTTTCTTTTGTTTTGGGTGGTTTGGAGAAAAGGAAGCTGAAGGGTGACCTCATTGTTCTCTGCAGCTTCCTGAGCAGGGGAAAGGGAAAAAGAGGTGCTGAGCTCTTCTCCCTGGTATCCAGTGACAGGGCACACAGCAGAGGTTCAAAGCCACCTCAGGGGAGGTTTAGACTGGACATTAGGAAACATTTCTTCACCAAAAGGGTAGTCAAAACCACTGGAACAGGTTCCCAGGGAGGTGGCCCATGACCCCAAGCCTATCAGTGTTTAACAAGCATTTGGACAATGCTCTTAATAATACACTTTAACTTTGGGTCAGCCCTGAAGTGGTCAGGCAGTTGGACTATACAAACACTCTAAGTCACTTTCAGATAAAAGATTTTAAGTATGATTCTATATTAACATTTTTTAGGAGTCAGACCATGAAAAGGCCTCTAGTTCTTCTACCCTTGTACAAATATATTTCTCTGCAGACAATAGCTAGTATTTAGATGGCTACATCCATACTTTTATATGGTGATTTTATATTAGAGGGCTAAGTTTTTTTTAATATGACTGATCATTTTATAAAGAAATCACTCTACCTTGTCAGAATCCTATAATTTGTAAAGTGCCCTGTAAACTGCAATGCTATACTGCAAAAATATATGCTCGCTGATAGTGATTCTTTAATAGGAATTTATGTCTGAAGTTAAGGAAGAATGAAGATATGGTAGCAATCCTTACAATGAAGCAAGAATGATTGTGGGAGAGGGCAAACAATATAGACGTTTACTGTGGCCAGCACATTGTGTGCATTTTATTACAGAAGCATTTTGACCCAGACTGCCTCTCTTCAAGATACTAGAAGGTTTTACAGGGCTTTGCTGACTTGTCAACTCTGATTTGCATAGTTACAAGGCACAGAAAGATCTTTGTGTGACATGATAGCTAACTTCAGCTCTTTCAACACATGGCTGTAGTTCCCATTTTGTAAACATTTTGATTGAGTTCTGGACCACAAAATTTTAGTTTTTTGGGGTTTTTTTGGCCAAGAGTAAAAGCTCTGGGAACGACAGAGTCTCATCTCCAAAATTCTTGTGCAACATAAAAAAAGAGAAAACTTTCACCCTAGAAAATCTTTGTGATGTGAAAAGCCTAAGCCATCCTGCTGTAAAAGCTGTTAAAGTCACATTAGTGCTTTAGTACTCCTCCTTCCTAGCTCTCAGCATAGCAAGTCTAGGGCTGGACCAGACTCTGTTACCCTCTACTAACTCCCAGGCTGGGCAATGGCTTTCAGAAACATTAATACACATGCACATGAAAAACAATAGATCAGAAAAGCCAGCTCTCCTCTCTCCCCCTTTCCAAAAGTCCTAAGTAGGCATGTTAGAAATTAATAAACAGCACACACTTAAAATTCATAGAATCATAGATTACATTCAGGCCCCATCTTTGGTGTCATTTAGGCTGTAGCAGATTTTCCCAAGTAACCATCTTCATCTCTATTACACTACAAGTACGTCAGAGTTCTGCCAATTGGCAGATGCTTTAGGATTGCAATTCTCTAGATCAGGATAAATATAGTAGGAAAACCACCACAGGAATGGCTGACAGCCACTCTTTGAAGGACTCATGATTGCGTACAATAGAATATAGAGCAGCTCATAATAAGAATGAAGACAGTTTTACACCATCTGTAAACTCTTCAGGACTGAAAAGTCCATTGCAACGGGGCTCTGATCTTCACTGGGATCTCTGGACAGTGTTTCCATAATGATCATGAATCAATTATGATACTAATCCCAGCCAGAGGGAAAAGGGAAAGGGAAAGAAGAGAATCAATTCTTCACTCACTGAAGAGTCTGGGTGAGACTGTGCAACACTGATAGAATCTTCTCTGATTAGCATAAGGTCACACTGTCTCTTACGGCATCCACTTCAATGAAAATATTACAATGGGATTTTATTGTCTTCCCTTTCTGGCAGAGAGAGCCTGTGATGAATGGTATATGGGGTTCTCAGTGTGTGTTATATACCAGCTCCTCACGGAACAGTATTTTGCATTCTGCGTTTGCTCAGGAAATACTTCCCTGATCTTTCTTTTCTGTGCTGCAAAACCACTGTTTGAAGGAGCAGATTGCTGTGTCATCCACACTGCACAAATTGTTTGTGGCCATATTGGACCTCACCATGAGCATATGTGAGCATTTTTCAAATGTCACAAAAACTTGCTGTCTTAAGGATTAATATTGAACACCTTATACCATATGGAGGCACATGAGAGAGAGTCCTTACAGATTTTAGGCAGGTATGGTGTGATTTGCTAGAGAGGGCTGTGTTATAAGCATCTTTAGTGACTGCACATAATAGATATTCATGTGGTTAAAACCAATATCTCTCTCTACAAACCTAGCTTAATTAGGTTTGCTGCAATTTTCTATAATAATTTAGTTCTGCCTTCGCCTTTTGGCTGGCAGATTGTCCCTGGAAACCTCTTAGACATATTCCCATTGACTGCAATGATTCTCAGTTAGGGCAGAACTGATCACTGCTGCCTTCCCTGCTGTTGAACTCAATAAACAAGCCATACATAACCCTCTACAAATAAAAAAAATATCAGTAAGGTCAGAAAATCTGAAAACTGGCTCTTTGACACCAGAAAGATAATGATAATGTAACTAGTTCTGCCAGGACTTGCATCAGAGCAGAACAGATGAATCAGTCTCCATCCACTGAGTCACCTTGCCAACTTTTTTCAATTAAATTCTCCTTATAAATCAACAGTGAAAGATCACTTTTCAGCTAGAAGGTATTCAGTCAAACAGCAATATACCATCAGCAGCCGTGAGAAAAATATAAGGAAAATGACAACACTGACAGTTTTTCTTCTTTCCTGCTCCCTACATATGAAACTTCTACTCTTTCAGTCCCAAGACTAAGTTTCTTACTGTTTCCATTTTAGAAATAGCTCCTCTTTCCTGCCCTTCCTACTTCAAGAGGATTGCTTCTCCATAGGGAATGGTTGAAATGCGTGTGTTTCCTCAATTTTTGCCTATGTTCCTGAAATTACACAATCTCTCCTCTCTGTTTTTCAGATTGGTCTGAGATTCATATCTTATATAGAACCCTCCTAATGCCTCAATCAATGGGGCTGACCTTTGATTCAGCCAGCTTGCTTTTCAGCCACAAGGATTGCTATTGTTACACTACTGATTTAACCTGGGTAAAACTCCTTGTAAAATCGGGTCCCTCATGTGCCATGTACAGCCCCACACTCAGAGTTCTGCTGTTATTCAGGTTCGAGCTTGTTCAAGACTTTTGCCAATACTCCAAATGTAGACAACAATAAATAATCTCAGTAATGGCATTGCCCATTTCCCTGTGGAATTGTACCCTACATGCTCACCTTCCTCTTCCCCTGCAGTTTCCCACTGTGTTTCATAGGAACCCCCCTGGCCAAAGGGCAGAGTGCTCCGTGGTTTGGCTGTGCAGGTGCCAGGGGTCGCTGCCCGACTGCTGCCCAGCAGAACCCGAGACCTGCCAGCTGCCTTTGGAGCAAACTTCCATTTGGGTGTCCCTCATATTTCGCTGCTGATTTTCAGGGCCTATATAAGAACTTAATGACCTTTGAGACTTGTGTTTTTCCTTCCGCATTTGGTCAAAACTGACCAGCAAATTCAAAAGTTATCAGGCACAGATGGGCAGCCTGCACACCAATATCCCATTTCCATCCAGACTACACAGTGCCTCAAGCCAGATCTTGTTCTGAACAATTTATATACAGTCTTGCTGTCTGGCTGCTGTAGCTCCCGCTAACCTGTCATCTGTGCATGTGTTTCATCAACATGCACTTACCTCCACTCCCTGACTACCACCATTCTGCTGCAGTTTGCAGAAGGAGATTATGTAGCCCATCTTATTAACGCAGAGTTCTTCGGCAGAAAGCAAATGACACCTTTACCTTGAAGTGAATGCATATTTTTGGTATCAAAACAATGACCAAAGAAAATGAATTCATCTATAATCACTAATTTGTACTGCCTTAGCTTATATTTGAGGAAAGTAGTGAGATGTGTCACAGATCAATAAATCCACCGCACAGACAAATACAACTTAGAGACCAACAAATGTCTAACAATTGTATGGAAAATGCAGCTATTGAAGTGAGACTGTATATTGCATTTGAGCACCTTAAGATGCATAATGTCAAAGAGAAAAAAGGTGAGCTAATTATTTTTCACTCAGCCTACCTGAGTTCTATTAATATTCTAATAACAGTTGCTGGGACCATGGACTAAATTGCACTCATTTTCTTCTTTAAATGTTACCTGATGAATACGAGTATTATAGGGATTATTTCTCTTAATGACAAAGCTAATCTCCTATGTAACAGTTGATGATGATGAGTGCTTGTGTTATACAAAGTAAAAATGAATTCTTCTGTGTGCTCAACTTCAGAAGATTTCATTTGACTAAAAGAAAGAAGGGAACATAAAAGAGGAGATAGAAGCATGAACTCTGGATTGAAAAGGAGGATAAACTGATTATTTCAATGTTTTGTACAATCCAAACTTGTTAGAAAAACAGAGCATTTCTTACATTAAACAATTGATTTGAGAGGAAAATGAAAACACTCATGTTTCACAACGTGCAGATGGACAAGTGCAAAGCTTTCAGTAATGATAGTTCATGGAAATAAAACAAAAACATCCCAAATCCTGGTACCAAGTCAAGCCTGCTGAATTGTCACTGTTAGGCACCTATAATACTACAGGATTTATTTTTCATTTGAAGAAATACTGTTTTCTGTCCACAGCCAGACATGTTCAGAGGGATAGCATATTATGCAAAGTGCTATGATTCATCCCTCCTCCTGCCCCGGTCTTGCTCTTCTCTGTGGATAACGTCCCTGACAAATGATTTATCTTCAGCCAGGAACAACATTGCCACGAGAAGTGTCTGAGGAGCTTCCTGCCTGGGGAAAGTGTGTGCAAGGCAGTAAAAACAACACAAATCTGGACATGTACCTGTTTGAGGGCATCATCAGTTAAAGATACAGAAAAGCTTAACATGGGGAAAAGAAATACAATAAACAAAGCACCTGTTTTCTTTTTGAACAGTTTGTTTCCTGACTTACAATGAACCTTTCTTAGAGTCCTGTGACTTAAAAACTCTGGAAGAAGGAAAGGGCGGGCAGAGAGAGGGGAAACAAAAACAAAACCACAAACACATCTGCCAAGTGGAGTTTTATAAAATATTGCAGCTCTCAGTCTTAAAATGTCTAAAATTAAAATCTGCTGCAAGGACAT
The DNA here is from genome assembly GCA_013396755.1 of Sclerurus mexicanus. Classification (NCBI taxonomy): domain Eukaryota; kingdom Metazoa; phylum Chordata; class Aves; order Passeriformes; family Furnariidae; genus Sclerurus; species Sclerurus mexicanus. The sequence continues at coordinate 519,573 of VWZF01003761.1, read as the reverse complement.
AATAAAAATAAAGCTGATAATGTGCTCCCCTAGGAAGAGGGAGCACATGCTGCTCCCCAGTACCCCTAAGCCACTATTGCAGTCAGAATAAAAACAACTGACACCGTGAGCTGCATCGCCAGCTTCCAGAGTTGATTTAGAGATACCATAAAACTTTCAAAATAGGCACGGCTTAGCATGAAATTAGTGCATGGAAAATGCCTCTCTTGAAACAGTCCCTTGTAATATCATTTACCTTCTCACCCAGGAGGACTTCTCTCTGATCCTCCAGCCCTGCAGTGCCCCATTATTACCAAAGCACAGCAATCAATCATGTCTCACTACAGGTGACACTCAATGAGCACTGTTACATGGATATAAACACATATTCTGGTTTACTGCCTTTCCTTAGATAGTCTTCTAACAACATAAAAAACCCCCCAGCCCAATGACCCCGTAAAACACTTCATCAGATAGCAGAATTTTTAAGTTTATATGAACTTACTTATATGCAATAAAATCTGCAAAATTTGTAAGGAAAATGTGGTGCACAAACATGCATATTCCAACATTAATATGTTGGGACTGACATATTAACTGGATGTTCTTCATAAAACTTGAAATTGATTAGCAGGCACTGTGACCAAGCTTTAGGGTCAACATGATATCGTGGTATCATGGTCAATGATGATATCAGTGTGATTAATTGGCCAATGATTCTTCAGCAATATCATGCCCCGTTTTGCTTCTCCCACACCCACATTAATGAAAAGACTAGGATCTCCTTTTCAGGGAGGAAAAGAAATTTTTTAGATTCAGATCCCAGCTTTCCTGGAGATGAAGTCAAGGAATCACAAAGCCTAATGTTCCAGTTAACATGTAGGGATTGCGACAGAAAGTCAATAACCACATGAAACTTCAGCCCTCGCCAGCCTAGGTGAGGAAGAATACTGGACACACAAAAAAACCAATAAATCTGAAAAGTTCCTAAGATCCAGCTGTCTGTCCTCTCACTTGCACCAAAGACTTTGACTGTCAGAGGTTTCCTAACAAGAAGGCCAGGACCTGCTGTGGGAAAGAAGAGTATTTTTCCCACCTTCCCACAGAGGTTCTTCCTCAACTACTAAGAACAAAATGAGCAAAGCTTTGCTTTGCTCACGGATAACATTTTTCAAAATATTTCAAAAAGAAGACTTAACTAAAAGCGTATAAAAATGCCAATAAAGTAAAACCAACTGGGAATCCTTTCCCAGACTTGTTTTAAAACAACCAGCAAAATTAAAAATTGCAAACATGCTCATCACAACGTGCTTGCACTTCAGTACAAGACAGTATTCCTTGCACAGCACTTTTTGGTGGTTTATGAGAATTTTCTACAATCTGAAGTTCTTTAAAGTTAAATGGCACTTCAAAGTTTCATTTACACACTGTAAAAATGATATAGTTAAGTTTTCAACAGGGAATGAATTATTCATTAAAGAAGATAATGGTGTTAAACCCGTCCAAGGAGCTATAACATTAGCATAAAGAATGCCTTATGTCACATTAATTTTAAAAAACAGAAAACATACAACACAAAAGATATTGAACCACGGGTTTGTTTTTTGGTTACATTAAACAAAAAGCAATTATTCTTACAGCAACCTTTTCATAGCATTTTAATCATACTAGTAGGTATTTTACAAGCCATTTGATCTTAATTATTAATTGCATCAGGGTAGGCTGGGTAGAACTTCTATTCTGTTTTTATTATCTTTGCTTTTGTTTTTATGCAAAGATATGAAACTGAAGCACTTAAAAAGGAAAAAAGGGTTTTTTTCCTTTACATCTGTGATACAGAAAAATCAGGTATATGAATATACAAAACCTCTTTTTTTTTTTTAAGAAAAAAAATGGAAAGTTGTGTATGGGAATTCCAAAATCTTTGGAGAAGTATAAGAAACCAAACCATAAAAGAAACTAGAAACTAAAAAATAATGCTCACCTAAACAAAAATAAAAAACTCCAAACCAAACTGCTCCCTAAAAAAAAAAAAAAAAATCAATCAAATCCAACAAACCCCTCCACATTCATATATATATATACATACATGTATCAGTACAGAGTAACTCTGAGGAATTAAATCAGCATCTGAAAACCAGATTCTGTTAAATTCAATTGCCAGCTGATTTTATTTACTGACAGACCAGCCCAACAATTCCTTAGCTCCTTCCTGACATAATTTCTGTAAAATGGACTCACTGCTAGTGATTTTTTAGTTTGTTAAAGCTAGTTATCTTAAAGTGCTTCGGGTAAATAAACTTCAGCATTAAAATAACTGTTTTCTCCTATACCATCTGTCGTCTCAACTTACTCAGTCCTGCTATTGTGCAAAGTAGCTGCTTCATCAGTTTGCTAATAGAGTTAAATGAATAGCTCTTCACCTAGTCTGGAAGTAAAACAAATTTTACAGGCCTTTTCCCTGTTCCTTGTAACTTCTTTTAGGATTCATTAGGGTCAAACCAAAGGCAGGTTTTTCAGTCAAGCAAAGAAACTGTTGCACTAGAAAGACCAGGGCAATGGCTGTAAGTGATGATTTTCCTTACTTTTTTTAATTCAGGGGATTTTTTCCTTATTTATTTTATTTACATTACTTGCTACTTAGACTTACTTTGCCTTTACCAATCAATCTACTCAGAATAAGGCAAAACTTCGATGATTTAGATTTTACAAAGTCAAGGAGACAAATTCAAAATACCTGCATAAAATACTGGCTTTATACTAAGGAGTGAGGGATTTGGATGGCATCCTAGAGGCAGGTTTCTGTTATTTCAAGCTTGATTCAGCCTTGCAGTCTGTCTCACTGACAGGAATGAATGTTTGCTCCCAAAACCTTCTCGAGGCAAGGTCTAGCAGCACTTGCCCTGGTCACAGGAAGAGCTGACTGGACCAGCCAAACTCCCTTCCAGCCTCAGTTCCTAAAGGTTGTCTCACCCTGTAAATCCTTCACAGAGGGTTCAGAGGTTATCCTTTCATTCCCAGTCTCTAATTGTAATGTTTATATAGCTGTTTCCTTGAGTTATTTTGTAAGCCACAGGGTACAGGACAATAAAAGCTAGTACTTTCCAGCTATGAATTAAAATCGGTGTGGAAGAACATCTTTTGTACTCACTGTAGCATAATCCTGGGGCCTATGGAAATGTCACTGTGAAAGAAACCAGGATTAACAGTTTTAGTCCTTCAATCTATTCCCTGGAACTTGTGGGCAAAGTTCATTCCTTGCCACAAAATCACTCTATAAAACTGCTTATTTATTTTAGGCATATTCCACATCCTGCAGCTCTAAGAGCAACCTCAAAAACATGAAATACATGGAAACTCAATCAGCTTTCTCCTCCATAGCCTGCACACTGCTTGAAATGATAGCCCTGGGAAGCAGAAAATAGTCTGTTTTTCTAAAATGTTTGTTAACTGGAACCCTGAGGTCCCCCATCCCCGCACTGTTAACTGTTCCAGTGCCGAGCACAGAGAGGAAACATTTGGCCTGTATGCTTGCTTCCGATCTGGTGACAACTAAATCCCCTCAATAGCAGCCACCCCCCTCACTAATCTCTCCTCAGCAGCTTTTGTTACAGACAAATCATTTGCAAATGCCCAAAACACGGCATCAAAAACAAGGAAGGATGAGACCAATTGTATTGAGCGGCTCACAAAAGAGCACAGCAGCCACTGTGCCAAGTGCAGTATACTGCATTTAATTAAGAGCTTCATCCATTTACAGAGACCTGCTACATGATTTCAAAGACTGCATCAAACAATGACATCTGTGTGCCTGTATCTCGGGGAGGATAGACCTTCCCCCCAGTAAGGAAGGAATGTTCCTGTAGCTCCAAATGAACCCCAGGTGTTTCTGCCCAGCCTCCAGTCACTGCAATTCCTCCTCAGTAATTACTGCTCAGAGACATCTTCAATCCAGGAGTATATTTTAGCAGCATTAAAAGCCTTACGTGAATCCCAATTCCACGGAGGCTCTCATGGGTTTGAACAGGCTTTAGATCAGGCACTAAACATACAGATTTGGGACTGTGTTAGGATATAAAATGCTGATTAATGCGGGATGGAAGACACAAATGACATATTTAATATTTCTTTTAAGGGAAGTTCAATGCCTTGAAAGAAAATAATAATAAAAGCATCTGATATCAGAGTCAGGCTTAGAGCAATCTGACAGAGTAATACAGATACCATGGAAATAATGAAGAGATAGAAGTCATAGATAAAATACTGTCAGTAGATAATACTTCTGTGTTTCTAGATACATGCCAAACCAGTTGGTTTTCAGAGGTAGAGGCTTTGATAATTCATTATTTTAGTGACTGTAGTTCTATGATAGAAACTAATGGCTGTTTAGGTACAATGGTTGTATCTGATGTATAGCAATGCCAAGGAAGAAGAGTTCCTCACTCTGTCATGGAATGACTGTATAGATTCATGACCAGAAATTTATCTCAGTTTAAGGAACGAACATACACAAGGGGATGCAGAATCATAAAGAGTATAATTAGACTCTCACTCAGGCTTTGGAGTCTGAATTTCTGAAACCAGGGAAACTTCGGGCATAAATAGCTGTGGGTACAGTTTATTCCATTTAGATGACTCAAGCACATCCACAAAACTATGACCTTTAGGACACTGACTCCCAAAGGCAAAGGAAGCAGGAGACAAAGTCTGTGTAGTAGCTCACAATAGAGAGTGTGGGAGGCAACAGGTGAAAGCTGGAGAGATTTATAGGCTGAAGTTAGATAAACATCTTTTAAATACTTTTAGGTCAGATTTACTTTAAGTCACCTAAATCCCTCTAGGCTTAAAATCTGGCTTCTTTGTGAAAATTCTTCACTATAACAGAACCCAGAACACCAGGAGAATAACCTGTCTCATAGTACTATGGAATGGTAACAAAGAAGAGGAAAATAAAGGAAGAAAAAAATCACAAATCTATATGAAGAGATCTTTCTCTCTCTCCCTCCACTTCAGTATGTGTGAACACATTTTTTTTTTCTATCCCTCACAACATTCACTAACTTCCAATTTAATTTTCTACTCCCAGCAGTCAATTATCAGCAAACAGGTAGAAGGGAAGTAGAGACAAAGAAGGCAGGCCAGTTTAATTAACACATAGGTAAGCTGAGGTTTACTTTGGTAGTCTGGCCTCTCCTGAAGAGACAATGCTCTTTCTATCAGACCCTATTAAAAATGCATTTATTTCATATTCTCTCATAATACTCTCCATAAGGAAAGGAATGAATCATAGTGCATATTTTGTGAATGATTTATAAAGTGGTACTACAGATTTATGATCTGAATGACAGGTTCTTGTGGAAGTGCAGCACTGTTTCTATTATAGGGGACTTAAAATGGTTAAAACCATTTTTTATTCCTTCATATTTGGCACTGAGGAACAGCCCTTCTACCTCTCTCACGTACCTCCATACATCAGCACTGTGAACACCAAAATCTTTCTCTCTCCAGCCCTGGGCAGAAAGGATTTTCCAGTTCTGGAACAACTGATGAATAAGAATGTCCCAACGCTCCTCGAAAGGTGTAAACCAGCATTTAAGCAGGAAGAACTATAGAAAAAAAAGCCCTAAAACCAAACCACAGCACTATGCTGTCTGGGATTATCCAGCCCCGAAGACAAATAATTCAGTTTGATTCTAGCCAAGTCATTCTAATTAAGTAAAAAAAGCAGCAAGAAAGAATGGAGATGGCTTATGATAGGAAAAATGTGCATTTTCCTGAAGAAACATTAATATGCTGTTCTTTCAAAGTAAACAGCTCAAAAAGGATTTCCGTTTCAAGGGCATTTTGGGCTCATCTTGCTGAAGTCCATCTCAGACCCAGACAAAAAAACCAAAACAAAACCAACATGGAAACCCAACTCCCAAAAGAAATCACCTCCACAAAAAAGCATAAGCTTTGTGAAGTCAGTGGCAAGTAACTGCCTCTGTGTACTTATATACACTTTTTTCCTCTATATAGACCAATTTTGCAGTTTATATGTAATCTAAAAGCTTTCTGCAGTGACCCCTCCATCACTGTCAAGCATCAGGACATACCATAAAGCAGGAAACAGATAAAATATGTGAGCAAAACAAGAAAAAACCCCTACCCGTAAGCTTATCAGCAGTATCTGTTTCTCTGGGGTGGGTGAGGAGGTGGCAGCCAGACATGCTTGATGCACAGGGCTGTTTGAAGCACTGGAAAGGGATATTGAATAGCTGAACTAAGCTTGCACTTGGATGCATCCCCAGAAGCTACATCCTAAATACAAGCTCATTTCTAGTCTTTGCAAATTGCTTCGTGTTCCCAAGATGCACATGCTAGATTCAGCCAATATGTTCCCTCGCTGGCCATGGATTTGCTAGAAAAAACACTGACTCATATTTTCTTTGTGTTGTTTAAGTTAAAGGGAAAAAAAGAGTGCTATCGCAGAAACTCTCTCCAGATAAATGTAGCAAGGATCAATTCCACATCATACAGACAGCACGGCATGAAATTTTGGGCAAGATGTAGGTGACCTGCCAGTGTCTAGAGGAACTCGGTAAAGCGAGACGCCTACAGCTCTTCCAAATGGATTTCAGATACGTTTCTAAACCATACAGAAATATGGGGCTACAAACTCAGGGGAGCAACAGAAGTGCAGCTCTTAGAGCTTGCAATTAGACAGTACAACTTAACCCCCTCTTCGTGAGTCTTGTGATTTCACAGGAAGTTAGACTTTCCCTATGAGTGCAGAGAGCTGCACAAGCACATCCCTGGGGGCCAATGAAAATGAAGGCTCCATTTTCTTCTGCTTTATTAAAGATAAGAAAGTTTCCATGCAAAAAAATCTTTGTTAAACGAGAAGTATTTATCAGAGAGAGAGAGAGAGAGCAATAGCAAAATGCTTTATTGCTACTGGGAATTACTGTGTTGATTGAATTCTATCTTCCCTGACTTCTATTTTTCATGTAAGTTTTCATCTTTGAAGGCAAGAGATGGTAGAAAGAAACAGGTGTTGACAGAAAAAAATTAACAGATATTGCCTGACTGGGGCCTACAGTTCAGCCACTGTTCAACAGAAGTAATCAAAACCAATATGTGTACATGCACATATTTATCTGCTACCAATTAGGAGTGAAAGAGATCACATATGATTGCAGATGATGTATATGATGTATGAATGAAGAACTTTTGTTTCCATTTAGTCACATTACTTATGAAAAACTAAATATAATTCTACCATGATCATTCTCTATGCTACATTTCCTCTTATCTGAAACTACTTTTTTTATAGAGTCTGCTTCTCAAAAGTCTCTTTGAAAAACCTAAAGAAATATTGTGCATAATTTCCTTGGTTATTTTCGCTTCTATTCGCAGTGTCCCAGCCTGTCTATGCATCTGTCCTTCAGTGGGTATTGCCAGGGTAAAAATCTGTGTCCTCCTGGGCTTCTGCGAGAACCAGCCAGCACTGGGACAAACTGAGTGTGTGACACTCTGCATCAGGATAGTTGACTGGCCAACACTCCTGCATAAGAACTGCTTTATAACAAGAGCACAACCTAAGTCATACCTATATCACACAGTTTCACAAAGGTGTGTGCTGAATAGGTGTGGTCATCATGTTAAACACACTGCCTGTCCTGGCACAACATGGTGCCAACATGGGCACTGAAAGCAGCAAAGCTGTGATAACCTGGGGTTTCACACTCCTGGAATTATTCTGTTTCTGGTTCTAGAGCCAGCTCAGGTAAGTTTACATGGGCAAATTGGAAAGATAAGGAAATAATATTCTGTAAACACACTGGGGATTAACACTGCTAAAGAAGTAGAACTATTTGATGTGAGAAGGAAGCACTGGTAGAACAGTAGGAAGATTTAAAATGCTTACAAGCATTTAACTTGGAAATCAGAAGACAGAATGAGAGATGTGACACCCCCATAGCCAAGCAATCAAATAACAGGACTATGCAAACCCTCATTACTTTTATGGTAGAGCTTGATACATATATGGATTTCAGGACAACTGACTCATAGGCAGAATGGGAAAAGACAGAAGATCTTTCCAGTTCCCTGCTTTCTATCTTGTAGATCTGGTGATTCAATACGCTAAGACTTGTTATTTTTCATTCATCAACCGTAATTGCTTTTTATGGACACCATGACTATCCCATCTATAGGTTATTAAGTCTTTAAGTATAACTACAGCCTTGACACTCATATCTATGTCTCTCTTCAGTTTCATCCAAGAAAAATCTGATCCTCCCAGAACACTCTGATACAGAAACTGTTGCTGTTGTCCCATAAAGCAGTCCTAACCCATGTCTGGTTTTTAAAAATCTACCAGTTTCATCCCACAATCTTTTTGGGATATATAGCAAATACATTTATGGAATTTTCTTCTCTCTTATTTGTTACAAGATCCCTGTCACAGACAACTACCTTTGAACCACATCTTGCAAATTTAAGGGTTAGTAACAGAGATTGCATGTTAAGAAGTGTGTAAATCACATGATTAGAGTACAGTTACAAGAATGAAAGCTTGCTAATGTTTTATGAATACATTCTAAACCAAACTAAAGTTGCCTAGGAATAAAATATTCTCAGTAATGACAAGGCTCTTATTAATGTTAGCATTATAAACTTAGGAAAACTGTAGGACTAAGAGGGTCAAGCACATCATTACCATATGCAGTCTTAATTTCCTTGTACTTTATAGACAGAGGTATTATCTTCATGCAAGGCCTTGTTCTGACTTAACTGGTTTTTCCAGGTTGGCCACTGACATGCTGAAAATCCAATAAGTTTTAATAATAATAAAGGGTCAAGGGTTTTCATGCAGAGTTTAATGGAGACTTTTAGACAATTTAACATACTGCCACAAAAGGCAGCTCAGCCACCACAGCTCTGCTTTTTGTATTAACCATATTTCTAACAGGCAGCATTCTACTGGGTCCTGTCTGCATAGGAAAATTACACTCATGTCTCCTTGTATGGCATCAGGTGATCACAGACCTTGCTTATTTTCAAAGATTTTTATGTGCAGAAGATTAAGGAGAATCCCTGAAAAATTTAGTGGTTTTGCCCTTGTAAACTTTTGCATGTAAATTGATACAACATTCTTATTAAGATCCATAGCAATGACTTGAGATTAATTTATGATATTTATGAATTTGGAGCCATTTATGGCAGATAGGAACTCTGCAATGCCACAGCTCTGGACAATCTTTCAAAATACATGTTTCAAAGTATGACATCATTATTCTTCTGCTGAATAGTATGCATATAGGAGCTGCCAGTCCTCAGCCAGCTGAGGCACTCTGACTTTTTTTAATAACAGGCCATGTCAAGAAATCAGGGCACTGTAAGCCATTATAGCATTTAGAGGTCCAAAACAATATGTACTTCAACCTTCAAATGGAATATTGCTTTAAGCTTATATCAAAACACCCAGGTAAACAAGGAAAGAGGAATGCACAATGACATGAGGAACGCTAAGAACCACAGTATCAACATTTGCAAAGTTACATTATGACTCCATCACAAGAGAATTCCATTAAGGAGTGACTGTTGAGATGAATTCCTGAACCCTTGAAAATCATCTTTGCTGATGCCAAGATTTTATCTGTGCTGTGTTCTTTACTCCTCTATGCTCCTTGAACAAAAGGCATGGAATCCACCTGAACTGCACAGTTGATTGCATGTCCCTCTCCAAGCTGTGGTTTATTTATACCAGCTAATATTAGAAACACGTACAATGGCTTTTTAAAGAAGTGGCATGAAAACCGCAGGCCCTACTGCCTCCCCACTGAAGGAATATGGCAGAGCATCTGACTGAGAGTCTGCATACTCCTGTATTTGACTGCATGCTTTGAATAAATAATAGACTGAGAAGTGAAATACCACTTTCTCCATTCCTAGCAGTATGATGGCTGCGCTGATATGAAGAACTAACCAAAACCTCACTGGGTGTACCCAACCATTTTTGGTGTCTGCTTCCATTTCTGTTACTGGTCTGTTACTGCACTGTAATTCTTGCACTGTCTCCCCCCCTCCCTGCAATAATCAACTGTATTATGACTTGGCTCACCTCTTCTCTCGGTTACACAGAAGCAACTGCAAAATCAATAAGACGACCTCAAAATAGAGGAGAAGAAATTATATCTACTTGCTTTAGCCTCCCACCTACTAAGAACAAACAGGCATTTCCAATATCATCAGCAAATATCCTGATGTTTCATAAACACACTTTCTCCAATCCCATTTCTGCTCTGACAGCAGTGAAAAGGTTAAGATGAGATCATGTCAGCTTAGCTGACTATCCAAGGTTTTGCCAGTTTGGATCACAACCTTAACAGTATTATTTAAATGTAGCTTTTGTATTTCATTATATACAAAGCAATTATATTTGCATTTACGATGCACTATAATTGTAAGACTATGACATTGTTCTGATGATAATGTTCATTGATCATTCATAATGCAGTTGGCTCATGCCATGAATCATGACACTCTTATCACCTTTCTCATTTTACTTGCTATTAGATGGCTTTATTTGCAGATTGGTGCTTTAAACTCACACTTTTAATCTCTAGATAGCATAAAATGCCTCTTACTGTCCTTTAATGTACATCACTCTTTACTTTTGAGAAAGTGAGCTATTGTCAAAGTCCTCATAACAACAATGGTCCTGTCTTGAAATGTGGATGTTTTAGTGATGCAAACTAATGCCAAAGGTAGCAAGACATCTTCCCCAACAGCACCTATTTTCAACATATTTGTCACAGAGTTTGATGCAACTATGACATTTTGGTATATTTCAATACTCTAGCAGTTTCTCTTTTGAATTGGGTAGAATGCTCAAATGCTTACACTGAAGGGGTGGGGGGTAGAGAAGGTTCTGGAGAACAATTAACAAAAACCCCAAAAGCCACATCAGAATGCTGATTGCTCTTGTGTGGGCTGGAACTGTATGGTATTTCCATTCAAACCAGACTACAACTCAACTGCATTTTCAAGTGTGCTACAGTAATGACTGTGATTCAGACAATCCTTAGCCCCAGAATGCCTAAAGAGCTGAGCTAGATCTCAGATTTAATTTGGTTTTATTTCAATTTATTTCTTTCATGCATGGGTATTGGGTCAGCATGCTCAAGAGCAGTTGTTACATGAATATTCAGCCAAATGCTCAGTAATGTCCTGACATGTCTCTTAGCTGCCCAGGATGTTCTGTGAATTACATGAAGTGCAGACCCTGGTGCATCACGGAAGAAGTAAACTAGCAAGTACCACAGGGCTCCCAGAGAGAGCTACACAAACCACATCTGCTTTTGGGTGTCATGTGCAGATTAATTGCAATGTTAGTGTGCCCTAGAGGAAGGCAGAAAACAGAAATGTGCTCTTAGTGAAAAACTCTCAATTGTCTGAAAGAATCATTACTAGTATCCCCCTCAAAAAAACCCCAACTTTCAAATTTTATGTTTTGCAGGAAATTTTTCTTCTGTCAAAAATAAGTTTGACCAGTTCTACACATAATGATTGTCTATGCTCTGCACTAACAAACATCAGTAGTTTTAAGCCCTCCATTTATCATGAACTTCAGCTGCTCAAGGAAAGTTTGTTAAAGAGAAAATTGCTGCAATGTTACCGCCAAACCAAAAAGCATCGTAGCTTTGATGAAACGGAAGACTAAATTTCTACCAGCAGGAATGAAACAACTTAGAATAATTATTCCACAAAGAAGAAAAGATGGTAAATATATTGATGAAGTGATCACCAATAAGAGATTCCTTCAGCTATTTTTACTTTTACTTCTACAATATCCTCACAGACTTTGATGAGCATCTGATTTTAAATTAGGAATGAGCTGTGTCTTCCTGGACACACTTGGTTTGCCAGCAATAGCTCCCAGGTTAATGGGGTCGTGCACAGCAAGAAGATCCTGTTCTCTATTTTTATTTGCATTTCTGAAAATCAGTCTTGGCACACTCCAGAAATTACATGATTTCCTCCACTGTGTGATTTACTCACAAGACTAATTTTTAACAAGTCCATAAGACAAAGCTTCTGAAATATTCAAAAGTGCAACGTTTGAACTTTTGCCACTAAATGACTAGTTGACAGAGTGGCTACACATACCCTCCAGTGGCTGCAAGAAGGAAGAAAGATGAAAACAATTTAAATTCTCAAGTTATACATACAACTTACTGATTTACACAGTGTGGGTTCAATTAGGGTCTATAAAGTTCAAAATTCTCTTTTTTAGGAGTCCCCATTTGTTTGAATATGAGGACAGCAGGGGGAAGGTGGTGAGGCAGCAACACAGCAACACATTGCACAAAGGAAAGGGCAATGCAGAGCTCTCAGTTGTGGAAACCTATAAACAAAACTTCCAGAGGAACTCAGGATTGGTTGCAAATCTTCCCTAAGTTCCCCATGAACGCTCTGCAGTTACAGTTAGAGGTCTGATCTCACCTACACAGAGTATCTGTGTCTCTGGGCTCACTGCTGATATAATTCAAATGCATCTGCAAAAAACACTGACAGCCCGCAAAACCCATCAGTTTTCTTTCTGTCTCTACCAGTTCCAGGTATGCAGAGCCCACTGAGGGAGCTCTTCCGAATGTAAGGTTTTCTTTAACATCAGACTGATAGGCCAGCAGTCTGAGGCGCTTCTAGATTTTTACGTCATTCTTGAAGAATAATATTGCTTCCTTTAGAAGAAGGAATGTTTCTGGGAACAGCCATGGAAGTTAAGTTAGTGCTTCAGGACTGTGATATCAAAGCCAATAGATGAAGCTGGAAGGTATCATTGTTCCAGGCAAAGGATGACACTATGCAATGCTGTACGCATCCAGGTAGTTGGTCCCTGTTAATAAAATTTCCCTTTATTTATGATGAATTTTGATGAAAATAGTAAAACAAGGCAGGTACTCATGAGATTTCATTCAAGTCCTACATAATTAAAGTTTGTGTTTAATGTTTTGATGGTCAACATAAAAGCTGAGTAAATAGAAAGCTCTTTTAAAACCACTTTGTAGGTGAGTAAGTATATGCACAATGAGCTGTTTTCTGTTATAAGTACTGGAGTCTAATAAGGCCCTTAAGCCCTTGGATTACTTGCCCTTTGCCACATTTTTTTATTTTATTTTCTATCACACAGTCTATGTTTGGAGCTTCACAAACTACTAGAAGATGACAAAAGTAATCTTCTTCTTCAGCAGCATTATTTACTTTACAAAATTCCCAGAGAGTCCAGCTAAATCTAAGTCGTGGGGATCTGAGACTCACGGCAACACACAGGGGCAATCCCATTAATGAAGAGTCTGGAATTTAAAGCTTTCAGGTTAAGATAAGCTGAAAGACTGAGAAGTGATGCAATGTGCCAAAGTTCTCATCCTGGGTTTGTGTCAGACCCCACGTTCACTGTTTCCAGGGCAGCACCACAGCCACCAGACCCCGCTGTCTCTCAAGCTGTGTGCATCAACATGCTAAGCCATGCCTCTCACTGCTCTTCGTTCTCCCCAAATTCCCCAATCCTATAACAGACAAAGGCCGCTCCAAGAACAACCCTGAGCCGTTTGCACTGTGAGATAAATGCTCATACTTTCGCTCATCCAAGCATGCTCTGTATAAGCAATTCCTTAAATAAACAAAGGCACGAGCCTGAGGTGACATTAACGCAATCGCATTGAAGGAAACTTCTTTTATTTTTAAAGATTTGTGTTTTTCCAGTGCTAATTTTGGGTGCAGAGTGTGCAAACCCATTTAGGACAAGTCTAGGAAGGAAGACAGACATTTAGTGGCAATAGGACCAGCTGGTCAGTAGAAAGTCCTGTATCTGTTTCCATTCCATTTTTCAAATAATAACAGTGGGGAAAAACATTGTAGCTGAGAAATTATGTTGGCATTACGATTTCTTTTCTCCACTCATAAGACTCACTGAATTGGACCATAGAGGCTTAATTTTTCACTGTGATTTCCTTTTTCACGGTTTGCAAATTGTCTATTTATAATTACTTTCAATTAACTCAGCTTTAGCCAATCAACACACCATAAACTGAACTTAAACAGTTATGAGCTGTGTTTTGTGATGAGAGTTTATCTTTATATTAAGTATTAGTTCATTAGAAAATCCGAGCTCGGGGAACTACCGAAGCTAAATACAAATGTTAAAGTCATAGCAAGATAGTTCCACTAAAAACATTCAGAGTTTTCCACTGCAATTATCAGTTTAACTGCAAGGCCACTGATGGTAACTGTTCAGAGTGGGTTCCCTTTGGATGCCTCACACAGTTTTCGCTATAAAAAAATAAAGGATATGGTGAAAAATAGGTGAGAACAGATATTGTTCCTACAGAGTTGACCGTAAACACAGATGTGGTTTAGTATTAGCTGCATTTCTTGCTAAGTTTTAGGAAATGGTTGTCTTCCAAATATATTTCCTTAAAAATGTACTCAAATGTATGCCAAAATACTAAGCTCATCTGTGAGTTTGTATAAAGTTCTGAAGCTTTAGTCTGACTCCCAGGAAACCAGAACTTTTTCATGCCTCGAGTCAAGCCAATGACCAGAACTGCAAGTATTTTAAACTGGTGACCTTCTCTTATCTCAGAGAACAGAGGTGATAAAGGAACCACCTTACAAATATGATAAATAGGATACAAAAGGATACTGGCTTCTCTGTGAGGAGGAAGATGTTCAAATGAAAGTTTTAGGAAGGAACATTGCTTTAAGATACTGGATTATGAGTATTTAACCAGGAAAATGTAAAATAGTTATAAATATCTAACAGCCTACACTGCTGGGACTGTGGGAACAGAGGTATATTTATTCACCTCAGACAGGACTTTCTGAAAGCACAGCAGCATTGACCAGGACTGGTCACCTGTTGAAGGTGGTTTTTCAAGTCACCTTTCTATCCATTTAGGATTCACCACTAATGAGATCTCCTTTGGGGACCCCAGATCCTTCACATCTCACTGACTATTAACAGCATCATTCTCCATTCTCATTTGCTCAAAAATCAAAGCAGAAAATCCTCTCTCTTGGTACAACAGAGCTACACATACAGTGATAATGAAAAATTAACACGCTCAATGAAAAGCACACCAGGGCACAAAAAAACCTCTTCCAACAAATTAAAAATACATCCCTTTTATCAATAATATTCGATTTATCTGCTCTAAAGCCTGACTAACAGAATTCTGCATTAACAGCACTAAGAAATGTGAAATAACTTTGTTTTTTCCTTTTATGCTCTCCCCTCCTGGACACCTTGCAGTCACTGTAGAAGAACTGGGAGCCACTTCCTTCATAGACAGAAGCCTGTTTTGGTGCTCATATTAATGCATTGCTACTGCACAATGAACTTTTCCAGCTATACTCAGAGCTCCTGATTTTTACTTAGAGATACCAATGACAATAATTAATTAAATGGCAAGGTATTAGAAATGAAAGCAAATTAATACCATGAGTAAATTTTACAGTGATTTAATTACACAAGTGAAAGGTTTAAATCATATTTAAAATATTTCAAATAGCTGACATATTTCAAAGTATACATTCACCATAAATATTTTTAAGTTCTCCAGGAGCCACAGGCAGATTAACTAATCTTTCTTTCTGTCTTTTTGGTTTGTTGTCATTTGTAAAACCAAAAGAGACACCCTTTGGTGGCTCCAGTGAGAAGGAAATTCAGTTCAAATAATGGTAAAACTTCCATGACTTTACTAAGCTACGAGTGACTCTTCAGTTTAGGGGATAAGCAGTTACTGAAACCTGCTATTCACCACAGTAGAGTGATGGAGAAACTTAAAAAGCAAATGGAAATCCCACAGCAAAAGCAGCAGCAGGTCCTAAAACAGCAATGGCTTAGTGAGCATAACCCATGGCACTTAGAGATGCTGGAGCTCCATTAACAACAGGCCATACCTGATCTTTTCCCTTTAGAAACCGAGTGTTTTCTAAACACCAGAATTACCTGACCTTAGTGCATCAAACAACTAATTTGAAATGTCAGGGCTTCAGATAACAGCACTGAGAAGTATATAAACTTGTACCTTACTGTGTTAAGCTTAGTCATGTAGTTACCACAGAATGTAATGGAAACTTGCTGTCAGACTCCTTGTGCAATAGGATTTGTGAATGTAAATTCCAGCCAAAGCTCTCAAACTGCAGAAAAATCTAATATTTTATAGAATAAACATCAGCAAAGTAAGTCAGCCCTTCAACCAACTCCTACTCAAAATCAGGAAAATGTGGACCTGAAATACTTTTGCTGTTTATGCTGAGTGTAATTTCATTTTTTCAAAGATTTTAATCTAATAAAACTGACTGCCTGTAGATTTGGAACTACCTTGGCTATCCCCGATAAACACACATAACCCCCAAAAGCTCAAGAAAGCTTCAGAACAAAACATGAACCAAAATCCCCTTTATACCCTTCACCACTTTTCTCACCACGTTTTCCTAAAACCAACAAAGAACATGCTTATGGTCACTCCAGCATGCATTTAATTTAACATGCATAAGTGCTTCACTGAATAGGAAAGCACTGTCTGCATGTACATCAAATGCTCTGATGAAACTGGTTTGCTACTTGCATAAACCTTTGTGATGTCAATCTAGTGACAAAAATGTAGAAGTCTGCTGTAAAGGTCAGCAATTGCTAATTTGCACCCAAGTTATCTTACTCCTTAGGCAGATAACAATATAAAAATTAGCTTTCATTACTTCAGAGAAAATGAATATTTTCACTTCAGCCTGTAATGTTTAAATGCTCCGGCTGTGACACAGCTGCAGAAACAAAAGGGCTGCCACAAACGTATTATCAGATCTCTTGCATCTTCCTGGCAACACTTTGTGCTTGAAACAATAGCTCTGTTGAAAGCACTGTGACAAGATACTGCAAAAAAATTACTTGTTCCTGTAGCACGTTCCCTCTTGTTAACACCTGCCCTTTCCCTTTGTTGTAGCTTTGACCTAAAGCAATTGAAAAATGAATGACAACTTTGTATTTTCAAAGGAGGGAATCAAGGTTTTTTGTGAGTTTCCACTAGTTCAATGAAGCATTCTTTCAAACTGTAAGGTTCCATTGCGAACAAAATAATAGAACAACTGACTTAGATATAATAGATGATAAATGCATATATGTGCATCTATATGTACACAGAGGTCTGCAACCATAAGTATAAATATAATTGGGTGTGTGTATATATATATACACACACATGTAGAAGATGAAAGAAGATGCTCTTCAAAATGTCAAGCCACTTTTTTTGCTAAGAACGTGCAAAGATCAATCTACCAGTGCAGCTCTCTGGAGCCTAGTCTGACAAATACTCACTACATGTGCTTATATAGTAGACATCTGCAGTCAGTATGTTTCAGATGGGGCTTTCGAGTGCTACAAGACAATCCTGCATTCAGAAGTAGCCTTAAAACTTATTAGAATATATTAAAAATTATTAATCTACAAACATGATTGGCTCTGAGACTTAGACACTCATTTTGTCCCTTCATATTTCCTATGCATTAACTTAATTTTATGTAAATAAAGAGAAGGGGAAAAAGCGGCTCTTTTCTAACAGAGAGAACATGCCACCATGGGGAACCTTTGGGAAGTTTCTGTAGATGAACCTGTTTCCATTTCCTGGTGCTTCTCTCCAGTGAATGTGAAGATAGAAGATAACCCCCTGTATTCATTCATGAACTGTTTTATGAATGACTCCACAGTATTTCTGGTGACAGCTGGAGGTGCAAAACGCTTGCCAGGAGAATTCTTCCTTTGAATACAATTTACAAAGGGAGCCATATGCAACCCTGTAACAGAGGGCAGGGCTTTTCAAAGGGATTTTCCAGAAAACATTCCAAGAAAATCAAAATTACTCCATGCTGACTACTCAGTGAATGCAATTATTGGTGAAGTCTTTCTCTGTATCCAATCACCTTTATGCAAGCTGGGGAACTCTGGGCTGCATTTACTGTGGTAGTCAGGAAACCTTGAAATTTTACATGGTTCTCTCTGCAACACACCATGGACAAAAAAGAAGACACAGCTTCTCTCCAAAACCTGCTCCAGTGCCTCACCACCCTCAGGCAGAAATGTGAAAGTTTATTAACAATAAAGGATTAGATGGAAAACCCCCACAGTTTCTATCATTGTGTTTTAGTTTTGCAATCATCAATACTTGTATTCTCATCGCTGCTTTTCAATTTTCAATTTATTCAGTTGAATTCACGTGTTTTTCATAGGGATCTTTTCCCTAATAACAGAGGTCATAATGACAAAGTAGTTTCTTTTCATTTATGAAAAAATATAAGGAGACATATTTCCTTGGGGGTTAAAAGTCTGAGTTCATCCCTGTGACTCTCCATCATTTTCACATGACATATCTCAGGGGTTGTTATTCCTGATTAAAACAGGTCAGTTTTTTGCACGGAACACTATGAGTGGTCAGCATTTACCAATATATTTTTATAAAAAACACATTTATAGATCTATTACATGCTGATCCATTTATGAAAAACAACAAACCAGACAGTCCATCTCAAGAGCCAAATCTTTCAAAAATAGTGTAATAAAACTTTGCACTGTTTCAAGTTAAAAAAGGAAGATGCATTAAACCAACACAGGAAGGATTATTCTTTCATAAGTTATTAATTTCTGACTGACTTAGAAAAAACAGGCCTGAGAATAACACAGTAGTTGCAAGAGGCCAGCGAGGGTAAGAGGAAAGAAGATGCAAATGCAGAGTCTGAAGACCAGAATATCCAGGTATTACATAGACTGAAGGGGTCCAAGAAGAACTGCTCTGCAAACAAGGGTGATCTTAACACACTATGTGCAATAGGACAACCTGCCAGACAGACAGGTGACTTCTTTTGAAGTGGATGGATTTCTTTTCCAGCAGGAGCTTTGCAAAGTTGAAATACAGCAAAGTGAGAGCACACAGATAAGGCTCTGCTGTGCCTGAGCCCTGCCCAGCCCAGAGCAGTGTTCAACTGCTGTCATCTGCCACTCTTTGATAGGGCAGAAATCAGTTGGAAAAGTAATTATTTGTCAACAGCTATGCTTGTGTGAAAGGGAAGTCTGTGACAGACAAGGATTTTAAAGAGCCTGCTGCATCATAATAATGTGCAGGTATACATATGCATGTATGTATATATATTTTAAGGGATCCCGTGGAAGAATTGGAAGTCATAACTATAATATAAGTCATCCACTTTAGCAATCTGTGTAACATATAATGAAGCACTATCAGCTCACTGAAACTGTAACTGAGGTGACTTAAGAGACTCTTAATCCAGAGCTGTCTTTTTACACCAATCTGAATCCAAAAGCACAGTAGGGTACTCTGGAGGCTTTGCCTGTGTATCTCAGGTGAGCCATTGTGCAGTTCTCAATACATGGTTACACTTCAGGTGACTGAACCTGAAGTTAAGCACTGGGAACTTTGAGTTACATTAATTAAAGCAGCTTCATTATTTTAAAGTCATGGAATAATGCATATGTGTTTTTAATGATGATGTTAATAAAGTCCGTGCCAGCTCAGCAGGCAGGCTGGTAATTTATCAAGCATCTGAAGCCATCCTATACACATATTAAACTAATGAGTCACGTAAATATAATGCAGCACTTCATCATGAGAGGATTTTTCTTTTGTTTTGTCTTCATTTAGTCATTGATAGAAACCGAGGATTTATTAATGTCTTCTATTTTGATAAACTAACATCTGTGAACAATTACATCCAAAAACACCCCATATCATTCACACCACAGTCAAATATACAACGAATGTCAGCAAATGTTTCTTTTTTTCCCCTGATGTGCTAATCGATATGTGAACTTTTTTTCCTAATAAACTTTTTCCCTTGTCTAAATATATCACTTGCACAAGCACAGCCTTCCTCAACTTGAGAATTCTTGAAAAGGCCCCATATCAGTCCAAACTCTTTTGCACCTTTGAAGTCAAAGCCAAATAAGAAGTCAATTCTATAAGTGACCTCAAATTGTCATAGTGCCTTCTCTTATTTCTCATATAAGTCTTTCAATTTTTAGCCAACATCTCCCCTCTACAGGGCTGGCAAGAAACTGTGGTGCATGTGTGGTGGCCCACTGCCTTCTGCCATGGGAGAACTCCCCTTCACCTGGCATTTCTTTTATTTCCTGCTTACATCACTGTGGACTTACCTAAGTGAGGCCACAAGACAAATCCACAGAAATTCCCATCAGAGCTCACACAGGCATTTAGCTCACACAGCTAAAAGCAGCTCTCCTGGTTATGGCATCAGCTTTATACCAAAGCTGGTCTTTAGTCCTCTCTGAACAGGAGAATATTATTTCAAGGAGAGCTCTGTGCAAAACTCAGACTGACCTTGGCCTATCAATTTTGGCAGTAAGATGTCTCAAGCTGAAATGGGAGCTTATCTCTGGGCATTTAAACAAAGAACAAATGATTTTTTTTCCTCTTAATTATTTATAGATCATTGTCCTTTTCCCTTTTTAGTGTCAGTGTAGATGTTTGGATTATTATAGTCAATATAACAGTTCTAGTCACATTGTCTCAGAGTGATGCAAGAACCTGGGGATATCAGTTTATTGTGTGCTTGTTTGATCTCTGCATACACTGCACCTCCCCCCACCATTATAAAGAAAAATAAAAAGCCAAGGGGAAAAGGCTTGCTTAAAACAGGAAAAAAAATACCTCTTTTTTGGACATAAACACAGGGTAATGGCCCTAGACCAAAAGAAATGGAAGAAAATGGCAAAAGCATTTTGTGTTACTATAGTTTATGAGACAGTAAAAGAAGAGGGTTACAATATTAGAAACCTAAATCACATGAGAAATGTTCAATCACATGAGAATGTTAACATTCTCTACTTGCATTATAGTCATAAAGCTCTATAATAACTTCATGTTGTCCTGTATTTACAGAGACAGAATGATTTAGTGTGTGTAGGAGAGTCAAGAAACCCTGAAAAAGGAGCAAGTATCAGAAATTGATGAAGAACATATATAAACCTGGCAGACTAAATAGATGCTTGACTACAATTTGGTGAGAGCTTGGGGACATATTAAGGGAGACCTGGGAAGCAACTCATCAGCAGGGAAGGAGTCAAACATATGGTGACTTCACATAGAAACAAGCACCAAAGTGCCTAATAATGTCATGAGCAAGAGGATTATTTTGTCAGTTTCATTGACAAAATCTTTTTTTTTTGTTTCCCCCCCCCTTCAAAAAAATTCCCATCATAAGCAGATTTTTAGGGACCACACCAGAGCTGGATACATGAGCACAAGGACGGTAAATAGGATGTGAGAAACCTGATAGTGAAGCCTGTGTCTGTCCCATGGTTGCCTTCTGCAGGTGAGGCTGACAGAGGTGACATGTAGAGGGAAATGGGTCCGAACTGCCGTGATGGGAGTAGATGGGTTAGGAAATCTCCATTCTCAGGTAGGCTGTTCTGTTCCTTTCCACTCCCTCCTTCCTCTCCTACCCTGATGCCTTACCACAAATAGGGATGGGGCATGCAAAAGAGAGCACGTCAATTGGGTTGGGCCAGTTTTTGACCCAAACTATACTCCTGTGCTGTCAGAATATGCTGGGCAGCCTATCACCTTGTCCACACACAGCTATCACTTCTCCCCTTCCTCAGCTGCATCATCTATGTTTTCAGAACAGCAACACGCTTCACCCACCTCCATCAGCCTGGCCTAATCCCATCCTTCTCCTTCAAGGCCCTGCTTGTCTCCTCCATCCTCTGTCTTGTATAAGTATAAAGGAGCTAAAAGAACTCCCTGATACTTTACACCAGTGTATCAGTAAACACGGGGCAGAGGGCTGACCTTTTGGAACCCTGTTCTACACTGCTGCCTCCCCACCAGGCGTGCCCAGGCTGTCAGCAGCATCTGGCAGTGAGTGAGTGTGTCCCCAGGCCTGGGGGAGGCAGCTGGTTGAGGACTGTAGTGGACTCCAGCTGCCCTTTCAGCACTTCCACGGCATTCCTGCTCAGTGAGAAGAGAGGCAGGGGGCTGGCTGGCAGCTGCAGTACACTTGCAGATGAGAGCACTTCAGAAACTTTTCAAAATATCAATGAGCATTTTGGGAAACACTAACAAGTGCTCAATGAAGCTGACAGTGGATCTTCCTCTATTCCACAACTGAAAGAAATAAAGTCAATCTAACACTGCTTAAGGTTATACAAAATTTCATCTTTGTTATCTAATACTCCCTCTGCACACTCATATCCACAAAAAGGTTATTTCTTAAATGAAAATATCCTATTTGTCCATCAAAAAAGAAAAACTCAACAACAATGGTACTTTTTAGAAGAGCCTGGATCCCAAAATCTTACTATATCCTCAAAGAAAAAGAAAAAAAGAAATTAAGTAACACGAGTTAACGAGCAGGTGTTTTTTTCTTTCAGCAAAGGTCAGCAATCCCACAGCAGCAAATTAATCCCAATTAGTAATGATATTTTGTCTTGATGTATCATGACACTTTTGATTTACTGTGTTTTCAGGATGCAGGCAGCAAATGTTAATGATTCAGTTTGCTGGGAATTTATACTCGTGCTCATTTCCCATTTGCTGATCAGTTGCAACTCTTCAAGATTTGGCTGCTTCAACTAACGAACTGACGGCCTCACAGGAATAATGGTGTGTTCTGCAAGCTTCAATTTTTTTCATGCCATCTGCAAAAATGCAGGTTCCTCTCTGAAAAAAATATTCCTGGCAGCCAGAAAGGAGTGATTATGATCATATAAATGTCACTTGTAATTTGTATTTCACTTGTTTAATAGTGTTACCCCTAAATGACGGTTTCTGTAGAGAACAAAATTAATTATAGTAAATCCAGCATTTTTAGGGGAAATTCTTGAAGGGAAGCATACTAGTTTTGTTCCTTTCTACAAAATATTCTAATAGAAATGATGTATTTTCACATCATGATTTATTTGCCCAGCTGGTGTAGTTTGAATTAGAGCTATAGAGAATGCTTCTCTGGAGGCTTGTGCAGGCAGTAAACATCACTTTTCTTATACACAGTAAATGGAAAGCCCATTCAAATCTACTGCAAATGATGTACCAAATGTGTGGGGAAATCTTCAAAACTTATAGCAATAAGTTTTATGACAGATTATTCTGTGAAATGGTTTGTTATCTAATTGCTGTTTACTGAGAAAGTTTGATAAACACCTTGCTGAACCTATTAGAGGAAAGGTCACTGCAATTTCATGTACACTTCATACCACAGTATGCTTGCATTTAAGCAATGCTTAAATCAGCAATAACAATTAAATTTAGGCACTGACATCCCTGGAACACTAGTTTAAATGGAATGGAAAACCTCCAGCTATGTAATGTTAGAAAATGACCAGACTTTTTACTGCTACAGAAGAACTCAGTGCAATTCGTACAGATTATGCCAGAACAAAATCTGCTCTGAGCTCCACACATAGCCTGCAGTCTTTCTTTAAGTCTGAATTGGTTATTTAGGTATTGCATCCCAAAAGCACAACTGAATTAGAAGGCACTTTCCAAACTGTATTCATATTACTTCTATTACATTAGTTAAGAAGCCTTTAAACTTTTAAAACGAATTGCTTCATATGTTAACAGATCTAGATGGAAACTTTGTATGGAGAGTAAAATAAAAGTAGCAGTTTTTTAAGCTTTTCTGGAAGAAGGAAGGCAAAAAAACCCAACCAACCACCATCACCAACAAAAAAAAACCCAGCCAAAAAGCATTTTTTCCCCCTTCTCAAATAAAAACAAAAACTGTTTTCCTGAATGCAGCCAAAACCAATACAGTGTGGCTACACTGCTGTAAACAACTAATTACAAAGTACTAATCTGCCCAGTCTATGTCTCAAAGCTGATCAGAGAGCCCAAACACCAGTTCATCTGCGTTAGGCAAAGGAACTGTTGGTTAAGGGTGCAGTGTTCCTTTGGCCCTGCAGTGGTACTTGGCTGAAGGTCGTCTGGGTTTAAGGAGAGCCAAGAAGAGAAGGAATTCCTTACCTCCTTAGCCTGACCTTGCTAGCAAAGGGAGGAAATATCAGAAACACAGCACTTACTACAAAAGCAGCTTTGAACCTCTGCAGCCAGGAACTTACATCAAGGCAGTTGCACAAGTAGAAACACTAACTTCAAGCAATTCAAGACATGGAGCTGCTGGGATCCCCCAAACTGATGGTCTGATACATTGCAAATGTGCATCATCCAGAGAACAGGCAAAGCTTCAGAAAAAGGGTACCTACAATTCTAGTTTTCCTGTGCAATGATTGCCTTGACTACTGATGATTGATGTGCTGTGCAGAGCAAGTGTGATAAAGATGCAATCGATATATGCCTTAGAACAATGTTTTCCAACCTTCTCCACGTAATGCCACACCTGGCAAAGCCCTGGATAGCCTGTGATGCCCTCCAATCAGCTGTACTTAACGCACAGACAAGGCTGATCTGCTGGAACAAGTTCTGCATGGGGTTTCTTCCCTTCCCTCCTACACCACCAATTCAGGCAATGTTGGACCAGTGCAACCAGTACAGTTTACGCTAAGGTGCCTCCTATAGATTGTTCCAAACAGTGTGTGCATCCTCAGCACCAGGGCTGAAGGAAGGACAGCTGGATGCACATGGGTCTCAAAACTTTTAAACCATGTATAAGACAACGAGGGGCTGGTTTTTCCATCCCACACAGAATGAGGGCAGAGGTTTGTCATTAAAAGAGAAGAAATACTAAATATTAAGCAAAATACACCCCACGCCATTCAGAAAACATTTCCTTTGACATTATTGCTACTAGGCCAATCCTTCCATCTGTACAAGCAGGAAGCTCAGGAAAGATTATACTATGGATCAAGGCACACTATATGAAATATGCTATATTGTTAACATCTCTGCAAAGGGACCATGGGATGGCAGTAGTTAACACATTTTGAAAATATACCCTCTTTTTTTTTCCCCACATGCTGAAAACCAGACTCGAGCTACTCATACACAAGATCAAATAAAGGACATGGCTCTCTTTGAGGACATTGAACCATCCACCATTGCCCACTTTTAAAAAAAAAATGGGGAAAAAAGTAGAGAACTATTTGTTTAACTAGTATTCCAGGTTTCCATGTTTAGAAGCGAAACAACAACAAAAAAAATACGTAACTCCAGTTCTAAATATAACTACAAATACGAGGACTACATAGGCCTTGGTAGTTGCCACATCTGAAGATCATTCATGAGAGAGGGTAAAAGAACCCAAACAAACAACCAAAAATAACAAACCAAAAAACAAACACATCTTTGATGATTTTTTTTCCTTGGAATTCTAATTTAAGGAAAGAAAAAAGTAGATAAAGGGTGTCAGAACATAAAAATATATCCCTTTAAACTGTGTGCATTATTTACCACTTAGACATCCACCCAAAACATTTTTTTTTACTTGCTAAGAACTGTAAAATAAACTGGGTTTGTTGTAATTCCTGACCTATCTTGTGGAATAAAAAGCTGCCAATACTCCTTTTACTCTCTGCCTTTGAGGAGAAAATTCAATTTCTAATGCAGAATGTTTAAAATAACCTAATGGAAATAACAACTTTAGAGTGTGAAATACCCTTTAAAACAATTTAAATTAAATATCATTGTCCTTCCTTCAAGGCATTAGCTTTAATTGATTTAATCTTAAGATGTTTCTTCCTAGCACAGTAATTGCCATTGATTCCAATTAATATTCAGCTGGCCTTTCTCTATAAATAATTACTAGCCAATTTATTTCTTTCACATCAGACCTTCTTGCTGTGACCATTAGCTGTGGTTCTGGGACACTGTGTGAGTGCAAGAACACCCGGATCACACTTCAGCTATGGCAATACCTAATACCTTGGTGGGCTTACACCTTGGTGTCACAAAGATCTGAGCAGGACAACGTGTGTAGCCTCTCGGTGCAACGAGTCCAGAGGGTACTTCCACAGGAGCAGAACTCCTGAGGGACACACACTGCAGGGCACAGCCTGAGAGCAGACTATGAGCTTGGAAGGGAGGAGTTTGCGCAAAATCTTCCCCTGTCTGCACAAATTGAGACGGGCCTTGGAGAGGTTCTGGGGTCTAACTGGCATTCCAAGCCTCAAATCCTCTTGCCACACCAGCACATAAAAAAGAGCCTGTTTAAAACAACCGAGCAGGAGTCAGGGAGGGACCTCCTTCTCCATTCAGCAGCAGTGTGGTTAGAACACTTGGCAGGATATCAGGGCCCTGGATTCAACCTGAAGGGACTCCAGACCATGGCTATCAAAGTGGACAGGCCATGTTCTAAGCTTTTGCTTCTCAGTAGTCCACTGTCTCAGGATTATCAGCTCTCCAGCTCTCCACACTCCATCCTGGCCAGGAGTCATTACATCTGAATAATCACTGGATTGTGTTCTCATGTGTAAAATTACTCCCTGTACACACCAGTCCTCTTGCCAGTCATGCACAGGAAGATACCCCAAAACCCCTTCCCAAAGCCTTCTAAGGTGCCAAGCTTCTCTGGCCTGTTGCTCAGAGGAAACGCTACTTCAGCTTGCTTGGATCTTCACTGTGAATATGTGTGCAGGGCTGATAATGAATTTAGGATTAACCACATTAATTATTATACTTTTGGAACTTGAGCAGCTGAAACACACAGCATTGAGCTGTTTCCAACACACTCTGCATTTCTACTCCTGCCCATAGAAGCTTTTTTATTGCTATCATTTCAGTGTTTTTCTCCCTTACTCACTTCTTACTCATCCTCTGACCTCAAATTTCCTATGTATCCTGGCTGGCAGCTTGCACCTACTAGCTATTAATCCAGTGCTTTTGCCATTACCATTAAGTTTTCAGCATTTTATGGGTTCCTCAATTGCAGTAAAATTGAGTCAACTCCCCAGTTTTAGGACAT
This sequence comes from Sclerurus mexicanus, assembly GCA_013396755.1. Taxonomy (NCBI): domain Eukaryota; kingdom Metazoa; phylum Chordata; class Aves; order Passeriformes; family Furnariidae; genus Sclerurus; species Sclerurus mexicanus. The sequence continues at coordinate 492,657 of VWZF01003761.1, read as the reverse complement.
TCTGTTGTTTTTTGACCAAACCACAATATAGCACATAAAAAACAAACAAGCCAAAAAAAACCCCAAACAACAACAACAAGAACCCACAAACCAAAACAACAAACTTGTTTGTATTATGAAACATTGATTTTGGACACAAGATCATGAAACAAGTCTTCAAATGTGCTGCACTGACTATTTGTGCTGTAATGTGTACACTTTGACTTTCAAGTAAGGTTACCCAGCAATGCTCTTCCAAAGGTTTGTTGAGAGTAAAGATAAAAGCATTCCCTTAGTGTAAATAATTTGCTGTGCTTACTGATGGTTTTTGCATTTGTCCTAACTAGAACAAGCTGTGCATCTTTTTTAAAAGGTTATGAGTTTAAAAAAAACCCACAACAAAAAAACCCCCCTACAACGTATCTATTATTTCAGATCAGAAATTCAGGTTGAAAGGCCAAATGCAACCCAAGAAATTCTAGTCCATCTAGCCAGAAAAAGCACCTTCAGATTGACAGGTCACTTATCACTCAAAGAAAGATAAGCAGATCAGAAAAAAATATTCACTCCCCATGGTGATGATCTGGAAAAAATACATCCCAGGATGTCTCAATTTTTAGAGTCATTAAGCAGAAGAAAAGAATTCCTTTCCCAACCATGTTTTCTCATGTTATTTTTCATCTGATGTAGGTAAGCTCATTTGTGGCACTACTGAGGGAAAGCAGAACAGAGATCACTGTCTGAGGTGGAAAGAGCAACCAACTTCTATTTGAGACTCAAACCCCCTGAAACAGTGATGTTGGGTTTTCTCTCAATGTACCTTAGTCAAACTGACCATTCTTTACTGTGGCAGCCTGGTACGGGACAAATCTGCAACTGGAAAAATAATTAGAATTGATAGAGAGAAGTTCAACAGCAGAGTACCCTATGAAGAAAAAAAAATCATATATGCACTTGTATGTGCTTCAGATTTGCTCTGGAAGCTGTCTCTTAACAGACAGCTGTGACACGAACTGGACATTTCTGTGCCCAAGCCCACTGCAGGTTATCAAGTGTTTTTCATGGTTCTGTACAATTTCTTTTCCCTAGAAAAAGAAGAAGAAAGTATATCAAATCAGTCACAAATTGGGAAATTCTAAGGTCTTTCATAAACAACAACATGTTGGGGCTCAGCAAAGTCCTTTCACTATATTTCTTTTCAGAACAAGATTCTAATGAAAATAAGCAACTGAAGTATCTGCCAAAAACACTCCACTTCGCAGCCGACTGCTCCAGCACCTGCTGAGCCTGTGGGTGGACAACTCATCGTAATATCTGCAATTCCTTAGTCCCCTGAACAGTCACACCTTCATCATTTTTGATTCTCAGGAGTGCTAATTCTCATAATAGGAATAAAGTGAGTTACAATGATACTTCTTCACAGCAAAACAAATAAAATAGGTGGGATTCTGTGAAACCTGTGATATCCTAGCACAATGAAATCTTATTTCAATACAGGCAGGCAGAGAGACAATAGTGCCAGGGTCAGAACATCGCTTGTTATGAAATACATCCAACTTATTTATATAAAACAATTTCATCCCCTTCTCTCCTACCCCCAAACTAACTGATGCAAGCAAACATGAATATGAAATAAAATAATGTGATTCTTTGGAGTCATTTCAGGAAATTGCAAATGTTTCTGAAATGAAAAATCCTTGCTAAGTCAATCAGCCGTTGCTGGGAGGTCAGCAGGGAGCTGTGCTGCGTCAGCCTATTTGCTCAGTGGTGCCAGGAGATGCAATAATGCACTGATAGACCAGGTTTAATCACAAGGATCTTTATTAAAAAAAAAAGGCAAGCAAAACAAAACACACAAAATAACAGAACAACAAGGAACCACAAAAATACCCCAAACAACAATAAAAATCCTAATTATTTCACAATTCAAATAGCTTTTCTGAGAGATTTTCTCATTGGAAAGTTAGGCTGAGCAATGAATTCATGTCAGTCCTGTCATCTGTTCTATATTCTATCATAATCTACTAAAATTTAGTGCATTTAAATTCTTGCCCCTGCTCCTGAAGATCAATAGTATATCTACCACTGCCTTCAAAGAAGAAAGAGGAAGCCCCAAATATGCTTTTTTTCATATGTGTAGACTGCATTCAAACTAAACTTACTGGTTTCTAAACGTCAGAAGTTTGTTTCCTTTCAGATACACAAAGGGCTAAAAATTCCCTGAGAAAAAAAAACCCTAAACTTTTTCAGAAGCAAAAGAGAGGAGTAACTGAAACACTGTGGATGTAGAGGCACAAGTACAGAAGAACAAGAGAGATTAAAATAAAAAATGAAAAAAAAAAGCATTATTCAAAAGCAAACTTCTTTGAAAACAGGCAAGATTTGCTGGCAAAGTGTGTCTGACTCATGGAAAAGGTAACAAAGAGCCTGCCCCCTAACCAGTCACCCAGCTCCCCTTGATAACCTTCATGGCACAGTGTTACCCATCACAGTTGAAGAGCTGCTGGAGCAGTTCAGGGCAGACATTGATAAAAGCCAATGAAGACCCCACAACTCCCTACCACACGCTGAGCCACGCACAGAGCACCGAGGGAACTGGTGCTCAGGAGGCAGCCACGGGGAGAAATCCTACCACAGAAGAATTCCATCGAGTTTAGGTACAGAATGCCTTGAAGCAACAGAGAAGCAAATAATGGAGTGCACCTTGCCATCCAGCTTAGTGAGTCACACTTTTACAAACTCCCATTAAAACCACTTTTGCTAATGCCTTTGACAGTGACCTAAATCACTCACTCGTGACAATCAGCAAACCTGACTTGGACCTCATTCCATCAGGTCTGTGATGGAACAACTTTGGAAGCAGTGAGAGCAAAATCAAGAAAAATACAATTTTTAAAAGTCATAACTGAAGCAAAAAGGGCACAAGACCATCTGAAAACTTGATGAAAATCTAATGGGAGAAGAAAGCTCTTCCCTCCGGTATTTTCACAGCTCTAAGTGAAACTGCAGCTTTGGAACATCGAGCTAGCATGCCAAGTTCTTCCAGATATTCCCTCACTGCATTAGTAAAGAGGAAAAGGTCAATCCCGACAAAATTATTATCTAATCATTGCTTTTGGAGAAGCTACCCTAATTTCAGAGGAACACAGTTTCATGGATGTTGTAATTCATCTCCACACAGCCAGGAATAATCACTCATGAGAAATTAATAAATACATAAATTGACTCATTGTTTGTTTCTTTACTTGGTTTGAATAACCGTGCTTGCTCAAAAATTCACCATAACAGGAACTTTATTAACAGAGGTCCTTGGAAGCAAATTGAATTTACAATCATTAGAAATTTGAAAAGCCAAAGTCATTCAATTCAAGCAAAAGAACCCATAGGTGAATAAATCAATTACTGAAAGCACATAATTTAAGAAAATAAGCAAAACGGTGAAAATAAATATAAGATGCAGATCAGTTCAGAAAAAAAATAATCAAAACTTATAAAGGCATATGGGTTAAAAAAAAAAGGAACATAGAAATAAAAGAGGAAAACCAGAGCTCTCCAATTCTTTTTACTTACTCCTTACTGTAAAAGCTCGTGAGCAAAATGAATACTTCTAGGAAGCAGGCATCTCGCACCAGGGTTTAAAGTCTTTATCACCTAAAATTGGATCGAGAATGGCCTCAACTGACTGGCAGAAGTGCTTTACCTCTTCTGAAAATACCCGCTCTCAGGCGGTTTCTGTACGTAGATTCCTTTCACGTCAGCATATACAAAGCTCCCTAATAAATAATTTATTTTCTCTTAGCGATGGGCAAGTTCAAAGAGAACCAGGAGAGCAGCCTGGTGAGAATAAACAAAACCCCAGCATTTCCCAAGTACATTAGGTAGGACTAGAGTGCAGATTTAAGATCCCTTCATAACGCTGCTGAAAGGCCTGTGTGCATTAACCATGTGGAAGGAACAGATCCTGGAGCTCAGCCTAGATAGCATTAAGAGCTTATTGGTTTTTTTCAATGTAACACATTTCATGCCATGGTCCACCCCTTGATTAGCAAGGTCCCTTTATGCATCTGAGATGAGACTGACTTACTCTTCATGCTCTGCCCCAATTCTGACATCTTTTCTTAATATCCTACAAATGAATGTAATCTGTGCTCTGATTTGGAAGCTTGTAAATAGAGATGACTGTCACCTGTGCAGCATTTAACTCTTAGTTGTTTCTCATGGTTGCAGAGGAGCAGGAAAAAGCTGTGATAGGCCTGAAACAGAAGGCAGCAAGAAGGACACAACACAGTGCCACGCTTGACAGAGGGCAGTAAGAGATTTCCAAGCTGTCCAGATTCTGGGAGAATTAATTATACCTTCCTGTTATGTGCTGAACTTTGGAAATATCAATGAGTGTGGAAAATCTAGCAAAGACCAGAGACCTCATGCTGTTTTTATCCAGTCTAAACAGAAGAAAGAACATCACGTCATTTAATGAAAAAATACTTGAAATGTTACACCTGTGGTGGTGGGAAGGGCATAGGGGAAAGAGAAAGAGATCGTTAGTTCCAAGAGCCTGCAATTGGACTTTCTCTTTTGCCAGATTCTTCAAAGTTCAGAGCTACACACCTAAGCAGCTTGATCCTCAGCTCATGAACATGAGCATTCACCCCTGATAAGGAGCACATGTAGCTACTGAACTTTTACAGAAAGATGGTGACACAATTAGAGACTCAGAAAAATCATCCTGAGGTGCTGGGAAGGGATGTCAGTGCTGCCTTCCTGCCACAGTAACAGATCTTTCCAGCAGGTGCTGCTGGGTTTAGGGGTGCACTCTGAGGGAGAGACAAGCCCCCAGTCTGACAGCACTGAACCCACACCCCTGGTGATCCTGAAGCTACAGAGAAGCAGCACAAGATGCAGGTGTTTCACCTGAGCAAATCTAACACTTTGTGCACTAAAAGGGGCTGCCTGATGCTCTCTTCTAGTATGAGTGCTGACAGTATATTCATTGAAGGCACAATTTCATATCTAACTTTAATATTATTACTAAAATTATGATTGTCACACTTTTACTTCTGAAGTTAATTTTTTTTCCTAATCTAACTGAAAAGAGGATAACAAGTTAGCAGCAACTGCAGTTAGTACAGTGGTTGGTTTTTTGCTTGTTTTTTAACATGATACTCTGAGAAATCCACACGGAATTTGAAGCTATAAATGCAGCTGATACACTTGGACACAGAAAACGATGGAGAAAAAAGTACCCTGAAATCTTTCATTATAAAGTTTTCCATTCCTAACAACATTGATCCATTTTAAACCTGCTGATGTAATGGGCTACAAAGCTCATGCCCAGCAGGGCTGTTTCCAGGGTTAGGAGACTTAGGATGCCTGGAGGAGACCTATTAAAAACCAGATGTAAAGTGTGAAAACAGATTAGCAATGAGAAGATAGGACAAAAATTGCTTAGAGAGCATAGAAAGATGGTAGAGTGAAGAAAACTTTCAAATTAAGAAACAGATTTGACAGCTTGAACCTGCTACTGCAAATATCTCCCACCCCTCTCTCCTGAGAGGGCGTAATTTTTAATTTCTTCAGCCAAATCCCATTACTCAGCAGTTATCATGTTTCGAGCTCTCCCCAGGAGACGGGGGAACAGGCATTTCACACTGTTGGTGCAATCCATTTCTGGGCAGACTTGCCAGCCACTGTAGTTTCTGGGATTCGTGCCAGCAGGGATCAGTCTGCTTGTCAGTTTAAATCCCATGTATACATAGGCCATAAACTTGTGCCAGCCTTTATTTTTTTGGTGCCTTCCTATCCCAATTCAATGAACCTCTCCCATTAGCTAGTGGGTTTTTTCCTTTTATACTGAATTGTCCTTGGAAACCACAAGGGTTTGTAAGTTCAGGGAAAGAGGAAGAAAAATACAGTGTGGATTTGAATCAGTTTTGCAGACCCTGTGAAATTTGCTAAGGGTTCAAGAGCTTCGAAAACCCCCAAACTCCACAGGAATCCCTCAGTCCTGCTCAGGAGACAAAACTCACAGAGCTGCATTTTATTCGGTGCTACCCTTACCTGGTGCAAGTTTTCTTCCTCAGCGTTTTCCAGAGGACTAACGTGGTGATTTTTGCTGCCAGAAGCTGGGTTTTGTACTTGCCACCCACACAGAAGAATCTGTTTGCGTATGGTATTTATGCTGCTTTTGTGTGACATATGTTTGGATGTCTCACTCCCAGAATGGGAAGTCTCAGGCAGTGGGGAGGAGGAGGAACAGCAGGCCAAAGCCGTCTGCTTTTGAGGGGAAGAGTTATAAAGCTCCAAATGGTTTCATTTTTGTGTTTCTGAAGAAAAGAATAAACAAGGGCAAAGTACAAAGAAGGAAGAGGCAGTGGTGAGTAGGAGGACTTTATGTATATGTGCCTGTGTGTGCATATATACACACACCCCCCTTATTCATAAGAGGCCAGTCTCAAGAACCCACGACTTCAACTCCTAAATGCTACAGAGGTAGGAATAAAAGAAAAATCCAAACAAAGCAACAGCAATTGCACTAGAGATGGTTCAAAGCCAGATTCACTGTTAATTGCAGTAAACTCACAGAAGCAGCTCTTTGCTTTCTCAGAGCCATTCTGATTGCACCAACTTTTTTTTTATTACAATCCAGTGGTGGGGGAGATAAATGGGGGGGAAGTCATCATAGAAAAATGAACAGCAATTTTTTTCCATGAGAACAGTTAAATAACTATGTTTGAATTGTTTCAAATAAACGCATCTTTGCTTATTTCATTACCCTTACTAAAGGAAACTCTAAGTGTTCTTGAAGGTGTTTCAGACAATGCACAACCCTCCCTAAGCATTTCTGGCACAGATTCCACTGGCATCAACACATACATACACATTTAATGTTATTACTCTGAATCACTCTTCCAGCATAACTATTTATATCACGAAGGGTTTCCAGGGTGACTGGAAGATCATTTTATTGCCCACACCAGCCAAATCCAAAAGAAACTCCTCAGATTTACAGACCTCACCCTTGAACTTTTCGAGCCTTACATTGCCACTTATGCTATAAATACTATGAAGTTTTGAAGATAGACAAAACATTGAAGTTTCACCAAAACTCCACTAACAGGTGCTTGAAGACCTCTCATAATTGGAATTGCCCTCTCTAGGTGCTCTCATGTCAATGAAGTTTTGTACTAAAAGATTTGCTCAAAATATATATTGTCTTTGAGACAAGTTTATTACCTTTTTTTTTTACTAAATTACATATTTTGGTGTTCTTTTCACAGAAATGAAGGGATTCACTTAAATTCACCCAAAATTACCATCAAAAGTCCGAAGGATGTGAAATTGCAGCATAGACTATGCAGTAAAACTCTTCCCACTCTTGCTATTTAACTAGTTATCAATTGCAAAGACATGTCAGAAATAAGAGGTGGACATATTAAAGGTTTGAGAAAGATTACTAGGGAGAACCCAGAACTCTGTCAAACTCCCAGTAAATGGCAATTGCACTCCTGCAAGGGAAGCAGGGCAGAAAGGGCTTTGCCATGGGTGCAAAGCACAAGAATAAGCAGGGGGCAAGATCATATAAGGGACATTTTCAGAGCAGAGAACACCATTGCTGAAGGTGGGAAAAACAACTGCATTCAGCGTCTTGGGGTCAGCATTGAAGAGCCTCAGAGAACACACCTTAGGAACAGAAAGGCTTGTGTTGCAAATCAGGTACTGGAAAAGCTTCCTACCATTCCACTGCACATGATGAGCAAGGCAGCAGGGTAGCAGAAAAGGAGGAGAAACAATCAAGTTCTTGGTATATATCAGTCATAAGAATATCTGTGGACTGAGATGATAGCTGTTATTCAGGTCCCAGCCACCTGCACCATGAGTGTCACAGAGGTGTGTCGTGGGCAAGGTCTATGGAAGGACTGTCCATCACTTGCCACAACCTAATATTTCAGAAATATTTGGAAGGATAAAAGCACCCAGTAGGGACTGGCTAAGAATCAATAGGGAGTAAATGTCATTCCAGCTCAGCCTTTGCTGGGCAAAACATTTAATCTACAATGTTTCTGTGACTGATCTGTGCCACTTGTGTCAAGATAGCATTATTCACTGAAGTTCTAACCACCCTTGCCCCCCACAGCTCTTTTACATGATGACTTTATCAACGTGAAGGTGCAAATGGGGATTTTCAGAGCAAGGTCAGAGCACACATCTGTACCTATCCATGCCTGGCATTCACAGAACTGCAAAAGCTGAGGATGGCAGTGCTGAAGAAGAAAGGAGGAATGGTGTTGGGAGACATGACAATTAATTTCAAAAGCGAGGAGGACACACACCTGGTTGATGACACAGATGACAAACTATGACAGCCTGGTGGGAAATCTGTTTACTTAATAAACTTGAGCCACCATTTCTTTCTCTACCCACCACTCTGCTTCTTAATCTCTGCAAATCCCTCTATCCAGGGATGTTCTCTTCCATTTCCTCTCTGTGACATGCTGAAAATCCCCTCTCTGTATTTTTTATCCCCTTTCTCACCTTAGACTATTTCGCACTATAGCTTTTTCACTGCAATCACAGATAAGCAGGGGAAAATGTTATTATTTCAAGTGCTTTGTTCATCAGAGCATCTTCCAGCAAACTACAGTTCCATGGACTGCCTAGTGAAGCCTGTACACCTTAATGCAATGGTAAAAATTATTCTGCTCCCCCACAGATCACAGGTAGGAGAGCATCTCAGACACTTTTTTTACCATGTTTTATATCAATACATTTTCTCATTTAAAATCTACTCAATGATTTTCACTTTTGCCCCCCCTCCTATCCAGCTGTAGCAAGACTGGGATTGTGCCATTATCATTCTCAGATTTGCATAATCTTCATTTGCAAATGAGCATTTCAAGTGAGTGGGAGGTATGTTAGGTAGGGTGAGGACAATATCTTCCTTTCTATTCAAGAGCTTGCCAACAGAAGCATATGTAGGCTGGGCTGATTCCAAAAGTCTCTCGAGCATATGGAGCACCCGTTTACACTGCACTCAGACCTCCCGCTCGACTTGGTGTGTTGGCAGAGCTCCCACCACAAGCACCTCATTTCACAGTCAAAATTCATTCTGCCATTATGGCTATTAGTCAAACCAGCCATAACTCACATATGATACCAGGACCATATTTTTGTTCTGTGATGAGTGATGCAGGGGGTTATAGACATCAAAGTTTAAATTACAAAGTATAACAAAGGAGTGTTGCCATTACTTTTTATTTTATGGTGACTCTGACAACATTAACTTCAACTTTGCTGAAGATAAATCTGAGAGGCAAGTATGGACATGAAGCTCACTCCAGGCAGGTGCTGGTACTTTGGAAGGGAACTACAAAGCGTTCCACTTCAAAGCCTTGAATAAATGAAGCTAAACTCTTCTCAATGACACCACACTTGGAAAAGGACAAGGCACAATTGGCAGATTGGTAAGTTCTCCAATCTGCCTGAAACTGCCATCCAGTATTTATTCTGGAGCCTGTATATTACACATGCTGGAGTGACCTTGAAGTCAATGTTTCCTTAGAGCAATAGACAGCAATGAGCCAATGTTAGTGTGTGGTGGGAGGGGACATTCATTCCTGAATCCCATTTTTCTAACTGGCTTTTCTCTCTCTGATTGTTCACTCTCTTTTGATGGCTTCAAAAATGTAAAGTGTCGAAAAATATTACTCCAGGGTTGAATTTCATTCCACAATTTCATCTCAGCACAGGGAAGTCCCTCTCTGCAGTTATTGCAAATGAGCATTCCTGCATGAAATCATTCAGTATTGATGTACTCCAAATGAGAATCTGCAGCACTCTGCTTCACATGCTTCCATACAGTGAAGAGTAGCCCTTTAGCTCTAAAGAAAGAATATCTTTATGGAAAGGTAGCACCAATAGTACGATTTTTTCCTACAGATTCTTAATCTTGTAGCCTGTCACAGTTCACAAAAGGCATCAGCTTACTACTCTGTACTGTTACAGTTTCCTCTGTGTTCCAGAAGGCATCCTGGAGTTTGGGGTTTTTTTTGAAAGATTCAAACTGTTTTCAAAGTGCTGGTTACAGCAAATTATATACAAGCAGGAAGTGCTGATGATAAATATTATCTCCAAAATTCAGGATTATGTCCTCTCCAACTTCTGAAGAGGGTGGACATGTTTGCTATTTGTTCCTGTTTTCCTAGAGTCTCTGGTTTTGCAGGCTTTTCCCACAGTCTCCTTTATTTTGCCCTCTTCTGGTCCTCTAAAACCAACAGTCCTGAGCTCCAATACCTTTTTTTTTACTAATTATTCCAATGTAGAAGGTGCAAATGGCAAAGGTTATGTTTTCTGGATTGAGAGGAACTACCAGACTGCTTTGGCCTTCTCTCTCATGGCCATAAAACTGATAAGGGGAAAAGAAGTAACAGGAACACACTTCAGAGAGAAATAACCTGGATTTGTGTGGGGGCAACCCTGCAGCAGGGCTTTTCATTACCATTTTTGTGCAGTGTGGTTTCACTGCTACCCTCTGTCACACCAAATACTCTGTGTTAGCATTATCTCTTTCCTTTCCCTAATTACATTGAAATCCTGAGATTGCAAATGTCCAACTTTGTCTTCTATTACATTCTCTGTCTCAGTTTTATTTTAAATAAATTCAAAGTACAAAAGGTTCTAGAAGTTCATGAATAAAATAGCATTTTGTACTCACAAAGCTCTGCTCCTAAGAGGTTTACAAGATCTTTCAAAAACATTAGTGAATTAAGACTTATTATAATACTGTGAGTGGTGAAGTGTGATCCAGTCCTTCAGTTAGGAGATAATAGCTTGGAGAAACAGCTCACTATATTTTCCAGTGTCTCTTTGGCAAATCATTTAGTAGCAGGCCCATAAAGATAGGGAAGCAATTAATTTTCCATTGAAACATATGGTAAGTTAGACACCAAAATATAAGCTCAGTGTGAAGTGAAGCTGCGGATCTCAGACCGTTCATGTGTAAAAGGCAAAAATCCAAAAGCTGTGGGTAATGGGAACAAATACAATAATAAATCAGAGACACTCCCAGGCTAGGGTACATGTAGGTTCCCACTACCAAAAGCAAAGACAGAAATCATATCCCATTCACCCAAGACAGAAGCAATGCCAAGATTGTCAAGTAACCTGCCATTACAGTAGAGGTTTGGAGAGGCCACTGCTTTAGAAAACAGTAGTCTCCTGCTTCTTTATCAGGTGCTGATAAGATGTTTGGCATATCTCCACAATTAATGATCTCTTCTCTACTTTCCTTTGGTCCATTAAAACATGCTCTTTTAATGTTTCTTATATATCAACCAACTGCCTGTATTTACCATTTAGAAGTGACAAGAACTGGAATTAGTCCTGTCAAATGGAGTGTCACTGTTCAAAGACATCCCAGCTGTTCCCTATGAAATGGTAACTGTTTCTCCAGCAGGAAGTCATCTTAGTCAGGTAAAGTAAGCCAGAAGATAAGCATTATGTAGCTATATATGCCACTCACCCCATAACATTTAAGTGGCTGCAGAAAGAAAGGGGAAGGGTAGAGGACCGGTAAAAGGAGAAACAACTCTAATTCAGGTTTGATTGAATAATTTGTAAAGCTGGGGCAACTGGATCATTTTTATTACATTTTCCTTTTTCAATATAATCGCCATTTCTGAAAATGGGCCATACTCACTGCTCTTCAAGCTCCTATCACTGTGAGACATCTATGAACTAAGGAAAACAGGCAACACATCTGATACAAACAAAAGAAAATGAGCAGAAAATTGAAATGGCAAAGCTGTGTGGGCTGCCTTTTTGGTTGATGATGATGATAAGATGTTTCTTTGAAATGCTTTCTTTTGCTGTGTTACAAGAAGATTTGTTCCACATGTGTCCAACTGGAACTTTAACACCTCCCACTCACCCTCTGCACACAATTAGGTTATTCCTTTCCGTTGTATTTAATGTTAAGGATGTTGCATGTGAGCACAATCAATAGACCTTGTGTCAAGGCAGTAAAAGGCATATTTAAAAGCTGTGCTTATTATTGGATTTTGTGCAGTACAGACAAGGACAGCACAGATGATGTGAGACTGCTGCATTAGTTTGGTGCTTGAGCCAGGTTTACCTGGACAGCTTATAGGTAAAGCACAAGGCAACTCTGAGTCTGCAGTCTTATTTAAAGTCTTGTATTTTGCTGTATTAGTGACCTAGCCTTTCTACATAACACCATACAATATGTTTTCAGAACACTGAATTTAAAGCTTGAAGTTGTGTGGAAATCTCTAGCTCATGTTCCTATTCACACCTACAAACACATAGCCCTGGTTGCCAGAATTGGCACATTTCAAGGAGAAAGTGGAAATTGCCTTTGCTGCCAGGTTTAGGTGCAAGGCCTTGGACACAGCACAAGTGTATACAAATGTGAACTCATGTGGCCTGCTGCCCCAACCAACAGCAGTTCCTCTGTCTGAAAAGGTGGTTTCTTTAAGGTCACAGCAAAGCAAAATTTTGCTTTGTATTGCCAAGATACTACTAAAAAACCCTTCAGAATAAACACTGTCATTTAAATTCCTCTGTTCTCTAGAACTAAGAAATAAGAACACAAACCCACTTCATAACAGTATGTAATAATAAGCGACAACAATATTTGTATAGTGATTTGCACAGTTTTAGACAAATACTTGATTTTCCAAGTGCCAACAACCATGTTGCAGTCTCATTGTATAAAGGCTTTCTGGGCTTTTTCATGTCCCATGGCTTTTTGTTTTGTTTTTTTCCATGTTTCTACAGTTCTTGGCACACTGGGATCTAGTTGAGCAACACGGGCTTGCAGGTGCTACTGCAGTACAAATAGTAAGTAATGATAAAGTGTGTACACAGATTAGATTTCTTGAACCTGTAAATACAGTCTGTTCTCTACAGACTGTTCTGTATCAGAGCTAACTTGGAAGTCAATATCTGACGAATAGTCCTGCTGGAGCTTATTTTATCTATTAGAGCATCTTATCCTTCATCTGTGATCAGACCTTCATGGGAGTAAACTCCGAAATAAGTTCAAACTTCTTTTGATTTTTTTTTTAAACTCTCACATTATAATTGCCATAATATTCCCTAGTGGCTGCCATTTTGTGCTCTAATGATACTTCTCAAGTGATCAAAGGCACAAAGCTAAGTACACCCTCTGGGGAAAGGAATGTGTTTCCCAGCTTCCTGCACTGCACCTTTTAGTCCCCTGTTGTCTTTATTATTGAAATCAGCCATTAGAACACTGTGCTGCTCTGAACATCATCTCACACTGGGGAATGGGATTTTTTTAATTTTTTTATTAAACTGTTCAAAAAAGTGAGAGACTAAGAATTTACTTATGAAATGAAAAGGCTGCAACTTCCACCTTCCTCACACATGTTTGTGTGTTTGCATGGTTTTGCACCTACTTTTAGACCACAACTGAGTAATTTTCCTACAGCTTCATGCAACAGGCACACACTTCATGTGCATGAGTGCGTGTGGGTGTTGCACATGCACGTGTTATGTTGGTATAAAACCAAGGAATACAAAAATCTGCAGTAGCAAAGTGTTACACCTGGCAGGGTCATTGTGTTATATGCAATGATCACTGAATCAATCCCTCCTCATCACCCCAGTGCTCTGCAAAGCCAGGATGAAAGGTATCAGGGTGAACCCCTCCCTGCTCTCTGCAGGATTCACACAGACAAGGCAGTTCAAGTCATGAAGAGCTGTGAAGCTGCCAGGCTAAAGCCCAGGCCCAGTTACCAACACGTGCAGATCAGAGTAGATTCATTCATTTTAAGTGAGATGCACAACCTCACTCCAGAGAGGTACAAGGTGGACATTTCTCTCCTCCCATTTAACCAATAAGGCTGAGATGAATTCTATCCTAATTAAGCTTACACACTATCTTTACAGCTTAGCCCCAGCTTGATATTTCATTCTGGGAGAAACCTACACAACAATCATGGAAATCCTCTACACAGCAGCAAACATATTGGAATGGAGGTAACTGGGGAAGTCTATCAAAAGGAAAAAACCCCCACCAAAACAGCCCTAAAAACCACAACTGCACTTACAAAAAGAGCCTCACATCAGCATCATTCAGGTTACGAAATAGTCACTGTCGATTCTATTTTATACAGGCATAGTCTATTTTATTCTGACTAATCCTTTGAAATATCTGAGCTGTGAAAGTTAGACAAATGTACTTCTCATAGTCCATTAAAAAAGATCCTAAGGAAGTTAGTCTTAAAACACTAATTATTTTCTCCTGTGGAAACTGGGGAATAGCAACACTGGCCATTATACAACAGCCTAACACCAGCAAAGGTTCATGATGGAACTGAAAAAATTATTACTTCTTGTATCGTTCCAGCATGCCTTCATTTGTCAAACTGATCACAAAAGTCAATAAATCAGAAAAGCTAGCAGAATCCCTGTAAATATAAACTAAAAGCTGTAGCCCCTTGACCCCAGGCACTTTGCATTACCAGAATTCCTGACCATAAATACAGGGCATGACGGCACCAGTGAGCCTTGTAGCTTCCCTTTGGACACCAGCATAGCAATATGTAACACAAAGACATTATTCAGCACCTGTGAGAAGAATTATTAGCTCAAAGGAAAGACCAGAAAAAATTAGACCAAAATGCACTTAAAGAGGATTAGGTAAGAGAGAGAACCCAGGGCACTCTGCAATCATAGGCTGGTAACCTTCATTAATCACAAGGACAGAAACGCACAGCAGAAGATGAATTGTTCATGAAACCAAAACTTGGCCAAAATGTTAAATAATATATAACTACAGCACACTCAATACCAAACCAGCACAAGATGCATATGATTCTATAGGCCATTTGTGAGGAGATAAAAGAAAATGATGTCCCACTGGAGACTTCTGAAAATTAACGAGACTGTTGAGTATTCCCATAGCTGAGAGGGGTGGTTTTTCTATTTTTTTTATATTACAAGATGGATTGCAAGTGTGCTTGAGCAAAATGCACAGTCATTTTTATACTCTGCAGACTTACATCCATTGGTGCAAGATGTAAAGAGATAAGCCAGGCTGTAGCCATGAACCTCCAATCAAAATGGGACAATGTGTTTGAGCACTTGTGCATTTCCACAGCATTATAAATCTCCACAGTATTTCAGTGCAGGTCTTGGCTGTTGTTTTCTCTCTTGTATTTCTGTGTAATTCATTATAAACCCAATAAACCAGCCAAACAAAGAAACAAAAAAAAAAAAAAAGGCAATTTTCTTTAGCCTGTGTTGTTTCAGCTGCTTACAACTACCATTATTTTTTACCCATTTTGTCCTTTTCCTTTCAACAACTGTGCTCCTTCCCTCTTTTTTTAGTGATACTTTCAATTAAATTGAAATCAGCTGGGCTTCTTATTCTTCTGGTTGCTTCCATATTTACATATCGCCATTGATAAAACTTCTAAAACAACCCTGAAAATAGTTTCTTTTGGCTTGTAAATACCTTGTGTTAAGGTAGCCTTTATGAGCAATGCTTTGAGGTTTTTGCTAAAAGACTTCAGGCATAGAAACAACAGATAAAACATAAGCAACAATAATGCAGCTCCCCTCCAGCCAATGTACCTCACACCTGACCCAGGAGGTTGATTTTCTATGGTACATTGAACGCTTCACTAGCAAAGGCCAGCAAGGGTGACAAGTGCTACATGGAAAGGAGTCCACGGAAAAATTGACTGATGCTCCAAAACCTCCTTTCACTTAAACCACTCAGTAACAATCAACTGATAGCAACCTTTAGTCATTACTGTTCTTGTCCCAGACTTGAATAAGCAGCTGCTTCAAATCGGACACTAAACCCCCTTTCTAGTCAACAGATCAATCTGAGGTTCTCTACTGAAAATCCAGAGGATTAAAACACAGCAGACATAGTAAGCATTTGTTAGGAAACATTCAAAACAATAATTATAGACAAGAATGCTTTACAAGATGAAACTTTAAAACCATAATAACAAAATATCACTATGTCCCACAAAGATGGCTACAACTCATCCACTAGTTTCTACTTAGTATGCCAAGTCTGTATAGGAGTAACATGTGAGAAGGGATTAACTTTGCCCTAAACATAGAACATTTCACAGCAACAGGCAAAAAGTCTTACCAGAAAGTAGCAGCAGCATTGAAACCAGCCTTGCAAGAACGCTCCCAAAACTACCGAAGCTTTTCTCTGCTCCATTTAAAGGCATAGCCCACACAGGGGCACGCTGGGTAAATTGTATCCATGTTGTCGATGATTCCAATTAAATCAAGGATGGGCCCTATAATGAGGAATTTTCCTTTCTGACAGGTTTTTAAAGCAGGATTTAAACAAATTGCTGTAGTATTGGGAACTTTTTAAATTCTGTTCCTATCCCGAGAGTGAAGCTACAAATTAGCCACTGCTAAAACTCCAGACTTGCCTCTGGCTACCTCCTGGTGAATGTAAATTCATTACAGGACCCAGTAAATCACAGCCTCTTGGAGTATCAGTAAACAAGATCTTTTTTAGTGGCCTAATTGCTCAATAAGGAGTGGAGGAAAAGGATTAACCCTGCGTGTTCCTCCTCTGTGCTAGGCAGAGGTCGATTGCCAAGCAATGCAGAGAGTGCAAAGGGACTGAGTGAAAATGCAGTGGGATGGCTGCAGAGCACAGGGGCTTTGAAGTCAAGGGCACAAACCACTGTCAGCACCTATGGAAATGACAGGACTGTTACAGATGGGGAGGGGACATTGTATCAAAACCTGAAAAAACATAAGACTTAATATTCAAGTACTAACACCCCCACTCCCCCCCCCACAACAGTGTTAAACAGTGTTATTTAAATGTCCCAGAGTATTCAAAGCATCTGGATGTAGCTAGCAGATATGGCAAAAGACCCAGGGGAAATCCACATGTGACAAGAGCTGGAGGCCAAGCAACTCCACCTAGGGCTCCTAAAACACCACTGTAAACCTGTATTTAGGCAACTGAATCTCACACAAGGAGCCTTGGAGAGACAATGTGGCTCTCCATGTAGAAACATGACGTTTGGTCTTGCCTGTAAGCTGTGCCTTGATTTGAAGGCAGTTTTTTATTGGGCTACAGGCATCTGGACTGAGAAGTCAAAGGCAGCGACATTCCCTACTGACAGCAGAGACAGAAGTGCCTTTGTTTTCCATGGGCACATGTACATGTTTCACATTTACTGGTGACCTTTCTCTTCCCTTCATTGGTCATAGAGTCAAACCTAGAGAAAAAGTTTGAAAGTTGGAACTGAATGACTGCATTAGAGGAGGAACTGAGGAGTAAAAGTGACCTTCTTGCTGACAATCCAAGAAATTGCCATATTTACTCAGTTCAGCAGAGCAAATGATGGCAAAAAGCAGACCAGATCTTCTGCCAGAGCATAGTAGCATCACTCCACTGACTTCAATATACTTTAGCATAATAGTCGTGTAGCTGGGCTCTAATGAATTGTAGCCACATTACACCCCTAAGGATCTACACCTGGATAAAAAGACTAAAACACCAACCCATTTAACAGTCTTCATTTCATTTTATCCTGATTTTGCTCCCATGTAAATGTCTTCAAACATACAAAACCACTCACAAGTACAATATATTTTGCAACACAGAATTCTACAATCTATAAGACTTTAAGACAGATGTGTTATACTGCTAAATACATTGACCAAAATTAAAGTGACACCAGCAATACATGTGAAAGAACAAGAGCTGTGTGCTGGGTTCGAAAGATAGCTGGAAAGGCAGAGGGAAATCGGCTGAGGGAAACCACTGTGCAAGAGGTGACACAAGGCCAAGAGTCTCTGGGTATCAACCCCCCAGACAATGGCAGACTTGTGCCCTGAGGTGTAAAACAGACACCAGACTCTCCCCAGCCACACCACATGGCAAAGGAACCACAAGCACTGCTGACTTTTCTGGCACCTTCCCTCTCAAAATGGTGTCATGTCAAATGGATCCCTCTTTTTGGGTATGAGGGTGGGTGGAAGGATTGTTTGTGGTCCTTATGAACCATTTTGTTAGTCCAAACATTTTGCAGTGATTTGAGGCTTTGTTTAAACTTTGAACTGTGCCAATTTTTCAACAAAACCTCAAACTCTAAATACCTAAATATTTCTTTTAAAGCATTTCAGCTTTTCCATATGCTTATCAGTTTCTGGTATAAACTTTTCTCTGAATTCTATCCAAAACTGGTAGAAGTTTGATGTCCTCAATATTCAACTGCCTGTGAATTTACTACTCATGAGGAAAACCAGTTGCTTGGATTTTGTTACCAAGAAACCTAGAGGACAGGCATGATGGTCATAAGCATTGCATGTTGTACAATTGAAAAGAAAAAAAAAACCTATAAAAAAATTGTTAAAAAATATGGCACGTTAGTCCCCTTGGAATCAAGAAATAAGAGAGGGAGACAAACCCCACATACAAATTAGGTACAAGGTAGCCTTCATTTCAGACTAAAGCAAGAAAAATAGTTCACACTGGATAACAGAAGGACTTGCTAGGAGAATTAAAAGGTATGTAACACAAAGAACAGATTCTCAGTAATAGCACCACTCTGAGAATTACACTCACTTAATTTGCATGAAATCCTGAAAGACTTCTGGCCTGGCCTCACTGGGATAGATGCGTCAGTAATTGCCAGGGGTACAGCTGCAAAAAAATGAAATAATTGTAATTCACACTTTCTCCTATTCTGAGAAACATAACCAGTAGGCTAATAACTTGAATTTTATCTTTGCAGACTTTGGGTTTTCCTGTTCTGCTTCAGTAGATATTGCCAATGATAGCAGAAGCTCATTTCTAGAGGTCAAATACTTTGTGTAAGCAGCTAAATATTTAGAGGTATTTGGAGCTTGTGAAATACTGGGGGTGTTCAGTGCATGGGTAGAAAGGCTGCAAGGACAGTTTTTTCCACGGTGTTTTGTCATACCTGCGGCAGCAAAGGAGTGCAGGGATGGGCGCACAGTTTGTTTTGCTGAAGGTCTGGTTGGTTCTTCGTTCACTGAATCCCCTCAAAAAATCCTGGGCTTTAACACTGTGTCCTTGGCCCGAGCCTTCCTTCCATCTGATGAAGCGCCTCATTTGTTTGTGTTAGGTGTCCTCAGGTGGCCGATTCCTGCAGGTAGGCACACGGCTGGCACAGTGCCCGTGGGATGAGGCTGCCTGCTCCTGAGGGGCACAGGAGAGCCCCTTGCAGAACGGCCACCCCTCAGGAGAGTTTCTCTGTGACCCCCTCCTAAGGCAGGCAAAAGGGCAGGTTTAGGGTTAACGCATCCCTTCCCCACCGGACCAGGGGGACACTGCCTTCCTGACACTGTGGGAGCCACCCTGGGGGATGCCCCCGTGCTGCCCGTGGCTGAGGGCGCTGCCCTTCCCACGCGCGGGGCAGCGGGCAAAGCCTGTCCTTCAAACCCAGAGCCGGGAGGCACTGACGCACTCCACACCGTGGGCTTAGGGGGCTGCTCTGCGCCTTGTCTGTGCCTCTCACAGAGCCTGTGCCACCTCCCGAGAAGTCATTTCGCGGCTTTTTTTCCCCCCTGCTCTTACCAAGGCCACCTGAGGGGCTGGAGCTCTCCCCTGAGGCACCTGAGCCCAGCGGAGCCCGGCGGGAGCCGCCTGATCACCCGGCGGGACGGAGCGGCTCGTCCCTCCCTCAGCGCTGCTCAGGCTGGAGCAGAAACGCTGCTCCGACCGTGCCTCGCGTGCCCCAGTGCCCTCAGCGTCGCTGCGGCAGCGGGCAGAGCAGGGGGCTGGCGGGGACACTCTGTGGAGGTGAAGGAAGGGCTGTGGCGGCGTCCTCGCCAGCCCGACGCTGCCGGAGCAGGTGAGGCGCCGGCTCCAGCTCCGGGGAGCGCGGCCCGCCCGGACGGCGCGGGGACAGCAGGTGCTGTGATTCCCGGTGCTCCCGGACAGGGTCACCTCTCGGACGTGCCTCTGGGTCCGGGCAGGAGAGGTGACACCGGCGGGGCCGGTCGTGCTGCCGGCAGCAGACCAGGGACTGCCCCGCGGTCTGCTGCGCTCGCTCCAGTTTCCAGCTGAGCAGCACTAATTTGCCTCGTCTCCTGACATCAGTCTCATCACGCACGCTGCTCTCCGCTTAACTTTTCTGAGACGTGTTTTACAACATGGAGGCCCAAATAACTTCTGTGCCCCTTTTGGATGTACATAAATACATGTCGGTCCAACTAGACAGATGTCGCTTCAGCAAGAGCTGGGAGCGAAGAATCAGAAAGGGAGACGGGCTCTCAACACAAGCTTGTCTTTCTTGGGCCAGAACTCACAGAACAGAAACAACAAAAGACCCTGAGGCGGATCTAATCTTGTCCCTAGGCCAAATCGCAAGATCAGCTCTTCTTCTGCCGTGCCTGAGAGTCATTTGTCCATCCATTTGTGATCCTGAAAGCCTCTGTTGTTCCATTCCCTGCAGCATCCC
Source organism: Sclerurus mexicanus (assembly GCA_013396755.1). Lineage (NCBI taxonomy): Eukaryota > Metazoa > Chordata > Aves > Passeriformes > Furnariidae > Sclerurus > Sclerurus mexicanus. The sequence goes on along the minus strand of VWZF01003761.1, from coordinate 472,204 downwards.
CAGGTAACCAGTTTTAGTTCTTAATTATCTGTATTTTTGGAAGATGTTTCTCTATGTCTAAATCCACTTGCCAGAATGACACATTAGACCTTTTGCAATTCACAGGAGTTGTGGGGAAGAGTTTAGTTGCTTTATTTTTGCAGCTCACTCTTTGTGCCAGTGTGATCAGCCAGAATGCCTTGGATACCCAGACCCAGAACCACAGGTACAAGCTGGCTGTGTCCTGACTGGCTGGCAACCGTCCCATATTCCTGGTTTCTCCACCATGGACAAACATTCTCAAACCTCTCTCAGTGGCAGTTTCTGCTGCTGCCACAATACAACAGCAACAAATACAGAACAAGTGTTCCCTGGGCCCCCCAGGACGCATATGAATTGCTCTATAGGTGTCATGCAACATGGCAAAATTTGCTTCCATGGAAGTCAGTCTGTGCTACGTACCATCCACAAGTTTAGGGATTAATCTCAGTCTCTCAGTCTATATACAAAAGTGCATCTCTAAATATTCTCAAGACATCACTCTTTATCTCCACAGTAGTAGAGATTCTGTGATTTAATAAGGCTTCCTTTAATTTTATTAATATTGAATATAGCCCCTTTACAAATCTTGTCTATGTGTAGTGTGATACTGCAAATTCCAACAATTTATGCACCCTCGTTGTGCAATCATTTTTAAAATAGTTTTTAAATTGAATAAAAACACTTTATCCATATGATGGAGGTACATATATTATGGCTATAGTCCTTTCTGCTGAAAGCTTACATCTGAGAAAAGTCACAGGAAGGTTTGGTAACTGGAAACATGTTTAATAAATGTAAGGTATTGATAATAAAGCAAACAGTTATTCATGCTATATTTTAATTTAAGTGCTTTTTAAAGGAGCGGTCTGAAGTAATTTATATAGTTATAGCTTTTGAATGTCTGTTTTTGTTACTAGTAACAAAAAATGCCCTTACATAAAAAGGCTGTTACCTGCAGGAAGAGGTTTCTATTAACCTACACAGAAAGCAGAGGGGCTGAGGCCATGCTCCTGTGAAAGATCATCAGCTTCAGTACAGCGCTCCTCCTCTGCTCTCATGTCATCACACAGGGGGAAAGAAAGGCAGTGATATTTCCCTGACCCACTCAAAGGCTGTGTTGACCTGGCATGTATTGGTGAGCAGGAATTTGTAGGACTGCATGAAAGGGTCCCTGTAAAAGTAGATTGTTTAATGGAAAGTTTCTTTACGAACACATGTGGGAACCTTCAGATTCCACATGTCAAGGAATGATCTGCTCTCAATTTGAAAACAAAACAAAAAAAAAGGGTGTGTTTATTGTATGGAAACTTATGAACCATTAAAAATTAAAGCTGACCAGCAACTTCAATTTTCTTCCTTAATTTTCTTCCTCTAAACTCAAGAACCCCTAACCTTTTCTTAAATACTGCAAATCATCAGCCTGTGAAATATTCAGGCTGAATTTTCTGTGAATGTCAGATACATATTTTCTCTTGAACTATGGGTAATGACTAAGTACACATACTTAGAAACATTTCTGTGCTGTGGCTTGTGTTAGCATTTAGGGTGGCTTGAGAAAAACTCTTAAAATACTCATTTAAATACAGTACTGAAATAGCTTCTAGAAATTTTTTTTAAATGACTTTGCAGTTTTGTTTTGATGAAGCTCAGCTAAAAGTTTGGATCCATGGACAGCCCTTTGTTTTGTGTAGGTAAAAGCAAGACACCATGCAAAGGCTGTTCCCTAACAGAACTGCCCTGCAGTCCTAATGGCTCATATAACCCCTCTAAAAATGGCTTGAAATGGGTTTGAATAGTAGATCCATCTCTTTCTGGCTGCTGGTGAAGTAGTGTATTTCACTGAAAATCAAATTCAACTATGCAATTTTGAATAATTGTAAATATTACCAGCTGAAAGCCCATTATAAGCCTGCAGGTCTAATTTACGTGTTCACGGTTCCACTTCCCAGTTTGCCCATGGGTGTCATTCACTCTGAAAAGGAATTGCAAGTAACTACAACTACTGGCTTCAGAAGCCCAGATTTGAGACCTGAACTCATCTAAACAAAGAGTAACACTATCATTTGACAGAGTGTTGCAGACTAAATTTTTGTGAATATTCACACTGCCAAGGTTGCTTTGTAGAAATTTCAAATGTGTGAGCAACACTGAATGTGACATATGGGCAATTTTTATATATTTTGCTGAGAAACAAGGTCATATTAGGCAGTTAATCACTTTCCTCTAATCACTATTGTCATGATTTAGACCATTTCTGATAATCTGTCAGTATTATGACAGAAGTGCTGGACTGGAACATGACGGTTCAGTGCACGGGGAAACTGGTGCACAGAAAAGCACAGTTGTGCACACACATACACAAACCATTTCCCATTAAAATCAATATTGGATCCCCTGTTATTAAATCTGAGTATCAAAATACACTCAAGGCACGTTTCTTTAATTCCAAGCAGCAAAATTGTTCAGAGGGTGCAACGAAACCACTAGGAACATCACTAGTATTGATTAATGTAATATGACTGAGGGCAGAAATTAAACTGGGGATAGGGGTCTCCATTAAAAATGTTTATTGCTAAGTGCTCATGTATCACTTCAGTTCCTCTGCAGATGGGATAAAAAACCACATTACAACCTTCTTCAGGGAAAAAGAAAGACATTTAACTGACATATTTGTCAAAGAAATTTTGTTTCCTTTCTTTACTCCAATCTTATTTAGGGTGCTAGGAGTGCTAATAAAACCTGAGAAGTACCAGTTTGGGAAGAGAGTTAAGCACATGAGTAACACAAAGCAACACTTGAAGCAAAATAGATGCTTTTCCAGTCAGCTCTGTTCTGCATTCTGTGGCCTGAATCTCAGACTGGGAAAATCAGATCTGTTTTGTTATCTGAACATACCAGATACATAAAAACTGTGCTGCTTCCCCATCAGTGTTCACCCCACCCCATTAAATTCATTAACTTACCCAGCAGCTTCACCAGGTCATAATCAATTCAAGAAAACATCCTGTAATGAAGAACAGAGAAAGTATTGATAACATTCCCTCATCCTGCCACTCTCCAGGCCTGACAGCAACTTCAGAGCCTGGTTGTCTAGAACAGAGTTTTCAGAATGACCTGCTTTGGTCTATGTCACTCTACAAGTATCAACAGTTGTTCCAAAGTTCTTTGTTTTTACATCCCTGTCTTTGGCTTGTTTTTCCAGGCTCATCAAAATGAAAAACTCAGATCTGAGTCTAAAATTTCACAACATTTAAGCATTGGTAGAACTTAAATGAGACTCCACTTTATAAAAATCAAAATACGGTCCCTAGGGTATTTTTTTAATTTCCTTTGTTTTTATGAGACCCATTGAGTTGTATCAGCTTTTTAATAAAACCTGCTGTGTTTGCCTTTGCTACTACCCAGAGCCACAGGGAGGGACAAGAATTGGAAAGACTTCTGGTGAACCTTTCTTGGAACACCAGTGGATTTGGTTCTTATTTGTTCTTTACTTCTATGAGGTCCTTTGACTATAAACCCAGGAATTACCTTCTCTTTAGTGATTTTTACTTTATTTTCATGTGAAGTTTTGTCTAAGGGTTGTTCTAAATTCCATGGAATGAAGTGATAGACCTGGGAAGAAGAGAATGGCACATAGCTGAACCTACAGGGCACTAATTTCTGGCACTGAAGAGAGACTTGAAGATAATTATCAGATAAGAGGAAGGTATTGACACAAGACATATGTAAAAGACTTAAGACAGAGTACCCAGGAAAAGCTCCTGTGTCCTTGCACTGATAAGCAATTGCTGGTGCAATGGCACAGTCCCTACTCTTGTCTCACTCATGAAAAACTTCCATTGTGGTGCCTCCAAGGGAAAACTGTACACAATTCTTTGTAGATTCCTGCCTCCGTTGCTGGCAAGGCATGCCAAAATCTGCACCACCACAACATACACTCATATAGATCCCAAAAAAACAGGAGATAAGTTAAGCAGGGGCAAGAAGTCTCAGAAACTTGCCAGTGTAAGCAGGGGCAAGAAGTCTCAGAAACTTGCCAGTGCAAGAATCTTGCCTATCCTAATCTATACCCGCTGAAGAGTTGCCATCCGGTAAAGGGCTTGGATTACACACAGCAAATGTCCCTCTCCAGTCCAAAACCAGTGACTGCTCCAGTTAACCACAGTTCTGACACACACACATTGAAAAGAGGGTGGAATTTTTTATTTTTCTATTAGTTAGTTTTCACATCCCTGAAAACAAAACAATCCCTTAATATGCCTTTATCTGTTGAGGCATTAACAGAGACAGCACATAGATACCACGTTACAGTCAGTCTGTAGATACCTCCTAATGCTGATGCATGAACCCCCCGTGCTTGTAGCAAGTACAACAGAGGGAGGAACAGCTAAAAAGCTGGAAAAGAAGCAAAGGAAGGAAAGCATGTGTGAGTGAGAGTGGGAGAAAAATCCACAGTCAGGCCAGAATTCTGCTTGCCAAAAAAAAAGCTAAGAGATCTATTTCCAAAAGAAATGAGTCAAACCAAGGAAACAGGAATAATAATGCTGTGTGCAACTTAAAGCAGCAGCTGCTATCTAAGAGAAAACATGAGATGAGTTAGAATACACAGAAGATTAGTCTTTTTTTGTTTTCAAATTATTGCGTTTGTCAAGCTTTTGGCTCAAAAATGTTTGACCTAGTCACATCTGTTTTACCAACTTTAATGAGAGGCCCAGCAGCTGTAGCTGGCAAAACAATCTCCAAATCAGCAGACATCCTTGCAATATTTGGGCTCTTGTCTGATCAATCTAGGGATAACAAACTCTATACCCTGAAAGTGCCTATGCTGTGCGTAACCGCTTACAGATGGATGCTGCTGCAGCCACCCTGCAAACCAGTCTGCTGCTAAATCCAGCTGTTCCTTGGCTTAGCCTCTGGAAATGGAAACCCATTACTCTGATGAATGGAAATTTATTTCATACTTTTTGCAAACAATCAACTGAAGCCTCTTAGTCTGTACCCAGATACAAAGGCAAACAATGGCTGCTGAAGAGAAGTGAGCACTGACAAGCTGGAAGACAACGTAGAAGGTCTTGCAAGTAAGATGAAGCCAATCTGGCTGAGACTTGGGTGAACTGAGAAAAGGTGCTTTGCAGAAGTTTAAAACAGCATACAGAATTTCTTTTAACTACACAAATATGCATATTACAAGCAAAAAAACCCAAAACCCTATTAATATGGTTACACAAAAATGAACTGGCTAGGTGATCTAAACTTTTTTGAGCCCCTGCTACCTGCTGGGTTTTATTTAGTGAGAATTTCCTGTCTGTCTAATTTTCATTGGCACATCAATCTTCTTGCAGTGCCTGATTCTCTTTCAACATCTGCTGCTCAGTTTGACAGTATTAATTTTGGATTTTTCCCCAGATCCGATTAGTTGAAGATTGTAGTGAATGCTGGCAAAACATCTAAGTTTTCTGTCTTTCTTCTCTCCTCTCCTTAATGAAAAAATGTTTTCTTGAGATTCATAATCATCGCTATTACTTTATATGATACCCAAATTACAGTTAGTGAACTATTATACCTACTAAAAACTATTATACATACTAATAGAGATAGGTTTTCTTCTGCCTTCAAATATTTTCTCCACCTGTCCATACACACACTTTATTATTCATGGCTACTGTACCCAAGAATTTTAAGCACAGTCCTCTAAGTACATATGTTGAAAATGTTCAATTTTTCACATGTGTAAATGCTGAAACATTATCCTATAAACACTACTGAAGGTCACAGAACACCAAAATAGGAACATATATACAAGTACATTGTATTTTTTTGGCTACAGTTAGTAGTCACAAGTGGGTGCTCTGTGCCATTAATCATGTCTCAAACATAGCCCTCTACCCCAAGGAGCACACAGTCTGTTTGAGGACAGAGAGCCCAGGTTGCTCTCAGGCAGAGCAGAGAAGCTCAGGAAATGATATTTGTCAGTATGATCAGTGGCAGCATCGTACATGAACAACATCAGTCTTTGTACAGGTGATGGCAGTTATGGCACTGGAGGAGAACAATGAGGCAGCTCTGTGATGTCCCTCTGATCATGTTGCTTGTGTATAAAAAGAACAGAGAAAACCACATTGGTTCCTCATTTAAAAAGCACAAGGGGTGAACCACTACAAGCCAGCCTGGAAAAGGAAGCAAGAGGTGCAGGAAGTGAATGTGAACTGTCCTGGGTGTTTTAGGAGAAGGAACTAGTCAGGTGTGAAATAAAATAGGGTACCTTCATTTCGTTGCTGTAAACAAGATACAAGGGAATTCTATGTTGCCCAGATTGAACTCCACTGTCTGCACTTGTCCTGCAAGGACATGGTTAAGGCAGCAAGCTATGAAATAGTCTTGGCAGCATTGTTCTAGATGGGTATGGACAGAGCAAAGTGCATTTGCAATGCCAGTAAAAAGGATGTTGCAGTAATCAAGATGGGAGATGAACATTTTAGCTGGATGAGCATTTTAGCTGTGTGCGCAGGATTGGAGAGGCTGTATCTAAGGTTTAAAGAAAACCCAAAATCTTGCAGGATTTAAGTATAAGGTGACTGTGAGGACCCAGAAAGCATTACAGGACAAGTATGATGCTCCAGTTACTGGCCTAAGTAACAAGTGGGATTGCAGTGTTGTTCATAGTGATTAAAGAAGGATATGACAGGGAAGTAGTTTGGAGAGAAACATTAAAAGCTCTGTTTTAGTCCTGTTCAGTTCAAGCTGATGGTCAGACAACCACAAGGCTTAGAAGAGAGATCAATTTTATGATGAGCAGAAAGAGACAGGTCTGAAATACAGAGATAAAGCCACAAGTTTTCTACAGAGAGATGGCAAATTTAAATCAGGTTCAAAGGATTAAATAGTTTATGCACAAATAGGTTCTAAATATCTGCAAGTGATAAGGAGAGGCTCTTTACATTAGGTATACCCTGCATAAATGCAGCCACAATCAATCCACATCCCCTTCTCCCAGATCTAGGACCAATATAATGGTATATGTATTTTACTTCTTTATGAGATGCCCTGTTGATTCTGTCACTTTTTATAACAGGGAACAAAGTGTAGCTGCCGCTTGGTTTAGGTATCTGGTATCCTGATGTGAGGATCTTGAATAAAATAAATCAAGCTGATCTTTTCCCAGACTAGCAAATCCTGATTAGGGTAGAGACTGATCTTTGCTCTCACTTGCGATCAAACAAATAATAGGTATCCATTGAGCTGCTCTTCCTACAGTTCTGAAAAATAATTATTTTGGCTTTTAAATACATGGGAGGTGTTCAGACATTAGAGAAATCTGAGAACTATCAGCTGGTTGTGGGTAATGTATTGCCTGCATTTGGGTATTAGCAAGATCTGTCATTTAGCTTCGTAGAAACCCATATGCTTTCATGAGGCACTTGACTTTTACAGTCATCCCATTTAAAAATCAGCTGTCCTCACTATTTCGGTTCTAGATCTTTTGATCCTTATGCTTTTATGTACTGGACTGTTCAACATTAGCAGGGAGCTGCCAAGTGTACAAATGATATTTTAGCTTAATTAGCTCTATCTTGCCCTCCTTAGCATGAACTACACCTAAATGCATGCAAATATTATTGATTCAGAGTGACTGATCTATAATATCGCTCTGGAGGTGAATTATCACAGACAGAAAGCCAGGAGAGCTAAGTGCTCTGACTAAGCTGTGCCATTAACAGCAGGACTTTGGAAGGCTGACTTCTAAGCTACAGCCACCCTGAATTAACTTCCTTGTCTGTACAGGCACAGGCAGGCACTAGAGCTCCCCATGTATTTATGTACCTATATATGCAACACACATTTTTTCTTCATAGTTGGCATTTTACACATCTGTGTGTGCTACTTGCCAGTGTTTAGACCATTTTCATCATACCAGAGTCACAGTAGGCAACTTTGCATTTTGATGGCACTGAATGAGCATTCAATGCAAAGGATATGTCTGCCTGTATCTTCTTAATGGTGTAACAACTGCTTCTGTTCTACAGACACTTCCCCAGCCATAACTCATTTGAAAACATGCATTTTTATCTCATCAGGGACTCTAGGAATTAGCGGGAGATACCTTTATGTGTATGAGAGTTTTCAGTTTGATTTAGAGTTATCCTTAGATATTAGATCATTGCAACCTTTAAACACTGCTGCTGTTCTGTTACCCCTTCTGACCCATCCTGGAATGGGCAAAACTGCTAAGGGCTGTAGTTGAGGTCACTTTAAATGGATTTCAAAGGCAGAATTTGAACACAGGTAGAAATGGTAGTGCCTCCTATTATGGTGTCCTGATGTTTCACATTTTAACACTCCGTTTTCAAATACCATTTACTTCTGCCAAACTTTAATCATTTAGTCTGAAATTTTATTTGCCAGGTGATCTGCATCATAGAAATGTCCAAAGGAAAATTCTTAATTTTATCTCCAAAGTGGGGTCTGAGCACAGTGTCAGCTGCAAGGTCAGAACAAAGCACTGAACAGCCATTCACATGCACTGCACTGAGAGTAGCTGGGGTCCAGTGATAAAAACATTACAGTAAATCAAAATGCATATGCCTGAGCAGGAATTATACAGAATTAAAGCTGGACAGCAACACAGGCTCTGGAAAGTCTGACCACTGGAGTCTCTGTCTCTGCAATCTGTTCTTGGTAACGCTATATTTGTATGTAATTAAGCATAGGAAACAGCCATCTATGCTTGCTTTGTTAATAGTTTCAGCATCATTTAGAAGCTCCCATTTTCTGGCCGAAGCAAACATTACTGCTGGAGATGTAAACCCCAGCAATACATCTCAGGATGAATGTGAAGGGCTTGCAGCACACCGTGTCATGAGAAACTGTACCATCTGGAGCATTAAATATGGCCATGGCACAAGCTCTTTTCTAGCAGGTACCTCCAACACAAAGGATCCCATTTCCCTGAACGCGGTCATAGCTGACTCCACATTTCTCAGTAGATTGAATGGCCCTGGCTTGCGGCTGTGTCTGTGCCCTCATGCACGGAACAGATTGACGCTGCCTTGCAACTGCTGGGTTCCTCCCTGGAGCTGACAAGCACTTCGTCTCAGCCACATGCGCTTTGTGCAGTCTTTCAAAAGCCCTTTAAACTTCCACTGATCAGAGGTGGCTGAACTGAAAACAGCTCTGCCCTGGTTTGGAGCAGCAAATAGAAGCACAGGCGCTTCTTTGATTTAAAGATACGTTTATAAATCTAGTCTGGGAAATTTGCAGGACGCACTTCTATCAGGAGGCATTAAGTATGTACTGGTTTATTTTAGGACACAATTTGATGAGTCATTTTCCATAAGTATTCTGGTGCTTTTTCTTTGGGATCTGGCTTGAACCTTTCTTTGAAAAGTAAAATTGTAACAAGACCGAACGTTTTAGCATTGTTCTCCGAGCTGTACTTCCATTTTAATATCATTAAGCTGTTAATATTTTTAAGCTATTAACATTAAAAGCAAGCAGAGACTCATAAATGTCAATGCGACAGCAGATTCTACAAAAATGCAATTTGGGAACTTTTTTCTCTGTTTAAAGCTTTAGGTTCAGATTAAAGAGACTGTTCTAGTTGAGCTGAATTGTGGATCACTTATAGAAATGTTTCATACTCTGAGATGCTCAGGAAAAGGCACAAAAAGTTAGTCACCAGGACTTGTTCTTGTGTGGGTCATAGGAGAGGACCATACCATGCATCAATAAATACTTTTTTCATGCTTCTCTGTGCTGCTGCAATCCAGGATGTGTTTTGTGAGATAGCAGAGGTTTCAAAGACATCCTTGGTCACTATGGTCAGCACATTCAGAACCAGTAATTCCCCTGGAAATGGATGCCAATATGCTTGTATTGACAAGCTAAGGACCTATTGGGAGGTAGGCAAGTCAGGAAACACCCTACAGTGGAGAAACTCAGAGCTGAAGCCCCTTCAGGAATAGGCATTTTTGCCATTCCATTTGGACAATGTCTTGCATTTGTTCTGTCTGAAGGGAGCTGGATTGTCACAGGATGAAATACTTTGCCATAATAATGAAGTTTCATACCAATTCAGTTTTCATTACAAAACATTTGTAAAGTGGAACCAAAAAGGTCACTTAATTTGCATCTGTGAAAGGCTCTAAAAATCTCTGGGGTAAAATTCCCTCGATCTCAGCAGAATTGCACCTATTTACACCTGGTAGGAATTTGGACCCTGAACACTTTTCATATCTTACTTAATCAACCAAGCAAGTGTGAACACTCATTCCCAGCAGGGATCAGTCGGCTCTGTCAAAAACAGGAACAGAATTACATCGTTTTTGTCATTAGACACAAACCAAAAATGTTTTGAATTTTAAAAAAAAAAAGGTTTCTTTTTTTTTTTTTTTTTTTTTTAGAGTTGTCCAGTGTTCTCCTTTTCTGATTTGTCTGCAAACAGCAAGGGATGCAATATGAAAGAAGTATAAATGCTTCTCATGGTATTTCTGGAGTGACTGAAATGACAAAGTCTCAGAAATCCTTTGTTTCTGTGATATTTTCATCATCAAGAAGTCTAGATGGATCAGATAAGCTTCCTGACTTTGGAGTACTTAGCCAGAATGATGAAATGGGATTGCAGGTAGCCCCCCTTTCAGATTACAAGCATTTTAGTATTTCTCTACCTGCTCATGCATTGATTTTTGCACTTTGTGAGTATATAAAATGTGAGCTTTTAGTACAGGCTTGTGCTAAATTGCCACAGTTTCATATGAGAATAACAAAAGTGAAAGATTTGGCAGTAAGCCTCACAGAAAACTGTTCCCACAGCTCAAGCAATATCATGAGTTGTGAGGACTATTTTAAAGTCATTAATGCAGAATTCAGTGTGCTGTCTAATATACTATGGTCTGCATGTGATGGAGATGTCTGCCTCAAAGGATGTACACTGTAATATAAAGATATACTGTTGAAGTTTTTCAAGACCACGTCTAAGGGAGCTATGAATATTTGCAGTCTTGTCTTTTTCAAGTTTCATTGTTTTTTTAAAATCTACTATCTGAGGCTATTTCATTTTGTAATAACAACCATCCATAAAACAAAGGACTCAGTATGTTTTACACAAATCTTTCCTAAAAGCAGTTAGCCTAATTGTGCAGTGACACACATCCAGCAGAAAAACCTGGGAATTGCCCACTGACAGGAGTGCCCTACAGTCTGCAGCCTCCACAGAAAGGCAGGCCCAGAAGGACCTGAGCAATTTTCACTCTGTTTCCAATATTCCCCTTTCCCTGAATTGGTAAAGCTAGATATCTTCTGGAGAAGTTGCATGTTCTAGACAGTGAATGAGATGACTATGCTTTTGTTTAAACTGATACAGTAAAATTTGGGATCAAAGAGACCCTTAATACCATCTCTATTCTTTCTATGATCTCAAAAAATTTCCAGCACATGTAAGAACATAATGTGGGCCCACTTTATCATCTCTCATAGAAAACCTGTCCTGGGAAGCAAACGTCTGCAATATTTTCACTGTTCACCCCCCACTGGCTCTGCTGCCCTTACTAGCACACCTCCAGGAACCAGTGGAAGACTGTCACCCTGCACAGACACCTCCATGCCGTGGCCTCGAACACAAGGGCACGAAATTAGCAGGGAAAACAATAGATGCTTTGACATCCTCAGGTGTCTCCTGAGGCCTTTTACTACCTCACGATGCCCGGGTGTTCATGTTGCTTGTTCAGCATTCAAACAGTACTGAAATGGTAGCGTACATTTTGCTGAAAACTTCAAAACACAGCCAAGTATTAGCTGTGCTATTTTTGGCAAACAAACATGTACAGACATCTTCTTTGAGTGCTGCTTTCTCAAAATCACTATAATTTTCAGCAATTGCCAAGAAATTAATCCTGCTAGCAACCCCCAATCCTCATTTTCATAGATAATTAGGGGATAGGGGGGCAGCTAGTCCCTACTATCATAGCTGGAGAAATGCATTGTTCTCAATCTGCAGCTTACACCGCCAAATGTTTCATGCTAAATTTATCTCTGTTGATTACTTGCACGAATGCTCTGGGTGGCCTTTCGGGGATTTTTCTGGACTCTTGCTGGTGTTACTTGACAGCCCTACCACACTAAAACAAAGCTATGATTATACCACTAGTAAAGAGCTCTCCTTCGACAAGGAAAAAGAAAACAAGGAGACAAGATACAAAAAACCTGCAGAAAATACTGCAAGCCTGTTGCTAGAGTCCAGCTCTGCTGCTCGGTTAGGCGGTGCTTGAGGCAGAACCAGCTTCTTTGCCCTGGTGTAATTGCTACCCCGAGTCAGCGGCTCTGTTCCCTTACTGACACTTTCCCATTCGTTTCTCCCTGCTGGACAAGATTCTTTGTTATGCTGATATCCAATACTAATCCTTCCACTACCTTCAAAACGGGGAGTAGTGAAAAGGAAGGGAGCAGTTTCAAAGGTTTCCACTGAATTCTGGTGTCCAAGCCTTAGGTACTGAATTTCAGTGGAAATAAGTGCCTGAATGTCTCAGCCCACCTTAATTCTCATAGTCTATTTTTCTTTTTCATATTTAGTGGTTTTTTCTCCATATGCAGTGCATCTTAAAAACTTGTAGTCATTAAGAGAGAAATATGACAAATCAGTGCTCCCACAACAGAATCCCAAGTTCTAACTACTGTTACTGTTCATCTACTAAGGGGTTTAGCAAAAAAAAGACAACCTTAAAAACACTCTCTAGCTATCATCACCCATTCTGTTGTTCAAATAATATGCCACAGGAGAAAAACCATGTACTACCCACAACTAGATTTTGTTGCATTAATTTTCAAACTCAAAAAAAATAATCTTTAAGGACACTTTAGTTCTGCCAATCGATATTGTAGCATGAGAATCAGTTTAATATTTTGATAGATGATGGCTCATTCTCACATCTGAAAAATAAATGACATTAGCTCTGGGATTAAGTCATTGACAAGACAGAGGTAATCATATACATGTAGCATTATGCTGGTTTTATTACCCTGAATCTTTTAAGCCTGCACATATTCAACAATGAAGTAATGGAAAATGGAAAATCCAATTAGCCCACGCATATGCTTCTTGAATACCACTGCCACTGCCAGCTCCGCATGTAGATGAACTGAACAATGCACTGATAGCTTATAAAGGAATTGTCATCTACATCTTTGTAGTTTTGCATTTAGACTTTTCAAAAAAGATGAATTTACTTCCTTTTGATGAAAACCTTAGATGCTACATGGGTTAAAGAAATATCCTTTATGTAAAATCTAAGCAAATCCATCTCATTTATAAATAAGTTTTAAAAGTGATAAAGCTTTAGGAAGGCTGGAACAAGAATGGGATTACTAGTTTTGAAGCAAACAGAACTAGAAAAAATCCTAGGATATAAGGGTATAAGCATAAGGAAAATCAAAATATATCTGCTTAATCTATATACATTGCCACTTTATATATTTGGGTTCAAATTTTGTGAGGCATACAGAAGACATTCCTGAATTCGACAACACACTAATACAAATATCATCTGTGCTTCAAGAAACCTCATTTGTCAGTAGACATTGAAAACAGTAGAAAATCTGCTATACTTTACAGGAGGGAAGAAGAAATCTATTAGCAACAGGCCTGCAAATAAAAGGACAGTATCAAGGAATATCAAGTGCTCCTTACTCAGCTGATGAAGAACTCCTGACACTTTATCAAAATACCTGTATAGCTCAGCAAATAAGGAGATATAATTAAGAAAAATTTTCCATGGCAAAGCTGATGGCTGAGTTTAAAGTGCACTGCCACAGATCTCAGCAAGTGTGCTTAGAATAAAGAGGAGAGAGTTTTCCTCTCGTTACCCACGAAAAAAGATGAACAGGCCTGGGTTTCTCCAGAAGTGTCTCTTATCTTTCGACTCATTATTTTCTTTGACTCTTGTGGCATCTGGAGGTGTCAGAGAACCAGCCAATGCAGAGACACTCCCGAAAACAGGTTCACCATGTTCTTAGGAAACAAGGTACTTTTTCTGGGCATGTGCACAAAGTCCAGCATACCCAGAAAGATCACGTTGCTTCCAGTGTGCGCACATCATCTGGGCTGAAAACCTCAGAGAAAAGTCAGTCTTTCTGGATATCATCTACTGAACTTTCTGGAATATATTTTTTAATAGGTAGTGTGGTATTTATAGTCACCATGTCTCAGATAATTAGGACAATTGACATTACTACTTTCAAACATACTTTTAATTTAGTCTCAAACCAAGAGGAAATCAGTCAGAAGCCAAAAGAGATGTTGAACTCAACAGTGCCTGGCTGAGCCTGGCTTCACCAGTGTGCTGGTTTTGTGGGAACTAAAATGGAGAATGAAAGAGCACCACAGGACAGAGACATTTTCATTCAAATTCATTCTTGCTGAAATGCAAGTGAAGTGCAATTAAAGCTTGGAAATTTTCCAAGGAGCCCTAAATAACAATACATCTTCCTTTTATTCAGATGTTTAAATGGCTTTCAAAGAAAACTTGATGAACATTTTAAATGTTATTTTTGGGTTTAAAGCCCAAGAGAAATGGCCATATTCCTATTTAACTTAAAACCTAAAAATCCAAGCAAAATATGTACTTTTTATTTAAGCAAGACTTTGTTTATTCTGGATTAGAATGATCTAACCTTAGGCACTAAATGTGAAAAAAGTGTTTCACCTGATTCTTCCTCTGTAGTCAGTAAAGAAGGGAACTTACACCCACCTTGAGACTGCCCTACTTTCTGGAAGGGTCTGGCTCCCACCGCCAAATGCACAGGGCCAATTCCCAATCCACAGCAAAACCTGACTTTGGAATTAAGCTGACCTACTTGACAGGTCTGCTGTTCACCTGACTGCTCCGGTCAATACTTGTCTGGCCCCACAGTGCGTTGGTTCAGGTATCTAAACCTGTAGAAAATGAATCTTGCCCTCCAAAACTGAACTGCTCCTGTCATCTTTAGCTCCCTGAAGCTCACAGTGCTGCCAGAGGGACCATGCCAAGGCCAGCCCAGGGCTAACAGTGTCCCTGGGAATACAGCTGGAGGCAGAGAGAGGAACAAGGGAGTAACAGCCCCATTTAGCAGCTCAATTATGATATGAAGCTTGGCATGTCCTTAAGTGGTTTAATCCAGTGATCCAAAATGACCACTAAACGATGGACTCCATTTATGTGTGTGTTGTTTCCACCTGTGCATGTATATGTTTATTGCCTAGGTATCTATAGAGACAGAGAGATATTTCTATATGAATACATTTTTAACCAGGCTTTTCAGGTTTATGGAACATGTAACAGAAATCCTTTCTTTCAATTCTTGTGCCCTCCAAGGAGGCAGTGGTTCATCTTTCTCCTTAAAGGGGTGCTTGTCACCTCTTCTGCTTCTTCAAGAAAGTGATCAGCAGATCTCAAGTGAATCTTTAATAATTTCCAGGAGACATTTACTAACTGTGGGATCTAGCACACACAACTGGCTGAAATAGCCCTCATGCTATATATAGTTAAAATGAACAAATTAAAGATAATAATACTTTGCACTTTATCGAGTCCATCCTTCAAGGATCTCAAAGCACATAGAAAATGTTAAATGATTAAGACTCCTGAGATCATTAAAGATGCAAACAAACACGCTTGTCAGCTAAGACAATGCCTGCTAATTAATTCATTTATTTATTGTGTTTGGAGAAAGCTTGTATAACTGATTTATAAACCTCCAAAAATAAAGGTTTGTAATTGACATCTCCTTAATTACGGTGCAGCCAACAATTAATTTTGTAATTTATTTGCACAAAATGTTAAAAAGCAATAATATTTACCTCTTATGTGTTATGCTACAGACCAAAATAGCCAAATTTAAACAACGGCTGAAAGAAATGAATGCTCTCAACACCAGTTAATTGTTCCTCAATTAGTCTATAATGAATGAAACCTAATCCACACAGTAGATCTAAGTTCAGGTCCATTTCTCTGGAATTAAGATATTTGATAATTGTCTGAAAGACATGACATACTATACATTTTTATCTCTAGAGTGACCAATTTTGTTTTTGGAATCAACTTGAATTGTATTTTAACATTTTCAGAACACAGTTATCTCTGCTTGTTCTCAAATGGTGCTGGGATCTCGCCTTCACAGAGCATCTCCTAACACTCAGAAGGGGAAGGTAAACTTGGTACTCTGTGGTCTGGATTTTTTAAGACCTCTGTCCAGAACTGACTTGTTTTTTCCTGGTTTACATTCCTCTAAGGTCAAATCAGAGCAGCTACTACATCAAGCCTAAGGGTACCTTTTCTGATACAGGCACTGCATCAGAGCACAAAATGTAGGGAGATCAGCTATCTTGGACACCGGCTCCTCTCCTAATTGTCTCTTTATTCTTTTTATACTGCATGACAATCTGGAGCAGAAATTTAAAATTACATGAATGTTTTCAGGCTGCAGGTCTCTGGATAAAATTTCATCAGCTTGTACCTGTGTTCTCAATGCTTTCTGTTCACCCAATTAACTTCTCATAACAAGTCTATGCTACTCTTCATGAAAACATATTTATTTCAAATGTGCAATTCACTCCCTTAAACCCTTTAAATAGATTTTTTTTATTCTCATGTCACTGGAAGAAATTAAACAGTGCCTCAGCCACAACAGGGAAGACAGTTTATAGTTTAAAGGAGAAAGAACGCTTACAAGGTTTTGTGATCGAGTCCTATATTGTGTTTAGCTTGTAGTCTTTGCTATGGCCCATTTAGCTTTGAAAGAGCTCAGCTTCTGATCTCTATACCATTCCCTCTGCACACCTTGATCCTGTATCAACTCCTAGAAGGACTTTTTATCTTACTAACAGAATCTGGGATGAAAGGAGACACAGCTATGTAAAATACCAAAGGCAACTTCCATGTGCTTACACTCTGCTAAATGTTGCTTAGCGACACATAGCTCTGCTCTTCAGCATAAAAACATGCCAAAATCATTCAAACAGAGCTCACCTCGAAAGCTGCTAAAAGGAGGGGCAGGCAGCCCTTCTGGAGCACAGGGCTCTTCAAGCTTTCTTTGTACTTCTCTCTGTTTTCTTTCTTCTCTTCAACACAGTGTCCATGCTCCATGTTCACCTGAAAAGAGTTTCTCCATCTGCCATTCATCTAAAAAATAGAAGCAACAACAAAAGAAAAAAATAAAAATCTACCTCTAACAATTTTCCCATTCAGATTTGTTTGTGAAAAATGAGCAACATGCATAAGAACCTCAAAGCGGTCTAAGACCATTTCTGACTAATGTAAGACTTAAAGCAAGTATTCCTGTGCCAAAAGAAACCCAACGCAGCCATAGTTCCTACACTACAGCTCTGGTCCACTTTTACATCAGACGGGTGGAATGACCGCAAATGGACTCACACAAGGCAGTTGAATTTTGGGTGGTGTCTGTGTAGGAGTGCTTGCTGCCTGATGGCTTTAAGGAGAAACTGAAATTCCTCAGACCGTGTGCCCTCACGTAAGGAAAGCAATGCCCACGGCCATGCAGCACGTGCTGCAGTCGCACTGTGGATGTCCCACCTGCAGGGAACAGGGTTACTCACTTCTAGGGCTTGGAGGGTGAAGTCTTTGTGCTATTTTTCTTGGACTTCTGAGTAGCACTTAGCACCACCGTGCCCCACAGCTCCACGTGTGGTTTTGGCAACCTGCTCTCTGTAGTGATGTGGCAACATGGGAGGGTCTCAGCCAGATCTTAAGGCACTCTGCAAATTAAGAAATGTTTAAATAAAAAATGCATAAATCATTTTATTCTTTTAAAATACAATATCCAGCTTTTCAAGTTTCCGGATCTGCTCTGAACACCATATCTGTGTGTCAGTAGAAGATATTAGTCTAATGACATATTAATGTGGCATCAGCAGGAGACACTCAATTACAATGTTTCATAAAGCTGGCTTCACCTCTTGCTGTGTATGGCTAATGAACAAGGACAGGAACTTTTGGAAAACGGGAGGAAGAGATGATCATTTTCTGAATCTGGCCCTCAGCAATTGTGGTCATCTGTGAAATTACTTTTTCTGTAAGCAGAAAATTCTCCCTTTGGATATTTAACAGAAGAGCAATGGAAAATGGAAAATGCTTCCTTTGTGAATCAAGATAGCAGTATTTAAAATGAAATCATTAATAAAGAATCAATGATATATGGAGGCCCAGCTTCATTCCAGAAAGCATGAATACTTTATTGACTGTTGGATTTTTAAAAGAATCCTGGATGTACTTTGCACATTATTCACGAAACCTTTTGCTCTGTAATTTGGATGATTGCTATGCAGAAATTACAGAACAAATCTGAATGGTTAAAGGGTGTAATATAATGCAGGCAGATACCTTCTCCAAGATATGTGCTCAGAGCTACTCAGGGCAGCTGTCAATTCACTGACAACCCATCTCAGGTCTCAGCAGATAAAAGTCAGCAGCAGAACAAAACTGTTTTGGTGAGAACCCTTTCCAGTCTCCTGTGTGTCCTACTAAAAGAAGGCTGAGACTAGCTAAGAGCTGGACCTGCCACTGAGCCAGGCAATACAAGTTACTCCTTTCTGAAGTTTTTGCCTGATTCAGGGAGGGGAAAAAGTTTTTAAATGATCATTCTCCAATTATCTTTTTTTTTTTTTAATCTTAAGCACACCAGGAAACCCCTGAGCTATGCAGAAAATCTACCCATTCTGTTACTTGCAAGTGCTTTCATACTGTGCAATTAGTACTTAATATGACACTTTTTTGTATGTTGGTGGAAGAGGGCTTTGGTTTTATGTTTGCAGCCTCATCATCTGAGGGGCAGCTCTGGACTTTCTGGCTAACAGGATATTTGCTAACAGAGGAAAAAGCAGCAGTCTCTAAAAAGAAATCAAGTGGTGTGGAACCATCATGAATTAACAGAACATATCTTGATCCTACTGCTTCTTCCCATTCTAAGAGCAGGAGGAAATGCACTGCATTCATGTAGCTTGCTGGTCTCAGTAAGGCTCCCTTCTTGCCATGATCGCTTTCAGCATTTTCAGTTCTTGTTGGCTACAGTGGAAGCCAGTCGAGGTTGGAACTGAAGACATATGCAGCATTTTGTTGGCATGTGGGCAGTAATCCAGCAAAATAAGAGCTTTTTTTCATTGCCATATGTGTCTATTTTCTCTCCTAAGCAGACTATCCATCCCGTTAGTCAAATGGTGCAAACAATTTTCTTAACAACAAAAAATGTATCACACATCAATCAAAAAGAAAGCCTAATGTGCCAACTACTATCTCAGTCGAATGTGTCTTTTGCTTAACTTTATTTCAGCTGATGTAACACTGGCAAAAGTATGCATGTATTCAAACAACCTGACTGATGGAGGGACCTACACTATTTGCTGTTACAGGTCCAGGAAATTCCACCTGGACAAGAATAATTGCACACAAATAGGAGTGATGCTCCTCTGGCAATGCAGAACTGCCCTGCAGTCAGCCACCTCATCACAGCACAGCTATTCTACATAAACCATTTTTAGAGGTCTACAAATTAAATGCAAAGCTTACAGTGTAATTACTGAAGAGAAAGAGGACACAAAGGGAGGGAGGGAGGAAGGAATCTTTCTAAATGCCTGTAAACTCCTTAGGGGGCTAATCTTCAGAGAAGGGAGGCATCAGAAATCAAATCTGATGAATAATTTTCTCAGTCCAGACAGCACTATCATCTGACACAGATAGCCAGTTTAGCCCCCACTTATGTTTAATGGTTAGATAATCATGGATCATAAGTTTAGTTTTAATAACAACCATAGCAGACACTTTATTAGCAGATTTTGCAGGCTACAGGGTTGTCATTTGTCATTATAGTGATTTTCTGGTTTAAATACTGCATCAATTTGGTGTGGTTTTTCTTTTTTTTCCTGAATTAATGAATTTAGCTCTACCTCAGTATTCTGTCTTCATTCTGATTCTCTAGTACTACAAGTAGCTACTTCGGCTGAGCAAATCTACCAGATACAGCTTCTAACTTACAGGGCTTCTAGGAATCCCCAGGAGCAGTACCCTCTTCAGGGCAACTGAAGAATTGCTCAGATTTATTCCATTTTCTTAGGCCGCCTGTAACTCAAGGCAAATTCCCTAAGAAATGTAAGTAGAGTGGGAGGTGAAGAAAATCACCTATGCAGAAAGTGCCCACACTGTTTAGTACACACATTGCACCACTAGCTCTGGGAAAGAAAAAAAGGGCAGACTTTGTCCTAAAATGAAACTGATACACAGACCTCAGCTAGGGTGAGGATCAGGCATAAAATATATAGTGTCCTTGGCTTTTCCTGCATCCCCCATAGCTTTGCCTCCTGATGAAGAATTCCATGAGGCAGAGAGCCTTTCTTAACCCTGGACAGCAAAGCCACAGGTGCTGCAGTGTGGATGTGCTGGCAGAGCCTGCACAGCACAGAATTCTGGCTAAGCCAAAATGGTGCAGTTGGACCAGAAGTGCTTGTGGCCACTAAAGGCCCAGCAATGAAGAGATCAGTGATATTTAAGATATGAAATGAGGTTTTAGTTAAGGTTTCTGGTGTAAGGTGTCCTTGCCCATGGCAGGAGGGTTGGAACTAGATGATCTCTAAGGTCCCTTCCAACCCAAACCATTAGAGGATTCTATGGTAAATCACTAAGCTTTCTTGTGGCTCTACTTTCTGAATAGCAGTGTGTTATTATTTGCAAAGCATTTTAAAGTTTGTCAACCAAAAGGCTGATGTATATGTTTATTACCATTGTGCCAGCAGCTGTCAGGCATTATTTTAGAGGAAGAATTAGAAAACCACTACAAATGCTCACTTAAAAAATAACTCTTTTGAAAATTCTCCTCAAACTCAGCATCAGGTCTATACTGTATCATTATGCTTCTCAATCTGAAGCTGAGAGCACAGGCAACTGGTTAAATTTAACTTGAATTTTAAACAGAATAACATTCATGTGTTTTCCAGCTGTTTGTTCCCTGTAGAAGAAAGGCACTGTGGGTGGATGCTGTATCGGGAAGGGAACGAAGTGGGCTGTTCCACACCAAGAATCAATAACAATTGGTGGGAAACTCTGGTATGACATCAATAGTATTTAATAATTTTCTGGCCTCCAACATTTTGGCAAGTGGTTTTGTAAAGTAACTGTTAAAACTAATGCAGAAAAATATTTCAGAAGCTAACAGTGAGTACAGAGTATTAGAATGCACTGTAATTTTTATTGTTGTTTGGCAAACATTCTTACCAAAACCTGACAGCCAAAAAAACCAAGCAAACAAAAAAAAACACCCCACAATCTATTTTATTTTGTTGATAAAAGGAAACTTTAATTAGGAAAGCTTGAAACCTCTCACCAGATTGTGAATCCAGATGAGGAGATTTCTAATACCCTTACTCAGGCATTTGAGAACAAAACAGGATAACAAATTTGTCTTGTAAAGCAGCTTCTACCTTCAGAAGCCTTCACTTTCAGATTATCCCTGCTGAAAGGAGGTGTCTGTAATTGCTTCTTCACATTTTATACCTGCACATTGGAAGGGCCAGGTGCCTTTTCCAAACCAATTTTTCAGGATTAAAATAACAATAGTTGCAAATTTATTCAATAAACAAACTACCTCCTTTTTTTCTGAGCACTTAGAATAAAACCATTAGTGTACTTGCTTAAATGTAGCTCATATCAAAGCATTTCCAACACACAGAGGAATCAACAGCAACCTCTAGTACATTAGTTATCTGATTGCTTAGAAGATATCCTGCTTTGGAATACCCCCTCCTTTTGGCATTCTCGGAGTGTACTGTACTTTGCTGTGTCTCTAAAGCGGGTAGCGCAGAGATGATGAAACACAGTTTTGTTTCCTACAGAGCAAAATCTTAATCCTGCTCTCCACCCCTGTACAGCAGTTCCTGCGAGAACAATGCAGAACGGCTTTGGGATCGTTCCCCTCCACACTGGAGCAATACATGAGCCCTGTAGCAGCCACATGGCTACTGACACCTACTAGGACAGGATACACACGGAAGAGTGTGCAAATTAATGGGTTTGATAGCAAATCTCCAATTCATAAAAAGAACACCCTGTCCCTAGTGCTGAGGGACATCTATTTACCTGCATTCTGCCCCCTGCTGGCTCTATGCCCCACGCAGCAATTGGGGACCTAGCCTTGGCACCTGCCTACATCACCACCTGTGGCCTCTACAGCCCAGAGACCGAAGTGTTATCATACTGTGTATGGAACACCATTTCGAAATGAAAGAAAAGGTTTCTTTCTAAACTAGACTGCATTAGAACGTGACTTGGGCGCCCAAAGCTCAGGGACCAAAATTGCTTTTGATTTAACTTCACTGAAGTTAGAAGGGGCATAAGCAGTTATGCATTGGCCATATTCTTATAGTCAGAGTCTCCTTAAGGTTAACGAAGACACATCTTCACTGCATTGCTTCATAATGCTAATTTTGGTGCTTTCTTATTTGGAGCACAGTTGACACGGATTACAAGGACAGTAACAGTGATCTCAACACTTTGCAGCTGCTTTGGTCAAGCCAGCCCTGGAGTCTGACCACCAATTTAAAACACATTTTTATTATCACATAGGATGCTCATACTTGTTTACTGTCTTATTATTCCAGCAGTTAGTAAACAAGATGTCACATGAATAATTAATAGTTCCCAAAAATCTCATAATTATAATCTACTAGTAGTTCTCAATGCACTCTGTCTGCTGATGCAAGCATCTGCAGGTCCAATAGTTGTCAGAAATTAGCTAATTACATCCTTTCCCAAGAGGATGAAAATCTTTAAATTTAATTAAAAGACCTTAACTCCAGTCCTGTACATTAAGGTCTATTTCCCATCGGATTTTCCACTGTGCGACTCCCAGTGATAGGCTTAGCATTCATATTAGCAGGAACTCTCATCTCTGGGTCTGCTTCTTGCCCAGCATTGCTTGAAGGATAATTTGATCAAATGAGTCTCTTTCTCACCACCACATCTTGGTATTTCACTTCCATTAAAAAAGAAAAAAAAAAAAAGGAGCTAATAAACAATGTGAACTTTAAAGTTCATTTTTGCAACTCTGTTCCAGTATGTCTCACACTCCAGGTAGCAAGCAAAAGACTCACTCACAACATTAGGTTTGACATATTAAACGACATGGTGGCAAAAGTCCCAAAAAATTATGAGAGGAGTGAAAACGTTAATAAAAATGCACAGCTAGAGTTGATTTAGACATGTAGAGTAGGCTGGGCCAAATAGATATGAAACCAAAATGTTCCTCCTTCATATGTTTTCAAAGGAAAAAATACATAAATTATTGTAGTATTTCCACAAAGTTAAAGAATCCTATGAATCTATAGATTTTTTTTTTATTTGGTGTACGTATGCATTAATTATTAAAACTATGTTTAGCACTACTGATTCTTTGCTGAGAAGACAGATTCATTACAAAAATCTGGATATTAACAAAAAAGAAGTATTTAAGATGGTTCTGTAATATCCACATTTACTGCAATACCTGGATTAGGAAACCTAAAAGGGAATAATTTTCCTGCAGTTCAGCGTAATGACTTTGAAGTGGCTATGCCATTGTTAGAGAGCAGAGCTTCAGCCAGGATTCCTAATGACCAAATTTCTCTTTTTTAAGGCTGTTAGACTGCCATAAGTCCTTTTACATTGTTCAAAATGGACAGCCAGCATTATGCAATTGTTAGCACCACTACCAATGCAATTTTGCCTTATCATCTCTTTTGCTCTTCAGATCTATACCAACTCAGGCTAAAGCAGATGCTTTATATGCACAGGCATTAGAGTGTTTCTATTCAGATCTCTTTGTGGACAAGGAAACCTTCCTAACAACTCTGTTTTGTAAGAGGTTTTGCCATTCATAAACAAAACCAAAAACATGGTTTAAGAAACTATATATATATATAAAAGGAGGAAGAAAACAGTGCTTGAAAATGTTCATAGGAAATAGTGTTTTCTAACCAGATGCACTCCAGACAAACCAGTAGAAATATAAAACAAGTCCTCTTACTAAGGACAGCAGATTCTACAGCCAGGACAATTCATTTTGAATTTTAAAAACCCCAGGTTTATCCTTGCACGCCACAATCTGAACTATTCATTACTGTCCTGAGCATGTGTGTAGAAAGATTTCTGCAAGGTGCTGAGTCACAGAAAGGGCTAAACATAGAGAAAAACCCCTGCCACCCTGACTGGTGCAAAGCAGTTTGCCTTCAGGCAGGGCATCGTTCTGCCTTCTGCTCCAGAAAATCAGTGACAAGCTTTTTTTGATGCAACAAAAGGGAACAAGGATTTCTGTCAAACAAGCACCGAAGGACTGAGCCTACTGATGTTCTTTCCGGTGGCAGGTAGGAACAATTCAACTCTGAGTGGTCCAGCAGTGCACCTCAAACTTCTCCTTCTGAAGTACTTTGTAGAGAAAGCTGAGGGATAGCAATTTTTTATCACCTTAAAGACAAAATGACACGGCAAGTGGAAAAGTTCAGAGACACAGTGAAGAGAACGCTGAAAGAGTAAGAGCACCCACAGTAAAGTGACAAATTTTCTCTAAGTGGAGGCAAAGTGGGATTAATAATGGAAAGGGGGGCTCCCCACCTTCTATAACTCACAGGATAGACACTTAGATCAAAGTCACTCCTGGTGTAACACTGAAATAACACTGGGGATAAAGTCAGACCATAAATCTTAATATCATAGTCTGTTATGATGATGACTAATTTATTCTAGATTGAACACAAGAGGTTATAAAAACAAATTTATGGCCACTGTATTTATTATAATTACTTTTCTCCACAGCGAAAGCAGAGTGATTTG
This sequence comes from Sclerurus mexicanus, assembly GCA_013396755.1. Classification (NCBI taxonomy): domain Eukaryota; kingdom Metazoa; phylum Chordata; class Aves; order Passeriformes; family Furnariidae; genus Sclerurus; species Sclerurus mexicanus. The sequence continues at coordinate 447,350 of VWZF01003761.1, read as the reverse complement.
GGAAAAAATGACCTTTTTAGAAGTGCCTTATTTAACAGCCCATTGTTGCATTATGGTGCCTGGCTGCATCCAACATTTATGCAGCAAGAGAACAGAGTTTTTGGGCTCAGGGAAGGAGTGATCTCATCACTCACAGCAAATCTGGATGACTCAACATCCCAGAAGGTTTTTTCTTTCTTTTAAATATCCATTTTAGCCACATATAGATAAGGTTGGATATTTTTGATGTAAAAGCAAGACTGACATTCAGAACTGCTTGCTTATGATTAAATGGATAAAGCAGTATTTGTTTCTTCAGCAAGTGTGCGTCTGCACCAAACCAACCTGGCATTGGAATATCGATTTCCCTCTAATCTCAGGCCCTGGAAAGTCCCTGTATTCAAATAAATGGTGATTACTGCTGGGCCTTAGCAGCATCAGTACCAGCTCTGCCCCTGATAAGAAAGAGAAGGGAGTACCTCACAGTGCTTGGCTGAGCAGAGGAAGATAAAGTTACAGAATGTTTGTGAATTGCTTCTTTTAGCTTCCAATAACCTCGGTTCCCTTTCCTCCTCCTGCTGCCCAAAAGCAAACTCCTCTTCAAGAGGTGTGTGCTTCCTAATGAAGATGAGATGGACTAAAATAAACTGAGAAAAGTTTTAAAAATTATCTCCAGGCTAGCAGCTTCTTTCTCACAACAGGCAGGATTGTGCTATAGCTCATGGCTCTGATGAAATATAATGAGATACTCATATATTGAGATAATACATTGATATTTCTTATCACTTAATACATAAACGACTATATTAAAAAAAACAAACAACCCACAACACGAATAAAGTTTGGATTTGCTTGTAGTGTTTTCTCCCCATAATCTACAGCTTTTCTTCCCTTCTAAAATGGTGACAATTCCTGGGACGTAAATGTAATTTTAATCCAGTGTTTACAGGCAGTGTCAAAGAGGTGGCTCACTGTAATTACTTCCTCAATCATTTCCCATGAATGAAGCACTCCAGGCAATGCTAAAATTCCACTTAATCACTGGAAATAATGTAAGTTTTAAAACAAGATTCTATTAGACTGCCATATTTATAACTAATTTTCCAATAGTTCCATTTCCTACTAACTTTCAAATTGTGCTTACATAAAGAAATTCAAATGTACTGGGGGTTTATACGAAGCAGAAATGCTGCACCTGAGGAAATCTTTGGCCTCAGTAAACAATGAAGCTTAATCTTCACTGCCTTTAGATAAATAATCAACAGTTATCACCACAGTTTTTTGGTTTGAAGTTCATCTCATAGATACGACTTCCACCCAAAACAGTGTTGTACCACGTTTCTTTCCTTGCTCTGACCTTGATGCAAACATACATTTAGGAAAGAAATAAACACCAAACAGAACTTCAAGACATACAAAAAGAGCAAATAGCTTCCATCCAGTTTTCCTGTTATGACTGTAATAAACTGTTTAATCACATATATAAAACATTATTGGCAATGTTTAAAGGTTACTAAATATCAAAAAGTTAGGAAAAAAGTTTATAAAAAAATTAAAAATAGAAAAAACCCACACTGCAGGTAGAAATTCTAATCTAGGTAGGAGAGAAATATTTGCTGTGCATACAGATCTGTGAGTCAGGAACTCGACTGCAAGACAGTTCTATTCTCCCCCTAGTCTGATGCCAATTAATTTCCAGCTCCATTTTGCTGTTAATTAGTGCTGTTCAGAGTCCAAGTTTTTCAAGGCACAGATTGCCAGTAACCAAGTGATCATATAAATGAGGCTCTGCCATTAATGCTGCTAGTTAGGTTGGAACAAAAATAACTGCAGTTTGCAACTTCATGTTTTGAATAAAACCTTAGTAGAAACAACAAGAAACAGAGAAAGTGAAATCATCTGGGCTTTAAATGGCAGGACACTGCCAGTTTTCCTACCTAGTGTAACTGAGAATCTGTTTTCACTAAACAAACTTACCAGAAACCATATTCTTTCCAGTGAGTCAATGAAGTAAACAATTAATGCATCTCTTCCCAAGGTGGGTCTCTGGCTTTCCGTGAAAAGGAAGTCAGAATCCAAAGTTTCATGTTTCTTACCAAGAGATACTTTGGGAATGAGAAAGAAGCCCAAAACCAGGGAACTGCAATTCTAAATAATAACAAATCTCTTTCTGTTTGCAGACAGAAACAATCAACTACGTACCATCCTCAAAAGTGCTGCATTAGAATAAAAAAATAAACTTTTTTTTCAGCCAAAGAACAAGGGGTTTACCTCCAGACCTTTGTATTAGGAGACAGCCCGGGTTATTCATTTTATATACATTTATATACATTTTAAAAAGCTTTTTCTCTTTACTGTTGCCGTATTAAAAAGCTAACTGAACAAAGGGGAGAGAACTCCCACTTGTTGAAGTCAACATTTCCTCTTTTTTTTCTTCTTTTTTCTTTCTCCTTTAAAAGCATTCACAGCTTTAAAACATTTTTGTTGTTTGAACTCTAGTCAACAGGATTCAGGAGAAGATCCCTTCTCTACTCTAAGATGGTTTGGTTTTCATAGTGAAATGAAAACCTAATGCAAGCATATCTATCAGAAGTCACCCTTTTGTCACCATGAGGATAAAAAAAAAAAAGAGCCGAAAAAAGGTGACCAGAACTTGAAAGTGTATAAATCGTATTTTCCTCCCAAAATTAAAAAAGGGAGTTCTAAACACTGATTTTCCGAAGGCAGTATAAAATCTTGACTAATACACGAGTCCCATACAAGGCACTGAATGAGGACTTTAAAATTCTCCTCAGCAAAGCTATTGCAGGATAGCATGACAAAGCAAACTGATTCATAAGGAGATCAAATGTCAACTCTGTTTTTACAGACTCTCAAAGTTCATATAGATGGGAACAAATCAGCTGAGTTTCCATGCAAGGGTTTCTTGTGCTTTTTCCTCATAGCCAGCCTCTCAGAAACCTGTGGGACTGATTCTCTCTTTACCTTCTCTCTGATTCATTCATCTAATTTTGCTTTACATGTGTCTTAATGGAAGGCTGCATCTAATGCCAAGCCTTTTATAAATAGCAGCACTTAAATCCAAGATGAGCACAATCCACAGTGCTGTAGTCAATGGGAGTATTCCTCTAAGGCTTTATAACCTGTGCGTAAAAGTGTGTTTTAGGCTGAAATCTGTCGTGTGGATTTCATCAAAATGGGAGTCTGTGGTTCTTAAAGAGGACAATTAGATAAAACAAGTGGTGGGTGTACGCTTACCCAGGCAGAAACACCAGCTTTTCAAGTTAAGTGATTACTGCCTAACACACACAATATCCATTAAGGGAAATTGGGTTCATTCATGTTCATGTAGAAGGCAACACCCCAGGCATACCATTAATGAATAGAAGAACAGGGGGCTCTAGACTTGGACTAAGTAGCAATTCCACACATGAAACAGTAGAACTACTGAAATAAAATTTGTTCACAGGTAAATTGTCCAGTATACGTATCTCACTATGATATGCTAAAATTAGACCATAGGCTAAGCTGGAGAAGGGGCAGAGTTGCTGCTTAAACCCCCAGGATGGCAGTCGAATATCTGGGAATAACTAGGTCCTTACTATGCTGAAGACCAGAACGGTCTAAGGGAGCAGGGGAAAAAAACAACATTCAAAACATAATCAGGTGTTTCTGTAAAGTTCCTTGCTCTTTGGTGCTGCTGGAATGGTGCAAAGGGATGTAACAGATCACAGCAACTCAACCACTGCCTGTCTGCAAAAGTGTTTGCACTAGGAACTGGAATAGTTCTGCAGTAACCTTATTGTGTCAACATGGAAACACACGGCCTTAATTTCCACCACAGGGTTTATTGTCCTTTTCATATTCTTCTATGCTTTTATTCCTTTATGCCTTAAAAGGATACCACTTAAAAGTAGTAATAGGCTAACAAGCACAGTAGATACATCTAAGAGAGGTTAAACTTCCTACTAACTCTCACAAAAGCCAAAATAATTGCATGTTAAGTCTAAAAACCTGAGCTGTAGGCACAGATTTATGCATGTAAATAACATTTTGATAGAGAAGTGAATACATCACCCTCAATTTCATTTTTTTTTTAATTACACAATACTGAAGAAAGGGAGATTTCTAATTCTTAATTTTAAATTATTTTTCTATTCCTAGGTTTACTCTGAAATCTTCCATTTTCCTACATGCCATTATGGATGACACTAGAACAACAGGGTAGCAACAATTAAAATCCCTTCATTCCACACCTCTAGCATGCTTGGAGTCCAGTCCTGCAACTCTCAAAGAGCCCCACTGAAGAGAATACAACTATTTAGGGCTATAAAAGATATTCAGCTTTCTGCTGTTGCATCAACCAAAGATCAAATTCAATCTTTAGGCCTTAATTTAATGATTTAATTTCTATTCAGGGAAGTGTTTAAGGACATATCTCCTTTGGTACGTGCTCTCCACAATGTGGAACTGCTGACAAAACCAGTATCCTTCTCTTTGGGGACCTGCAATGATCTGCAGCTGCTTGTTTTACATTGCAAAGACATCCAGCATGTGCATCCCTAGGAGCATTCTCCTTCATTCCTTTCAAGAAAGAAACTCTAGAAGCCTAGTATGGATAAACCAAATAAATATTATTCGACCATGACTATAACATCTTTTGAGGGATTTTTCCCTGTCTTAACCAGAAAATGCCATGTCATTTCTCCATTATTTTCACTGCTCCTCTTATTATACCTCTGCCTGTAGCACTCCTTTCAATGGTTCAACAGCCTGAGTGCCCAGAACTCACTCCTGTCAGACATCATCAGGGTTGATATCAATACCTAAATGAAGAATACCTTCCTCTCCAATGTCCATCAGTTTGCATTTAATGCACTGTGAAACTTTATTGTCCTTTCCCAGAAAGGAAAACAGAGCATAGCTGGAGCCTGTCAAACTTGCTTCCTGTGGTCTGTCACCACTACAGGTGCTGAAGAGCAGTGCTGAGTGGAGGGAGCTGGAACGGTGTACTGGGAGCCTCTCCGGAACCCTCCTGTTTGCCCAGTAGAGCAACACTAGCAATGTGTGAGCTTCCCTAGAGCAGTGCTGATCCTGCAGCAGACCAGACACATGGATCACTACAGCCTTAAATGCCTGATCCACATGCTCCCAGGAAGACAAACAGGCTGTCCCACTAACCTACCAAATCCACACAGACAAATTAAAGCACACCTCCAAATGCCAAGCCCAAGAGCTGCTCCGTGTGTAGCTGCCCTGCCCCACACAAACCCTGCTGCTGTGTCACACTGACCTGGTGCTCCTGACCCAGAGTGAGAGAGCATCAGAAACTGCCTGCTGAGCTCTGACACAAGGCTCCTCTCCTCTTGGCATCCTCCCTTTCTGAAGGTTAATAAAAGAAATGCACTTATTATTTGGTCCTGATTAGTCCTTAAAAGTGCTTTGCAAACACAGCTAATTGATTAAGTATCCTGTGCAATAGCATCAAAACACTGGTTTTAATTAACAACCTGAAACCCCACAGTTCATACCGAGTAAAAGAAACCTTCTTAATCAGCCTGGTGTACAGAAGAGGAGAGAAAGGGGGAAAAAAAAGTATAGGTTCATTTCTCTGTGATCCTTCTATGCTAATTACGTAGCCTTTTCCATCATCCTGTGCAATTTCATGCAAAAAAAAAAAAAAAACCCCAACCAAAAAAACCGCACAACTTTTTTTTCCCCTAAAATAATTTGTTTATCTTGACAAAAGAGGCAATCTCAATCTTGGTTCCAAATCTTCACCTCACAACTCCCCTACCTTTATTTCACAGGGATTCCCTGGCTCTAAAAGCTATGCCTACAGATGACACCTGCCCTACCCAGGCATCTGGCATCACCAAGCGTCTGCAGAAAGATGCCACATCTGCAGACTTTTAAGTCATTCTGGCTTCCAGCTCAGGTCATCCCTTTCTCTGTGTGCCTCTAATCAAACAGAACAGGTTTTCCCATCTTAAACTCTCAGATGTTTGGGATCTCAGTGTTTGGGACTGCTAACCTATCCAGTGGTGGAATTTCACACCAAAGGGGGTGTAGATTTTACTCTGATCTTATGATGTGCAAACCTGTTACCTGTTTAAAGTTCTTGGCATGAAAGAGGATTTGTTCATCAGTATGAGTTTATCACAAAGCCCAGCAGTGACCCCCTGACTCATGTTCAGCAGCTCAATCACCAACAGGGCTCAGACCCTGTCTCAGTATCCCAGCACTGGGAGGAGAAGAGAAAAAGACTGGATCGCACTTTTCAGTCTGGAGGATACCTCCCATCAGAAGACATACATGCACTCTACATGCCAAAAAAGAATGTTTTGACTCTTCAGCCCAAGAAATGCATGAAATCTGGAATTCAAATATGCATTTCTCTGTATGTTGTGAAGGCAAAGTGCAAAGGTTGCTAGTAACACAGCTCAGTCTCTTCCAGGACAGAAATGGAAACAATAGGAAGGATAAACAGCACAAGGAAGTCTTTAGGCCAACCTTGTACTTCCCTGTCCATGGGAAGTTGGGTATTTGCCTGCTGTAAATTAGAGCAACCATGAGGCACTGACTGAGATAATTCTGCCCTCTGTACCTGTAGATAGTCATACCTGGTACAGGTGAGTCAAACAAGACCCATTGGATGTGGCCCCAATAAACACAGTGTGATCCATGAGATCCAAAGCATCTCAGGAACTGTTTGTTTGCTCCTTAAGTCCTGCCTTGGGTACTGAGACTGCCCCACAATGTGCAAATTACAATGGAGGCTGGCACTTGGTGATGAAAATTTGAACATCAGCCCCATTGATTTTTCATATACTTTAAAGAGAATGCATCCAACAAATAAATATAATTTTCTATTTTCACTGTTTGCATCAGTATCTGAAAGAACCCTAAAATCATTAATCCAGCACCATTCCTTTTGAAGGCAATACCGTTGTTCTCACTTTTTCTCATGGGCAATAACTAAAATGCTAACCTACAGTGTGCACCTCTCGGAATGAAATCCTGCACATATTCCTCTTGAGATTTACAGTGTATAATGTGAAGAGTTAGAAATGGTAATAGAGAAAATGTGCCTATATTTTCCTATACACGTTCAAATCTTTCCTTTAGAGACATTTAAATCCCAGTAAATTGCCCCTTGCATATGAAGCTTCATTTTTAAATCTTAAGCAAATTCCACTGCTTTTCTATTGCATAATGAAAAAGCCAATCATGCTGAGGAGGTGATGTTGAGCTTGCCTGAGCTTGCAGCAATGGTTGAGAACATTTCATACTTCAGAAATGCCATAAAATCCTCCATCACAAAAATTCAATTTTTTTATAATCCCCAGGAGTCTCTAAGGCTCTATCTGACATTAAACCCCCAAAACAAGAAACCAAGACCAGGTATGTTCACCTCCCATTCTAGCCTCCATCCTCATTTAGTTCTTTAAAACAAATACAATTAATTTTTTAATTTTTTTTTTGTTTGAAATCTATTCCAGTATGAAATATGGCATGCGCACCATATATGAAACGTATCCCTTTCTCTTCTGCAAATGGGCATCTAGTCTCAGTTTTCCCGAGGAAATAATTTAAGATGAAACTTTGTTTTCTAGTTTGTTTACAAGAAAGTCTTTCAAAAAACAGCATTCTATTTTCTTTAAACACGATAGATTAAGTAAAAATACATTATTCTATGTGTAATATTCCCTCCAAACAGCCAAAACCTAAATTCCTAAAGCGTGATAGTTTATTTCAGATATGTTTACTTTCATTGGCTTACAATAGCGTTTCCTATCACACAGCAAGCACTCCATCCTGAGTTGTTGCAATTTTGCTGCTATGAGAGCCCACGAGCAGCTTCCAGGAACATGAGATATTCAAAAGACATGTAGATGTGGCAGCTGGGGACGTGGTTTAGTGGTGGGCTTAGCAGTGCTGGGTTAAAGGTTGGACTCCATGACTTTACAGGTATTTTCCACCCTAAACAATTCTATGATTCTGTGTCTTGATCTAGGCAATCACAGAGCACGTGGAGCACTGCCTTTGAAGCACAGCATCAACCCCAAAGACTCGAACACAGATTTGAAATATTTGAGACTTGCACTTAGATAAATAAGGTGTCAGTCGGAAAGAGGTCCATTGAACATTACATGCACAGCTGCTGTACTCTGACCTTGCCATTCCCTGCAGCCCAGGTGGTTCTGAGCTCTGAAGGAGTGGAGACCATGCAGCAGCATTTGGCCACTGGTGGTGGTATCTGCCAAATGGGGCTGTCCAGTGGCAGCAGGAAGGAACACTCCCGTTGCAGCAGAGCTCGTGGAGTGAATGAGCTTATTTCCAAGGAGGGTTGCACGTGAGACATTCTGAGCTGGCTGCTTCTGCCTTTGTTCACCTGGAGAAAAATCACTCTCCTTTGCTAAAGCGCCCTTTCAAAGATTGCCTTTTTATCACATCTGCCTTTCTTCTCCTGGTGCCATATCTTCCTACATAACATTCCTTTGCTCTTCTTTCCTTTCATACAACATATTCACTCATAGCCATTCTCAGGAGACATTTTCAGATAAGGAACTGGCCAAAGGATTTTTATCCAAAGAGGAACAGACCTTTATCTTAATTGATTCAGAATAATGGTCAATAATATTGTAGACACACAAATTTTTTCCTGTGTGCACGGAGACTAAAATTATTTTAGAAACCAAAACTGAATAACAGTATTAATTAGAGCAGTCTAAAATTATAATTATTGATATTTACATTGCATCTCCAAAGAGAATGTGCTCAATAACCATGGAATGACATTTATTAGACGTTTCTCAGAGAAGCCCAGAAATTTGGTATTTGTTGGTTTTATAGTCTTCTTGGGAGGTCATCTTATTAAAGAGAGAATCCTCCCTGAAAAAAAAAATTTTTTAAAAAAAAGGGAAATTCTGAATCCCTTCAACTCTGAGCTAGCATGAGCAAATAGCCCCTTGTCCAATTCCTCTCCACAGCCAGCGTGCTGGGAGATCAAGTGAAAACTGAATGGCCAGGCCCAGATGCTGAAGGAAGCTCAGCTGGAAGCAAGACTCCCAGAGATCAATATTGTCTGGCACCTTCATTAATGCCCCAGAGATGGGGCAGAGAGCACCCTCAGCAGGTTGACATGTCCTGGCTGCATTTGGAAAGGCACAGACGGCAGGCCGAGGGAGGTGATCCTTTGTCTCTGCTTGGCACTGGTGAGGCCTCAGCTGGAGAACTGCAGCAAGTACTAGGCTCTCCAGTGTGATTTTGCACAATATCACCTCCCAGCCAAAACTGTCAACACTTATTAGTTAATTTGATGTGACTTTAGTCTCCCTCCAAAAACCTCAAAGATTAGAACATAACGAGTCTATAGCAGATCCTCAATAAAAGCCCTCACTATGTACAAAATATGGCTGAACCCTCCATTCTGACGTCTCCATCAAACAGATCAAAGTCATTTTCAGCTCACTAGTTCTGATATTGCTCAGCTTCTACTTTTCCCTGTCTTACTTTGTTTCACCTGATATTCCCTATTTAACCCTCTCTGCTATTTCCAAATTGTGAGTCAAAGTCTAGTTCCAGCAAAACCTCTTCTTGCCCACCAGTGTCACAGAACTTGCCTACAACTGAGGTCTTCCCTGCCTGTAAAACGAGCCTTTGCCATGGCACAGCCACGTGAATGAGGAAGGAGGGCAGCAGGGATGAGTCAGAAGCAGCACTGTTCATGTTCTTGCCATTTTGTCAGCCACTGTTCTGTGTGCATGCGTGTCACTCTCAGTGGTGACAGAACAGCAGCACCAGCAAAAAGATGACTGGCAAGAGGTGGCATCAACCAGCTGCTAAACCTGAATCTTGAATATCAAATGGCAGTCGTAGATAGGCCATGAATAAATGATGTGCAGCAGTGTCTCTTTCTCTTGGGAATCACCCAGTATTTTCAAATACTTCACATATGCAGAGTGCCAAGGAGGGGACCGTACATTTTATGTTCACAGGATCTTTCTCAACTACTCAACACTTCCTTTCTCAAGAGAGATAAATACTGAGTCTGGAAAAGGAGAAGAAACAAAACACGCTGTCTGAAAGGGACATATCCTAGCAACTCACCTTTGTGTTGCTGGTCTACCTGGCTGAACACAATGGCTCACTACAGCTTTCATCAGTGCTGGTGTAATGGTTAAGCAAAAGTGACTTGGTATTTCTGGGGTTCAGTAATTGGATTTGGAGCCTTTAACCTCTAGGTCACAGGGTCAGATCAGACTCCAGTTCATAGAGTCTGAAAGTCATTAGTACCACAGACCTGTTTGTGGCATATACGAAATGAATGTGTGGCTTCAGCCCAGTTGCTTGTGAGAATGAGTCCCTTGTTGACCCCTTCAGCAGAAAAGCAGGGAATGAAATGAGTAAGGAACACGAGTTAGCTTTTTCTTCAAAAGGGTGGTCTCTTTGGTCAGAGTTGAGACAATTTATCTGGTGAGTTTTACTGCTGCGTGTTCTGCACTACTCTTTATGAGTATAAAATTTCAAGCTTGAGGTCTACGTATTTCAGAACCTTTAGAGCTCCTCCATTTATTTTGGATAGAATTAAAAAAGAATGAAATCCACATCTGACTTTCCATTAAAAATTTGTTCAGCTCAGCTGCATTTGATTCTAGTTTTTCAGAAACCTCAGCAGGCCCGACGTGGCCAGGAGCACTGTAAACTGGGCCCATTTAGGTGCCTATATCTGTGTGCCTTGCATTAAATTGTACAGCTGAAAACGTCACCAGTGCAAAATCCACATCCTCTTACAAGATCTTTGTCTTATAGCAAGTAGAACATAAACCATGAAAAAAAATAGAAAGATATGACTCCATAAGCATTTATCTAACAATTACAAACTCTTCCACTCAAGTAGGATGTAACAATCTTGTCCTCAAGTGATTCTCAACCTGTGCTGGATTGTGCAGCTCTCACTGGGGCACACACAGACAACTCTTGCCAAGAGGGAGGGGAAGCGTGGGCAGCTGCTGAACCTGGCTCTCCCTGTCAGTGGTAATAGCTTTAACTGTAAAATGTTTACAATAAATACTAAGCCCACACAACTTGCTTTTTTTAAGCAGATTTTTAAAGCCAGCCCTAATTCCCAAAAATCACGGGTGTGTAAGCTTTTCCAAAATGCATGATAAAGTCAAACCTTTACTCCTCAGCACTTAGAGAAAAACTAGCAAACCCCCCCAGATTAAATTCTTAAACTTTACTCCACTTTTGTGGACATTTTGGCCTCTTGAAAACCAAAGTGTAAACAAGATGGAGAGAAATTAAAATAAAATTAAAAACATAAACAGAATTGCAGAGGCGAGGCTTCAAAAGACTTTGAAAGCACTAAAAATTATTTGTCTCTTGCTTTACAAACTATTCACTGAACCCCAGTTGTGGAAAAACATTCACAGAATCCCAAATTCAGTTCCCATGCATTTTAATACTTGTTTAGTGTGATTTTTTTATCATCAGTTTTGAGTTTATTTGTATTGGGTTTGTTTCTCATAAAGCATCTGTTCTTCTGTTTCATTTTACACGACTGGCACTCTCCTGGTGTAAATGACTGGACTGACATTTATTGGATTGGGCTTCACATGGAGCACCTGTGAGCAATATGTGCTGTGTGTGACTTTCCTTTGCAACCCGAGTCATTTTAATTGTTTTTGGCATGTTTTTCCTGCCATATACTGTAACTTGACCTTTGCAAATATTCATTTCATTTTGATGCTTATGCAGTGAAGTAGACTAATATTCCAGAAGAATGAAGTCCTCTGTTCAGTCACAGAAAGAGATACAGAAAAGGTAGTGGCAGCACTAGTTTGGGGGGTTTTTTCAACAAGACTTTTCTAGAAACCTTGGGAAAGTAGGTGGTATACCTACACAGTAATGTAAATACCTTAGAGAATAAACATCATGGGGGGAGAAAGTGGTCCAAAAGAAAAATATAGGAATATTAAAAAAAAATAAAAAGCTATTTCAGTTTTTAGGGAACACAAGTTCTGATTATACTCTTCTTTTTTCTACACAAGATCATAGCATTGTTGTAGATGTTGCTACAGAACATTTAGTACTTCTATTATCAATGCTTTTTAAAGAGTACAGTAATTTTTGCAAAGCCATGTGAGTGGAGCTAATTAGTTATCCTTACTTTTTATGAGGTAAAACAGAGGTAATTGAGTTTTTCCCAGAACTCAGAATGGGATAGGAATAGACAAGGGATTCGAAGTCAAGAGTTCTTGAGTTCTGTTCTCATGGAAAACAATTAGACAACACTGCCTTATAACTGGAGAAAGGGATGCAACAGCACTACTCCAGAAGCAGCGGAGAGGAAGAGCTTCTTTAAGAAATTCAATACACCATGCCAGGTATATTAACCCTATTAACACACCTTTCAGATTGTTCTATATAGTGTGTTAGTCTAACAACGAGAATAAACAGATAATTCAAAACCAAAGAGAAGGGTACTGTCAGACAGAAGCACTCCAGTTACTGATTGTGATGATTTTGCATCCCTATGACTTCAAATTAGCTACACTGGACAGACCTTTAGTTTCATGAAAATAATGATAGTTTGAGGTTTTATGGTATTTTCAATTCTTATCTTCTAGAAATGGTAATCGAGCTCTGGACTCCTTTTTAATTAGGGGAGAATACTGGAAGACACTAATTAAAAGCTGCAAACATCTCCTCAACTAGCAGCTTAACCAATAATGCATTATTTATTCAACATCGTCACCAGCTGGCACAGCACTAAAACAGGTCCAGATCTCGCACCAAGAGTGACAAGCTGATGACACAGTTCCCACTGACAGACAGCACTAACGAGGGTTCGCAGGGACCACTTTCCTCCCAGGTTTGGGGGTCACCAGCCTCAGGCCCCTGCTAAGGATTGCACCACTCAGACTTCCCAGAAGGAAACCATATAAAGGAAAACGGGCTCGGACTGCAAAGTGCTTATGAAAAATGAAAGAGCTATGAGAAATCACGTGGTGTCATTCCCCAAAAGGCATGAGTTGCTTTATACCCACAATAAGGCTGCTTTGTAACGCCACAGATCTAAAGGTGCCCAAGACTAAATGGAAATCTGACCCACGATGCTTAGCTCACGAAAATTCAAAGGCAGTTAGTTACTACTCACTTAGCAAGACTTCTGGGTCTGAACGGAGCGTGTGTTAAATGGCTGAGTAGCCCATCATAGCTAACAGCCCATTGCCACGAAATAATCACCAGCAGCAAAGAAATACTGTGAGCTGGACCTATACCTGCTGCAAGCTGACGTCACAGGGGACAGCAGAAGGCAGCTGAGTAATGCTGCCTAATAAGCTTATAGATTATGAGCCAAACAAATCTTCGGGAGTTTGCAGTAATTATTACATTTATATGTTTGACCCCATTTAAAATTCATAAAATAAATTGAAAAATACTAGCATCAACTTTAAATCAGTAACTGAATTAGACCCAGGATTATGACCTTTTCTTCCTATAGAGCTACATTCAGTAAAATGAGATCTATTGGTTTCATTTCCCCAGCACAGCATCCAGACAACCCTTCAAGGAGAATTATTGCTTCTATTAAAACATGTACCATCTTCTAACTCTTCCCGTTTTCTCAGTTTAATATGAAACAATTGAGAGCTATATCAATACATTAGAAAAGAATTATTGTTATCAGCATCCTCAGAAGTCCTGATTAAAGCAACAATCTCTTTCCTCTAACTGAAGATGCCACAGGAGGTACTAGTCCTCCGTGAACAATTATGTAATTTAAGCTTTGTAGAGTACACATTTTTGTACAGTGGTCGATAACTCCTGGTTCAGTAAAAGCATTCCTTTCAATTAATACAAGTTCCTAAGTAAATTTACACACACAACAAAAAACACAACAGACTTAGATTCTAAAGCCACCTCACAATGGTGTATTATAAAAATTTCATTTACTACACTAACATATTTTATTAAACCTCCACTGGTGAATACTGTGGGACAAATTTCTCCCCTCACTAAAGCAGACACAGGGTATGATCTCTACGTGTGTTCCCACAGAGACACAGCTCCTGCTCCACGGCAACAGCTTCATCGCTTTGGGGAGATGAGGAATTCAGGGCCAAAATAACACTGACAACAAAGCAGGTCTCCAAAGATGCTGCCTGCAGCTTAAGCAGCCCACGCAGAAGCTTCTCACCTGAAGGACACAGTGGGAGACACCACTGATGCAGGATTGCCCTCGCTCCTTTGCGTCCCACAAGTTCTGCTCACGTAATGCTCAGCTCCTAAGGGCACAATATCCCACAAGGAAGCTCTTCCAAACTGAAGGAAACCTTGCAGCCTTCTAATAACTTCCAAGGAGATTTAGAGCCTAGTGACATCCACCCACATTCCCAGTCACATCAAGAGAAAAAGTCTGTAGGTAGAACTGGTGGGGCTCATTTTCAATGTAGAAAATTGGACCAAAATTGAGAAAATTCTCTAGTTTTTGCACTGAGCCTCAGTGAATTACAGTAATTATGCCACTGGTGTATCATCTACATGGTTATGTGTACAGATAGAACGAGTATACTCACGTGTGTGGGAATGGCACTGTTAAAAAGAAAATAAATAACCCTGCCCAACTGAACTTTCTTTGTATTTAGCAGGGGACATTTTCCTCTGATAGGGGTGTGAGAGGTTGGATGGCAAATCAGCGTTATTAGATTTTATGCTTTTCTAGAGACTCTGTCTTTGGAGCCTAATATCTTTGTTTCTCTTCTACTCTCTTCAGGGGAATAAATGGATATTTAAAGTTTGGTTGAGTTTGTGGGCTGGGGGACTTGGTTATTTGGTATAAATGTGATCCACTTCCACCTCTCCCCTCCTGACTCTTTTCTGTTCTGTACATTTTCCAATTAGAGACCCCAGTGACTGAAGCAAGCACCAAATTACCAGCCTGAGGCTAAACTGTAACAGCAGCAAAATTCCAATTTTAAACATTTGATTGAAGAATGTGGGGTTTTATCTACATGCCAGTGTAGGTGCAATAGGAAGGTTTTCTTCTTTCCTTCTTTGGCTTTGTGAGCAGAGAATTCACTGAAAATACCAAAATGAGATCATATAAGCTGATAGGAAAACTCACAAAAGAAGAAACTATGAGTCTGTATAACTGCAGCAGTATCTCTGAGTCACATTCCCTGTGAAGAGCCATAAAAGGTCACATTTCCAGAGAGTCCCTTCAGTGTACAGGTGGTGGCAATGCCTCTGCTGCTACTGTGAGCGCACACAATGTCTGCATGCAAGGACTGAGGGCATGCTGTACCTGAGGTCCTTCACGTTGTGCTCCTTTCACATTAGAGGCCTCTGCTTGGTTTTTTTCAGCAGCCTCCTGCAGTTACAGGGTCACCAGCTTCTCACTTTCCCCTATGCAATCCCAGCTGGCACGCTCCATTAATTTGATCTCTCTCTGGATGAAGCTGTTGTATCTCACTTTGTTATACTGTGTTATAGGAAGGAAGTCAACTGCCTGTGACTAGAAACTCATGCAGAAATTCTGAATGATCCTTTGAAACAGGCACATCCTCTGTGCAAATAAACACAAAATCTGGGAACAAGTACTTGCAATGTCCTTCTGAAAAGCCTGTACCCGGCCCCTTCTGCCCAAACTAAGAAAGAGCATCTCTGTCACACACTTGCCACAGAAGCCATTGCCTTGGCTCCAGGGCCCTGCTGAACCCTCCTCTTCTCCAAGTGCTTACAGCTCTGGCTCACACTCCATTGTGCTGTTTGATTTTCCTGGAGACTGGCACACAATAGGGAATATGACATACCCATTCTATGCCATGCAGAACAGGCTGCAGCAGCACAGTTGACCCCAGCAGGGGAGTTTTATGCCTTGGTGCTCTTTTGAACTCAGTCTCCTGCTCCAAATTAACAGATCTGTCCCAGAGATTGGGGACTGTCATTTCTTGGTGTGTGCTGACCAAGATTGCCTGGAGACAGGTGAGCTCTAGAACACGTGCTGACAAATGACTGCTCCTTGAAGAACCAGTTTGTTCTATGATCTGAGGAGGATACCAGCAGCACAGGAGACAAAAAATTCAGTTCTTACTCTCTTTGCCTCTCTAAACAAACTTGTGTATTTCCCGTTAAACTATGTAGTGTATACCATATCTCTTTTCATTAGGCATGACATTTGAACACTATCATCTCACCTACATATTATCTCAAGGACACTGGTGTCACCCTCAGAGTTGCTTCCTTCTTTTTCATTGTTCATGTGTTGTCAGCTCCCCTTTCCTAACACCACGCCAGTATTCAACTTCATGTTGTCAGCCAAGTGAGCAGATACACCAAGGAAAATATATGGTGCCACCAATATATACAGACATCTCCTCTGTGCTACACACAGTACGTACACATGTCATTCTAAGCACATAAATACCTCCTTGCTTTCTCTTCTGCCAACATGTGCTTATAAGCTTATATTTGTACAAGTATGGGTGGATTCACTAAAGGTCTAAGACCCATTCATTTGCATGGTTTACTGCAGCAGGCAGTTGCTCCAGCTGCTCCTTATCCTGAGTGTAGCTGAATCCTGTCCTGGTTATGGGGCTGGTTTTATAAAAGGTGGCTTAAAACTTTATTTCAGTCCTCATCAGCAGGCTGTAGTGGCATGAGGCTTACATGCCACTACAAAATATTTCATGTTAGGTATGTTCAAGCTCATTTAAACTAAAGTTAAAAACCTCGGTGAGTCTGTGAATTTGAAGATTTGATTTCTAAGTAAACTGCCCTTGGTTTGAACTCCATTTGGAAAAGATTGCTGGGAAAGGATAAGAGAAAGGATAAATAACAGGTTGTAAAACTGAGTTAGAAAAGACTGGAGGAAAAAACACTACACTGCTCTTCTCATGCCATACACAAAGACTTCTTGAGAAGTTCTGTAAAGAACTCAACTCACTAAACACAATTATTGTCTTAAAAGTAGGAAATTCAGAGTCAAAAGCAGGGTTTGGGGCTTGTTTGTTGAGGTTTTTTTGTTTGTTTCATTTTTTTCTCTCCAAACAAACACTTTAAAAATATATAAGGTTCCAGAGAGAGAGAGAAATAGGGGAATGTCCTTAAATGTTTATGACCAAGGGCTGAGAGAACAGCCCTTTAGGAGTTGTCTTTTCAGATCTTTCTTACTATCAGAGTGCTATTTATCAGAAGCTTTAAGTGACCTTGAAACTTTAATACCTTTCTCAACAAGAACAATTTGGAAACTTACAACATTTTGGTAAGCTAATTCAAACCAGTACATAGTGAATACCTTGGCAATTAGATAGTAATTCTATCCTAAAAAATATCTGCATATGCTGAGTCTGTTATAGATGACATTTGGATTAGAGAATGTCAGAGCTAGTTGGCTGGATGTATGCAAGTATACTGGGAAATATACGCAATCGATCATTTAGATCATCAATCAAAAAGTGATCAGTGATATGAACATGACCTTCACTCCACCTGGTGAAGAAGTTCCAAAAGAGAATGACAGGCATCTGCAGTCTTGAGCCTGACAAAACATTATTTTACACATAAACTCTAACTTCGCTCCAAGTATCAGCCCTTTAACGACCTTCTCCCATGCCCTGTGCATAGGGTGGTGCGCTGCAAGCTCCCTTGCCCCGGCCATGGCCATTACACGCACCAGCGCCTGCGTTAGCGCAACCATTCACACCCCTGGTGCACGAGACTGCAATTTCACATCTCACTGCATTGGAGCAGGGACAGCAACGGGCTGGACAGGGACCCTACAAGATCCTCATGACAACCAAAGATGAGCTGGGCAAGGAACAACTGTGGAAAACACATTACTATTCAAAAGAGCCTTTTGCCTGCATTAATTTAGACATGTACAGAAATCAGAAGGCTCCAGCATGATAAGGGCAGAATCAATGGAAACTACTTTTTCATTTAAAATTAAACTGTTGTTGCCTTAAAAGGCAGATCTATTTTTAACCCTGTCCACTCAGTTCTATTAGCAGACAACAGGACACAGCACAGTTCAAAATGGCTTAAAATGTTTCGTATCAGATGGCTGATTGCAGATTCGTGGATCGAGTTATTGGGAAGGGCAGGGGGTTATTTCTCTTAGTCATAATGTAAATGTAAAGAAGAAAATCCAGTAGCATCTGTGGGGGCAGGGTGAGAGAAGAAGAAAAAACAAGAAGGAGTAATTGGGGTCACATCCACTGAGCACAGAGACATTTCCAGAGCAGCATCCAAGTGAGTCACAGGCAGCATGAGTGAAAAGAGGGGAGCAAGTGATAAAGTAGAACTCATGTGGCCTTTTTAAGCTTTTCTGGCAGAACAAGAAAAGTAATTACACACTGTCTCAGCAAACATCCGTGGCACCACCTGGTGTATTCTCAGAGAAATCCCAGGAAGGGATTTTTCATCTTAACCTTGATAAGTGCTGTGCTGGTACCAACTCCTTTGCATTATACGCCGTTTTGAGAAGGTGGCAGCCTGGGAGCGCTGTTTGAAACACAAGCCCTGTGAGATATGCAAGTGCTGGAAGTCAGCTGAAGAGTACTTGGGCAACAAGAGCCCCAAAAGAGAGGGAAGGAAAAAAGACTGCTAAAACTGATTCTGACAACGTGAAGTCATAAACATATAAAATCTCCTGAAGCTTGGAAAAGAGAGGCTGATGAAGAACCTCCCCGATGCCTCAGGCAGCACCATCATTCCTAAGACAACACTGTGCCTCGTTTCTGGCTGTGTGCAGCACAGCTTCCTCCTTGCTTTGTCTACCACCTTTACCCAAACTGGCATGCCTTTTCCCACAAGGATTTAACAACCTCCTAGGTAGGGTCCAGAATATATTCATTGCTTTAACAAGTGTATACGGTGCCTGAATTCCTGAAACACTGCTGCTACTAGAAGTGTTCTTTTGATGGCACCTCCTAACCTCCGATAACCAACGCCCAAACAAATTTCTGTGACTCCTGAGCTCTTTGTGCTGGGCGCTAGCCCATGAAAACAACTTTTGCAATCATAATTACCCTGACTGGGGCATCAGTGTGAGTCCAACCTGCCGTCTGCTCTTTTCTCTTTGATTGGGTGGGAAATCAGAGATTAACAATGACAACTTCTGCTTGTGCCATCAAACAAGTCAGCAACTGGTCTGTAAGGGTTGATTCCTGCGTAACAACCGTGCCGTGATGTTTCTTTGCACAGAACAGGTAGGAGGGTATCAAGAGAGCTGGAATTAGCACACAGGCTATTTTCCATGGATCACCTATAACCTGAACTAGTCAGGCTTTGTGGTGGTGCAGCATGTGTACATATGTACATGTCTATACAATATACATATAAATTGAGCACTTCACTAAAAGGCAGATACTACAGGTATGGAGCGTAATGGACTTTCAAAAATCTAAATTTTTATTCTTTTTATAATATTATAAAACTTTTACTGAACTTACTGCTAAATAAAGTTTGTATCCTTACAGTTATTTCATCTGTGTAAATTAAAGCATAATAACTTTTGCAGAGGTAAATCTGGGACGGCAATTTTGACTCTGTACATTATACAATCAACCAAAAGCAGTACATTATCAACACAATTTTTGTGAATTTACTCCTAAGGCAAGACACCAGTTAAAGCTCTCTGCTTTAAACATGTGCCCACATTCTTTTCCATCACACATCAGCAAGAACCAATGTTTTGGACACCTTGGCTACTTCATTATTCACAGAAACCTTATGTCAGAGGTATCCAGTTTTAAGCTTCAAGAAGCTGATTGCCTTCTGTGTTTGAGACATTTGGAGACATAATATATATTTATAAGTATTTCTTTAAATAAGCATATTATGAACAGATGAATTTGTGAATCAGGTCACCTGGATGTTTGCCAACTTGAATAGTTTTGGCAGGATTCTGAGGCTTGAAAGCAAACAGTAGTGCTTTATTAGAACTCCAGCAGACACTGTATTGCAAACTCTGTTTTGCACATGCATAAGATTGAAATATCATGTTGTGTAACAAAATGCAAAATTACAAAGGAGGTAGTTGAACTTACCAATTCCTGAAGTATAGCATCCATTTTTCATCCCCAAATTTTATTTCAGATCCCACACTAAAGGAAAAAAAAATAAAAATACTGCAAGTTGGACATCGGGAAAAGAGTTGTTGCAGAAAGAACACGAAGAGAATTTTCCTGATGGATTCCTTAATCATTGAGAAGTCACCAGTGAACAATAAAATGCATTGAAGATTGCTCTAGAAATTAGGTCTTGACCTGAGTTGTTGAAAAATAGTTCAAAGCAAATTGAAAACATAAATGGATTTGTGGGGTTTTTTTTCAAACAATATTTCAGAATAATGAAGACAAAGTCTGCGTCATACCAAAGGCTAACATTAAAATTAATGTTACCACCTCTATAAAAATAGATAAATTGCTTGGCATCTAGAATGTTGTGTCTGGTGCAAGAACTAACCCCACAAGAGACTAACATATACAACTGCCTCCTCTATTTCGCTTAAACGATGGTCAGGTCATTGTGACACCTGCAGCCAAATCAAAGGAACAGAGCTAAGACCGGCATTCAGAATATCTTTTATGGTTGGGACCTCAGGAGTGTGTAAAGAAATGGTGGGATGAGCTTAGCTGCAAACTGCAGTACACACCGAATGTCATTTAAATCACTGTCACTTTTTCTTTCTGTAGTTCTACAGATATACCTGGCCCAATTCTCCCCTCACAGCACCATATACCTGTAATTGCTCTCCTGACATTGCCGATTGTCTCCAGTTTCAGTGGACTGAGGTCAGGATTTGATTCATAGAAGTTAGGATTATTCTTTATTTTGAAACAAAGACATAAACAGAATTACCTCCACAGTCTCTGTATTTTCAACTTGTCAGAAAACAAAATCAGTGTTTCTGCTTCACCATCTCAACCAAACAGCCGGATTAATTGATAGTGACTTTTCTGTGGGCTTTTTTTCTTTTTTTCCTATTATTTGTTTTAGTTTTTTCCTCAAAAGCTGTTCCTTCTAAATGAAACTAACACTTATGAAAGGTGATATGCTCATAGTTATGGGATCAAAACAAGATTGACATTTAACTCCAGGCTACAGGTAGAGAGAAGGTAGCGGCACTGTCCTCACCCCAGACTCTGCTCTGAATTACCTTTCATTGGGTGCTAATTTGCTGTATTTTACACCCACATTAAAGTTCATGGTGAAAGAAAAGTGGGAACACATTTTTTAATGAGAGTTATTACAATAAATGGTATCGTTTCCATGATCTGCAAAGGTTGAGTGCTATTGCAATACTTCACTTTACCTGGCAACATCATTTATGATCCCTGGGCATAGACCAGACTCGAGCTGGCATCTAAGTACTCAAATCCGCCCATCACTTTGCAGGTGCTTCAGCCCCCAACATCTCTTTATTGCACTTATGACAACAACTTGTTTACAGTGCAATCACTCAGACTGACGGTGCTGCATCAAGCAATTTATATTAGCCAATGCTGTAATGCCATTTCTTAGACTTGTATTTTATGGGTATTTCTTTTTTGGAATTTTTGACAGATAGAGAGGGCCAAGCTGGGGGGTTAAATTATTAAACTGCCCTCTAAATACTCATCTATCCAAAATGCCTTAAACAATATTTTAATCAATATATAAGTCAGTTTCAACTGCAAGAAGATTCCCACGGGCACTTGCTATCCCTGTGCAACAGCCTTTTTTCAAAGCTGAATATGCTGGTTGCTAACAGAATAATACTCCAGAAAACATGCAATCTGCATTTATTTATCATTTAGGTACATTTCCTGTCTTTATCTACTTTAATAGCAAGAGATACAAAATAAAGCATCTTGGACATGTGTCCTAGATATCATATTATCCAGCAGAGCCTAGTGGACCAAGATATGACACAGTTTGCACTGGGAACCAGAGCTACATATGCTGGGTCAGTCATTGTGACAGGTCATTGGGCGTTTCAGCACATTGTTCTTTGCAAGGAATTCAGCCTTTTGTTATCCCTTTCGGAAGCAAACACTGACCTTCCCTTAAAAACAGAATCAGGAGACTAAAACACCAAAAAAAACCCCAAACCAAAAACCCCACAATGCCCAGATATGGCTGCCCATCTACTGCACCTCACAGGCGGGTCTCTTGGGTTTATGCCCTACCAGTGCATGGGCAAGACCATCCCCATTCACTGCCTCTACAAGGACGATGGATCCAGGCTCTTATTCCTCTCTCACACTCATTTTATTCCATCTGCATCTTTCCTGATTTACATTGAAAAACACAAGTTGAATTAGGTGCCTTCAGTGCTACTGATTACTCCAGTAGAAGTTTCTGCTTGCCTCATACCCAAATGAACAGCAAGATCAGTGTCTCTGTTGAAATAATCAAAATTGAAATAGGAAAGAAGGATTGGGTTCATAATAAATCTTTTCAAATACAAGCTGCCTTTAAGTCCTACTGAACTCTATTTCTAAATGCCAGGGCCTCACTGCATGAAAGCTGCCTGCATCCAAAACAAGGGCAGTCAAGTAGAAAACAGGTCTTTTGTAGGTCTTTCTCTGCTGTCCCCCTTATTCTTTTACACGTATCTCTATTACTGGATATCTTTCTTTTCTCTCCCTGCAATTTTTTTTGTTTTATTCTTGTACTGTCCCCTTCTCTTTTCTTGTACAATGCCACAGCTGTTCTTGTCCCACTGGTGACTCGGGCCCTTGTGCTTGTGTATTTGTCCTCTCTTCTGCTACAAAGAGTGGTGAATTTTAACAGGCACAACATAACTAGACTGTTTATTCCCCCTATTTCTCTCTGCTTTTATAGAACCAGAGGCAGCAGGAAACAAAACAGAGGGTTTTGATCCTATGGATCACGCAGCCAGCAAGCCCTACCAGATCCTATAGGGAGACTTTGATATACCAGTGCTAATTACTGAAGAGAGAAGAGCTGCTGCAGTAAGACTTGTCATCTGGTGGCATCCAAAATGTTTTTTGCCTGGTACATTCTATTTAACTGGGAGGGACCCAAAAGGACCTCTCTGAGCCACTTTTATATATTTTATGTAGCAAGTCTAACACAAGTTTCTTAAGAAGAGATTAATGTTCTTAAAAATGCAGGTGACTCGGGCTTTTACTCAGGCTACCCAAAGCTCACACACCTAAACTGAAGCCCATAATGATGGCTGTGAGTGCTCTTTATGGAAATGCCCTTCTGTCATAGCTAAGGATCATATCTGCCCTCTACTAATCATGAAGCCACTGCTGAAATGCTCAAGGTGAGGATCCAGCAGCAGGCAAGTCGGCATCAGATGGACAAAGGTATTTGTACCATTACAGTGGCAGAGATAAATCCTTCTTTGGAATAGTGACTTGAAATGGCTCACAGTGCAATAGATTTGTACTGACTCAGCCCATGGCAAACAGATGTATCCCAACAGTAACAATGTGCCAGAAGAAAAGGGGGGAAACCAAGTGATTTTAAAAATAAATAAGGCTTTGATTTTTAATAGTGCTAAAAGGCTTTAAATTCACACATTGCTGCCCTCTCCACCTTCAGTACTGCTGAGTTCATGGAACTACCTCATACAAACTTCAAACACACAATAAATATTTTAACAAAAATTCTACAGGGAATAACGTTTGCTCTGTCAGCTCTTCATGGATTGTTTTGTGGCATCTACAAATAATGAATGATTAGAGCACAAACAAGAAAAATAATTGACTTTAAGGCATAAACAGCTGCACTTAATTCTGGAGGGGTGCCCAGAATAGCTGCTTTGAAATCCCTCTGCTTTTTTCCCAATAAATATGTTACGGAATCATGAAACAAAGTCTGCAAACAAATTATTACTACTTACTTCTTCTGTGTCATTCTCTTTTGCATGTTTATTGTGCCCTGTAAGTTTGGATTCTTACCTAGGTGCAGTATTGTAGCATTCAGTCTTCTAAAGCAATTACAGTTGGAAATAAGTTCTGTAAACCTGATTTCCAAAACCCCCATAAATTCATAACAGCCTAAGCACCTCTGCTTTAGCTCTGCAGCCACAGAAGGCATTTCCTACCACACTGCATTTGGACAGTAAGTCTCTGATCTGATAACCCAGTTACACACCAAGCTATATAACCTTTGATAATAATCCATGTGACCCTCAGATTCTTTGTCTCATTTTTTTTAGATACGTGAAGTTTTCATTCAAGCTGCTCTGTTGAAAGATTAACCGGTTCTGTCTGTTTTTCACAGACCTTTTTCAAGAGCTGAAAAAGGAGAAAATTTAAAATCTAATATATCGCTAGAGTTCTCTACTGCAAACTTTTACTAAAATTAAATTAGATGATACAAGTAAAGGTCAAAAATGAAATGGAGTCAATAAAAATCATTAGATTAACAGTGATTCTGAACTCAATCACCATCTAGCTGATTCACCAAATTAGTACAGCCAGTCACCAAATAAAATGATTGTACAGCACAGTCAGTGCTTACAAACCTGCAAATACTCCCCTACAGGATTTAAGGAGGCACTGTCCATTTAAAACCTGTCCCATTTACATCACTGCTCACAGCAAAGTAATCAGTCCAACCAGTTGAATATTTTTGAATAAAAAAATCCTAGTTTCTATCTCAAAGGATGCATCAAGCCCTGAAGCTCCCACACACTTAGCAGCTAGCTGATCAGTACTTACCTAGCATTCTGAATTTTGATACAATATCTGTCATGATCACATTTATTTTAATGACACTTTCTCTGCCCTCAAGATGACCATATTATTTCTTTCAGGTTTAAGTATAAAGAAAAAATTCCATGGCAAGTGTGAGGCAATGAGAGGAAGGTAATTCACCCTGGGCTCACCCACAACACACCAGATCTCTGTCACTGAGAGAGGTGCTCACTCTGCCTTAACCTGCCATCACAAAAGACTTGGGCAGGTACAGCAAAGAGTATTTATGCACTTCTCTATCAGAGTTTCGACTCAGCAATCACCCTAAAATATAGAATCTTTTTAAATGGCCCTATTTTACAATAGTTAATAACCTGACTGTTGTTTAGACAAAAACCTACCAAATCTCTCTGTTAAAACCACACCTGGTCAGACTTCACGATTAGAGCATTTCTGTAACAAGAGCAAAGGTCAGCGTGGTGACAGGAGGATACAAATCATTGCACTTACATGAACAGTGATGATAAAACTAACACCCTGTGCTTCTCCTTCAAAGAACCTTAGCAAACCTCTTGAAAACAGGGAAAATGGTAGAATGAAATTGATAAAATTACCGTCAAACATCTGCCTTCAACATTATCAGCACATTTTCTTCATTCCTTGAAGGTCTTGGTTTTAATTCTAAATGCCTCCACATCTTGAACCATATGAGAGTTTGAGAACTTAATGAACTTCTCATATACTTAAAATTATGAAAATTCTTACACAGATTGCTGGATTAGGGTTAATGTTCCTGGAAGCTCACACACATCCTAACCACTGAGCATGCAGCAGGGATCTTAAATATAGAGATTTAATCTAAAACCAGACTCAGTCAAAACCAAACTAAATAAAATTGGTATCTAGCCAGTATAATCCCCTGAATGCAGAATGATCTGAAAATCAGCCCCTAAGTTTTCAATGTTATCCAAGCTTTAAACTGGATCTACCCAAACCTCCCAGATGTAAAAAACCCCAACCAAATACCTCTCGAAGCACTTCACTAGCACATGCTGCAAAAATACTTGGAGCCAGAAGTCCCTTTCATTGCAGATAGAGGTAGACAAAATTCTAGGAGGAAAGATTTTCCACAAGAGAGTAAATTAAAAAATCTGGAATTGTACAAGATCTTGTCATGAATCATATTGGTAAATCACTGAAGCTTTCCATTTAGAAAAGTTCCGTTGTCTTTTGTGGGTTATGATTACCACTCCGGTATTGAAAAGTTATATTACAACTTCTTGTAACTGAATGCAGTTTTAGAAGTTGAATCAGGCAGTATTGTTTGACTCTTAGACGTTTTTATATGAGTAAATGAAAATATAATTCAATTTATCCCAACCCAAAATTTCAGCTTTTGCACTAGGTTGCTTTTGTTTCACTTTCCTGGTCAGAAGAGGAATTCTGTTTCCTGACAAGTCTTTTTCTTTTCTTTTGAGGGGGAGCATTGTAAATAATGATAGATTCTCTGAAACCAGGGAAGAAGGGTACTGGGAGATGACTTGCATCTGAATCCTCCAATAACTACAAGTCTTACGGCAAAATTACTTTCCTATTTTTTCTTGAGCCATCACACTCCATTCATGGGTTTTTTCAGACTAGGAGCTTCCGAGCTAGGCTGCTGTAGGAAGGAAGGCAACGGAAAGCACAAGGCAGCAGATGTCAAGGCAATGTGGTTCAGTAAATTATACACCTTGTCCTACCCGAGTAAGGCACCACAGCACTGCTGCTGGAGGAGAAGTGCGTGGCTGGCACACCCAGAGAAGAGCAAGGCAGACTTAGCCATCCCTACTGCTAACCCGGCTGGAGGGCCGCTCCTGTCTCTGGCAGTTTGGATCTGAGGCAGGATTTGGAGCTCCTCTGCGCTCCTATTCCCACACAAACACCTTCACCAGTGTCAGCCCAAGATGATGTCGTCACCAGCAGCAATCATTTTCAGGTGATAAGCTGCTACCCCTTTGAGATGAAATAGTTCTCAGCTTCCTACAAAATTAACTCCACTTTGCTTGTACCATGGATGTACTTCCAGCATGTATGTGCAACAAGAAGAAAAGCTTCCTTTAAAGATGTATATACCCTTAATTTTTTTTTAATATATTATTACTTTATAATCACAGTCCAGTTGTCAGCTTAGTAATTCCTATCCTGGAATTTCCTGTCAGCAATGGAAACACACAGTAGCTTCTCTTTACCCCAAGTCATGGCTCTCAGGAAGAGATAAAAGACCCTAAGCCGCAATTTGTCAGTGGAGACAACAAAGATTTGCCTCTGATCACCTTTTAGATGAGAAGCACTGGACACTTTTGGAATCCTCCTGCACACTGTCTTTGACTGTTGTTCACAATCATTAGCTGAAATATTAAGAATACTCTGAACAAAAACACATTTGGAAACAATGCCACCTGCAGCTTTAGCCTATCTTTGTTGATTGTGGACAGGGTTTTGGTTTGTGACATAGTATGACATAAAATCTTACAAGATATAAAATATTATAGTTTGGGCCAACTGGAGAATCATAAGATAGCCCCAGGATATGTATTAATGGATACTTAAATTTTATTTCAGTTCTGAAGACTCACACAGATAGGGAAAATAGGCTGGTTATTGGCCAGAGAAGAGTTGGGTGAGAATCTAGGTAGCACATATTCTTCTTCTTCCACTGAAGAAGAATAAATTAGGTTAGTTTGCACTTTCTCTGCCTTCCAGACAATATGTTCTACAAGAAAATTGAGAATAATTTGTCTAGAATGTATTATTCATATACAATTATGATGTATTAAAGTAATAATGCTGTTAGAGTCTAAGGATCTAAACAAAGAAGGTATGTAAGGAGATTTAATATCTTTTTATTAGACCGACATATTTAGAAGAAAACAAACAAGATTTCAGAAACCCAAGACCATCTCCAACGATCTGAGGAATTTTATGCCAAAAAAAGTCTGCCTGATCTCCCCTAACTATATCAGTTAGGCAAATAAAAGATATTAACCTCCCTCATAAACCTTGCTTCACTTAAAGGAGTGAAAAATTGTGCTCACATGGGTTTATGCTAAGATATGGAAATGGCAAGAACAGAGAGAAGAAATAACGTTAAGAGCAGGGGTATTTTTCAAACAATTTATGCTAATGTTCTCCTAAATTCCAACATGAGCTTCCAGCAAAGCTGTATTATTTTCAGTGAAACAAAATTACTCATGTGGAGACTAAGCAAATTCAGAGAGAGACTCACTTTTTTCCAACTCGCTTTGTATTCTTTTCCTGTGAAAGATTTCAATTGCTTGGTAAGTGAGAACAGCTGATTTCAGGGCACAGTGTATCACCTAACCAGTCTGTCTGTAATCCTTAGGTAATTATTCACAATTATTATTCTTGTTAAGCAATGGGGATGTACATAACAACTTGCTTTGAAGGAAGTATTAGCCTACTTAGCCAAGTACAGACTCTGCTCTTCCAAGAATCACTGACGTGTATCATTCCAAGGTATTTTAGTTATTGTGAATGCCTTGGGAAGTTCCAAGGATATCACAGTGAATGGTATCTTAGAACTACTACAGCATACACATGGCTTGATTTTAACGTATGGAGGGTTGGCTGGATAGGGCCAAAATGCCACACTGCTTGGCTCTAGCAGATATTTGTTGAAGACAGAATGCATATGGAAACATCAGCACTGTTTTTCCTGCAGTGCCTGTGCATCTGCCTTCATTTGGCTGATACTTAAAAAAAAAAAACCAAAAAAATCCCAATGTTTTTCCTTCTTTAAATAGAAAAAATGTATCAGGCCAGCAGTTTGAAGTGGTTACGTTAATTGTTCAGTCTTAAGGAGAGAGCTTTGCTATAAATAGCATTGCCAAAATAATCTGACTCAGTTGTCACCCACGTAATAAGGATGTTCCTATTTATTTTTTCCCAGATATCTAAACTGCTTCCAAGTTTACTTTTTTATTTAAAGTAATACTGATGAGAAAAGGAAAAGGAAAGGGCTGTGTTAGATGTACGTCATCAACAACATCACTATGTCCTATTAGAAAATTGTTAATTTGGAGGATTTGCAAGTAGGGCAGAACACAGGGGATTTCTAGTCCTCCCTCCTACAGTCAAATCTTGAAGCTCACCAAACCTGCAGTGGACTCAAATCAAGGCCACCCGACTTGGCCACCGTTGACCATCTCCAGAATGTGCCAGTTCAGAAATCTTCCACTAACTGCCCACCTTTAGCATCAGCACTTGTCTGCACCTCCCTGCTATCTGCAAAAGGAAGCCAGTGTTTAAACACCCTCCCTTAATCCGGCATTAACAATAAAGCACACATTTTTAATCAGACTTCTTAACAAGCCTCCTGAAAGGGCTGCCAGGCCTCCTAATCCAACAGCCGGGCTTGTCAAAACACGGTAACTTTGGGCCAGGAAACCCCCAGCGTGCACCTGAATGGGCTCCTTTGGCTGGGAAGGACAACCAAGTCTTTCTAATTGAGAGAAAGGGGGAGGAAGAGAAATCCCACAAACACCAAGCATTGAAACCCACACAAGTGAAACAACTCGAGCTGATGTGGGAGCAAGCACCAAATGGAGCTATTGACATGAAAGAACCACCCCAATGAGATCACTCTGCACTGGATCCCACTGGAGCCACGGCAGCTGAATGGTGTGTGTTTGAGAGGTGCCCGAGGCTGGCTCTGCATGTGCCAGCACAAGAGCCTCAAGGGGCAAAGGCCACAAATCAAGCATTAAATACTGAAAACAAACTTTCCTTTTTTTTCTCTCCGTCTTTCGTGAGTCTCTGAAAATGGCTGGAAATAAACAAAACAAAGAAAAAGCTGGGGGCAAAGGCAGAAGGACGTTGGAATTAGGCAGGAAAGCCCTGAGATGCACGTACAGACTGCACATGGGACCATGAAATTCTGGTTTGTAGCTGCACAGATTATTCTTGACAGGCACACAAATAGTGTGCATTGCAAATTGCATGGGATGGAAGGGTTTAAAGGCCCTGGCTGGATCCGGGGACACAGACTCTTGAACACCACTGACCCCAGGCTTCAGCTCAGAAGAACCCTGCGGTTCCAGCAGTACCACAGCCTCTCTCAGCTTTATCAAAAAGCCCCTGTTGCTAAGAGCAGGCTTGCTGGCAGACTTCTGTATGCACCATTTGCCAAAAGGTGCCTTTTCCTCCTTAGACTTATTGAAACTTCTGTAAGTTAACAGCTAAAAATGCCCTGCTTTTCACAGGTTTTAATTAAGATTGCTTTTCCCTTGCAGGAAGAGAAATATTGAAAATAGCCTGAAAAATGAGTCCCCTTGTTGCCAGGTGAGTTTCTCGAACACACCCAGCCTTGCCAATGAAGTGAAACTCTTATCATCACTTCAGGTGGTAGCTAATTAGTATATTTTCTTAATTAAAATGCTTTTCCTATCGAGGTGTTCTGCAAAAAGGCCAAAGAGGGCATTTTGTTGCTATGACCACTTAGACTCAAAATGTCTTATTACAGAAAGGGGACATCTGCTCTGGGTTTCAAAACCTGCTAGAAACTTGCTGGGAACGCTGTGTCCAAGTCTGCAGCAGGAACTGAAGTCATTCAAACACCAGGACAGAGCTTCAAGTCCAAAGATTTCAAACTACAAAGGGCTCAAACCTCAGCTCATAAACCAGCCCAAGGGAAAGATTCCACTTGAGCCAAGTGCTGTGTGCAACTAAGCTCTGTCTATAATTCTGTTGCCACATACACAAAGTGATGCAGGTGAGGGACATTTACTTTAATTTTTGCTTAAAAAATAAATTTAAAACTTTCTGCCCATTGATTTTAATAGCTACAGGACTTGAAATAATAAATAACTGGTTCTAAACTGATTTCATGGCTTCGTAATTAGCACGTTACCTGAGCTCTTACAAAGGTTGTTAACATTGCCACAGGTCTTTAAAAAGCTAAATGTTTGGCATTTCGGTTCTACTGATCATAGTTATTGGTTAGGACTTTAAACAATGCATTTTAAGGCTGGGAGAGGTGGGAAGGTGTCTTTTTGGAGGGTCGCTGAAAGAAGGCGATGGATTTGGTATATTTTTACTGCATTCAGCTTCTGGATCTTCAGTGACTCTTCCCCTCCCCCTGTTTCTCCCTGGAAAAAAAACGTGTACAGAGCTATCCTCAAACTTTCAGCTGAGCACAAAACCCCTCAAAATATGTGAACTCCAGCATTTGGAATCATTTGTAGGAAGAAATTTGTAACAGCTTTGCCCTTTTTTCTCATTTTCCTGTCAGTGGTGTTCAGATAACACAGAAACTCAAGTCTTTCAAATGCTGTTACTCGAAAGTACATTGAAAGCATCTCATTTTGCTTTTACAGAGTTTAACTCTCTCTCTCATTCCTGCAGAATAGGAAGCAGAAGAATAACACTCTGCTTCCATCTGTCTCATTGTATCCAAGAGTGCAGAAAGGAGCTGTCGCACCGGCAGCTCTCCATCACAGCACTGAGCTGGGGTCACAGCTGTCTTTCACCTATTAAAGATAATTCCAGGCTTTGTCTGCAGTGTGGAGTGTTTTCTTTCCCTTTCTTTTAGGTGTAATATATAACCTTGTCAAAGAGCTAAATATACTGCAAGTTCTCACAAGAAACAGGGAAGTGTCAGGGACTGAATCTTTTCACACTGACTTTATAATAAGTTTCCGGGTTCTTTTTTTTATAAATCAATTTGATGACTTGCAGAAGCAGTTAATTTTCCCCTCTGGTGCAGTAGCTCAGGGTTGTGAATCAATTTGTTCTAGCACAGACATAGGTGAAATCCTGGCCTTACTGAAAAGTGGGACTTTGTGACTGACATCTTGGGAGGGCAGAAGCTGTGACCTCCCTTGAACATTAAAATATAAGGGGATTTGTTTATATTCCAAAGGTATGAAAAACCATACCGCTCATGGAAGGATTACCGACTTGACAAATGCTAGGAAAGGACTGTTGAAAAGTCAGGTGACTTCAAGAGAGACATACTAAACTTTTCGGGAGAAAGTGATAGTTCTGTCATAGAGTGAGAAGTGAAATATCCATTAGAAGGCAATATTTTGGTTTTAAAAAAGGAAAAGCAGTTAATTTAAACAAAACAAAGTTGCAAACAGAATCATGAACAACTGCATGTCTTTCACCCTCCAAAACGATGCTGAATTTCTGCAAGAGGAGTGAAGAGATTCATGGGCTGAGCCTCCCAGCCTGCCATGCCTGTGGTAGGAAGCCTGGGAAATAACAAGAGGCCTGAGCGTGTCTCAGCCCTTCAGCAGGGCGGGGAAGCTCTGCATTCTGTGACAGAAACGTAGCTTGCAACCACGATAGCCAGGTCCTCCATGATGATGTGCCAAATTACACTTCTCTTCTCTAGGAATTGAAATTCGCAATTGAAATGTACAGTCAGATGAGTCTCCTGACTCAGCGAGGATTGACTGAAAGCAGGCTGTGCCCCTCCAGCATGGGAAAGAGACAACACTGAAGGATACGACAGGTCTATGGACTGTGGCTCTGCACAGTGATGGGTGGATAAAAACTGCCTGTTCCAAGTACCTGTTCCAGTGCCAGCGGTCAAAAAGTGAACCTATTCAGACCCCTGTTCAAAACAAAGCAAAAGATGGGGAGTACAGAGGAAAAAAGCAATTCTTTGAAGTTGTTAAGGTCAAGCCTCACATCCCTTTCATGAAGTCACAAATCACATTTACTACAGAAGCTTATTTTCTAAGTTCAGTTCCTAAGTTAGGAACTAAGTTTCCTTGCTCCTCCTCTCCGCTTCGTTATCTTCCCACATAGTTCTGCAACACAATCCTGTCGCAGTGCTCCACAGAATTTGCATTTGCACTACACAGTCACACATAAGGCACTCTGTGCTACTTGTGTGGTACATCTGTGCTGTGTAACCACAGCCATCCCTAGGAGAGGGTTTCAGAACCGCTCGCGGTAACAGTAGTAAGAAACCAGCTCCTCTCGGAATTTACAGCGAAGCAACAGCTGAGCGAGAGAGCACTCGAGGATACGAGCTGGGTGAGGAACACGTGCACGCCCGACATCACCTGTCGCGTGGAAGCAAATGTACCTCCTAAAGCTCTGCTTGCTCCCAGCCCTGAGCACAGCAGGGGTGTGTCTGTTCAAGGGCAGGCAGGCACCTCCTGCTCTGCATCAGTTCCGTGATCCTGCAGGCACTTCTGAGCGCCTGAGCACTGGGATTGCTCTGACATCAGTCACTCAGGCACAGAGAAGCCACATGGCAGGCAGGTGGAGCCCAGGACATCCAGCCTGCGTAACCAAAACTGTGCACAGAGATGCACAGGCCCCCAGAAAACGTGGTGATCAGCTGCTTTTGTGCATCCCAGACACTCTTCTGTCAGCCTGCACCTTGGGCGAGAGGCCACGCTAAAGCACGGGCTGACTGGGGCAGGGCCTCTGGTACTGGTCTTCCATTAATAAATAAGTTTCCTTACCAGGAGAGGAGTTCTTTCTAACAGAAGTTGCAGAAAGATCTAGATCTAGACCCTTCCTAGAAATTCAGCATGTACAAGAAACTGGAAGCCATGCCTCTCAGGAATGCCCATCACACCATACTACAGCACTTACGTCGACAGGACTTTGAAAGAGCTCAGTCCACCTCTTTGGCATCCCTGCTGGACAGGAAAACTCTTGGTACACTCTGTTTTGTTGAACACATACCAAAAGCAAGGGTAGGCCTAGGTCTGGTCTCGCATCAGATGTGTCCTTGAATAACCCATCTTCCCTGCCCAACTCCTGCCAGTGCTGATGGTGTATCATCACTGAACAGACTGCTCAGAAGCTGCTTCTCACCACCTGCAAGGCCACCAGCTCCTCTGTATTTGGCCAGCAAGGGGTTTCTTTTTGCCTTCTGCACGCTACGCTGGTTAAAACACTGCACTAATACCAGCCCCCATCTGCTCAGGGGAATCTCCAGCCAGTTCCATGATCCTGTGGAAGCTGACCTTGGTTATGGATCTTGTTTAAAACTGTGCTGATCAGTACATTTACATACATTATTCAGATATATGTGTCAGGCCTTAAATTTCTATCTGTAAGGAAAGGGTCTTCCCAAGGTGTTTAAAGGGCACTAGGAAAAGCTCATTCACTAAGTGCTTTAGGAGTGTTTGACAAATCTGTAGGTAGAATTAAAAGTGAGATGTATGTCTAAAAACTCCAGTGGAAGTCAGATGCAGCAGACCCCCAGCCCAAAACCAGTACACTGAAATGTAGCTGATGCCTTCCTAAATCACTCAGCAGAGATAAACCAAAGTAACCGCACAAAAAGACAAAAAATTGAAATATTTTAGTAACTAATAGTACATATTTGTATAATAATTCATGCTATTTCCTAGTATTTCTCAAATGCTACACTACACTACGCAACAAACGCACAGAATAAGAAAGGCATATCAGGATCCAAACATTCCCTGTGGGACTGTGTGATTTCAAACTTCCTCAGGGAAAGATTTTTCCTAGAGGAACTCCAAAGAGTACACGAATATGCTTTGATTTTAACATGATCAGTATTTGCAGTGAAAAATACATTATTCTGCCTCCTCCTTGAAGAAAGAGAATTGTTTTTAAAGGTGTTAAGATTAAAATCTTTTATCTCCATATTTGAAATTAACAAAATCAGCATTTATCAGGAATCCTAAAGGCACCTCTCCCACAGACTCTGAAGTCACTATTTACAGATGATACATCTGTTAATTGCAAGTTCTACTTTTGACAGATGTTCGATATGTATTAATGATCTGGTGCTTTGACTAGTCCAGCCAAATCAACAGCTTTAGACGGAATTCAAAGGCTATTTCAGGGAACTCCGCCAACATTTATGTCACTGGATTTAAAAAAGAAGAAAAAAAATCCCCACAGTAGAAGCCTGT
Organism: Sclerurus mexicanus; assembly: GCA_013396755.1. Classification (NCBI taxonomy): domain Eukaryota; kingdom Metazoa; phylum Chordata; class Aves; order Passeriformes; family Furnariidae; genus Sclerurus; species Sclerurus mexicanus. The sequence goes on along the minus strand of VWZF01003761.1, from coordinate 412,774 downwards.
CTCCCATCCCCATAAATCTAAGCGTACAGAAAGTAAAATATGAATTGTCACACTCTTTCCATAATCAAGCTGACCAGCACTACACTGAATAAATAAATAAACGGACAAAATACAGCTCATGTTATTGCCCATGGGTTCAATATTTACCAGTTTATGTACCATCTGAGCTGTTTCCTGTAATCAGCCAGGCACATGGCACTTTCATTCTCAGGAGACATTATCACCATGACAACTTTATCAGAATAAATTATGAAACACAACACTTGGGGCACACAGAATGTGGGCACAGGTTTGGAATATTATTTTGTTAGTTATTCTCTAAAGATACTCTAAGTGCCCACTGGAGAAGAGGAAATTAGAAAAAAACCACCCTACAAACTATGACTACCGAAATTACCATAAAAATGTAAAAACTTTACAGAAAGAAAAGGAATAAAGTCATTAGGCTGAAAAATGGGCAATCAAAGAAGCTCTTGCGCCGGGCAGATGGAAAAGCAGCAGGTGCCACGGCGCGGTGGGACCTTGCTTCCCATCACGCACACTCTACAGTGATGCAGCCTGACAGGGAAGGGAATTAATGTGTCGGAGCAGGTACTTGCTGTCCATTAGCCGAGTCTCGACACATCCACACAGACTGCTGCCTCTACCTGCTCTTGGAGGAAGGGACTAACGACCCATTGTTCAGAAAGGTGCGTGCCAAGGGACAACGCCTGTGACCCGCCTGTCGCTGTCCCACCTTAACAGAGTGAAAGGGACCAAGCAAACGTTTCTGCACCCCGGGCTGGGATTAGAGACTTCAGCCCATGAATAAATTATTTGAATGCAGATGTTTGGAATACATTAAGGTAAAGCACATTGGACAGGCTCCACTGGGGGGAAATACTGATGAATAAAATTTCCCAGCCCGCATTAACTCTGGCAAACAACGAAAGCAGCGTGCAAAGCCCGATAACACACCCACACCTATTCTGTCTCTGGGAAAATCCCTTGCCACACGAAGGGCAATTTATGTACTGTAAACTCCATTACTCTGGTGGCCCGTGATACAGCACTACATTCTAGCTGGTGTGCATTCCTCATTTCCATCACAAATGACAGAAAATATGACCACAAAAATAAAAACCAAATCAACACAGATAGTCTTGAGAGGTTTCAATTTGTTCGAGTCACTCAGTCTCCTTCAGTGGCCATCTGTCCTTTTTGTTGCTAAGTTCAAGGATGTCCAGAATGATAAGTACAAGAATTACTTCTGGCAGCAACACAACGACACACTTTGAAGTCCTTGCTCCTGACACAGCATTTCCAAAGAGCCAAACGCTGCTGGAAGTACCAGGCTTGCCCGGACTGAAACAAACTGCAAATTTATTTCCACAAATAAAAGGAATCTTTAAGATGGCTCCACTACTATTTTTCACTCTACAAGAGTAAAAATAGAAGTATGTACTCTGTGGTAGTTAATATGAATCTGGTACAATCATATGCCAGGTTTCTGTCTGACACCAAGGTGGATGATTTCCATGTATCAAAATATTTTCTTTTGTCATTTATAACAATCAAGTACACCGTGCTTTGAAAATGTTTTGTTTCTCCATATGATAAGCAAACAAAACATCAATGATATCAGAACCCTGCTGCTATTTCCAGCTGGATACATTACAGTTTTCTTTGTAATGATCACAATTAAAACAAAAACACCCCCCAAACCAGATAGATGGATAGAAAAAGCAAATCAGTGGTCAATAACAGAAAAGGTAGAAAATTTGTGCAGGTTAGGCATAGCTTTCACTCTCAATCTGCTGTTGTCTAAAGAATCAACAGCAGCTGCAGTTAAAATGGAGCGTCAATTTTTATTTTAATTCCTTGGATTTTTAAAATGCAATTTATAAACAGATACTTAGTGTGCTTGTTCGTCCTCCTAATTTTGTTGTTTGTGATATATCATTACACCCTGGAGCTAAGAATTATCTTCCTTTAATTATTTTAGCTTCTCAAAAAGTAAGGACCATTGTTTTCGGAAAACATGCTTCAAAATCCTCTTAGTTTCTCACATTTGTAATTAGACCAAATAACGACATATCATTTACAAATATCTTTAGAAGAGAACCAGCAGAAGACCCACCAGGCATGCTTAGGCCTTTCAAACAATCCACTAGACACAGGCAACAGCCACTTTCTGAAGCCCTTCCTTAACATGGCCTTTTCTAATTTAAAATTTGAGTTAGGATATCAAAATACCACCAGAAATGGCCCATTTGTTTTGCACTGATAACACAGGATACGACTGTAGGGAACTTTTAAATGAATAAAGCATATGCAGGGCTAGCCAAAGGATTATTTTAGAAATTTGGGGTGCAGCCAGGGGAACCTTCACACCTGGCTCATTTCAGTGGCATTTGAGATCCAGCAGAAGAAGAAGAATTAACACTGAGCTAGAACATATTCCGAAGGGTCATGCCAGTTCCAGGAACTAGCACATGTGCAATGAGAGACTGTCTCTGCCTCAAGTAAACCTCTGCGTTTAAAGGAAGGCCTGAGAAGGAGATGAGACCAGAGAGAGAAATAAATACCACAGAAATGTGAACAAAACTCTTACCCCTCAAAGTTAAATCTCAATAAGCTTCTGCATCAGTTGTTAAAGCAAAAGATCCCTGTCTGTCCTGATCTTGGAACTACCCCCAAACAAAGAGGCTGCAGCAAATTTAACCCACTCAGATGCCTCTGATTAATTTGATAATGTAGTTTCAACTACAAGGCACAGCTGTACTAAGATTTATGGTGTTAAACTAAAGAACCCGTATTTTCCCAGAGTCCCAAGGGATGTACCTTAAAGCCTAAACACGATACCCTTATTTCTATACATTCTGCTTCCAGCAGCTGCCATTTAAATGGAAATTACTGGATAAATTTCCAATCACTACCCATAAGAAATATTTCTAGTAGCATTTGGCATGATTGATTTGAGTTCTATAGCACTGCCTTCTCACAGGGATTATCCATTTTGCAGCCTGCTTTGCTCTGCAGGACGATGGAACGATAGAGACCAGGAGGAAAGGATGCATACAAAACTCCTGCTACCCAGCAAGGCTACTGCGACTATTTATTCCAAAATCCATATCAGAGCTCATTCTGTACTTACACACAAGAGCAGACCAAACAGGAATGGTAAGGATCTTTTCCCTAACTCGTGGCTTCAGAGGTTTTTGCAGTTGCTTTTCGTGACCATTAAAAAGCCAGTTAAGAGGTACTCTGCCTGCAGATGCTGCATGTTTGCAAACACAGTGTCCTGTTCCTCCCAGCACTTCCGAATGCAGCACCATTTACACTGACACATTTGTATGTGGCATGGCCTCTTCTCAATATGCTCATTTACAATCTGATGGCATGTCCACTTAAAAAAATTTTTAAAAAAATCCCTCTGTGAAATGGATAAAATACTATTACTAAATGATATGCGTAATCATTCAGTACCATTACTACTGAAAGGTGATATTGCAGTGACATTGAGAAAATTGGATCTATTCTTCATACAATTATATAGCTACACTTTCACTCTAATGCCATTCTAATTGGAAAGGAGCACTGAAATGTGAAACTGGGTGCATTTCAATATCTAATTATCACTCAGTAACTCATTCTCAAAATAGTTTTCTGGAAAAGACACTTGCCAAGAATGCTATTTTAATCCTGAAGTCTTCACTAGCTTTCTCACCGAAAAAGAATCTTTTACTCAATATTTTTCTGTGTTTCAGCTACACCACTGTGGAAGGATGGACAATAGATACCCACAGGTTGGGCTGGCTCCAAGGGGAAAGCACTTGCATTTACCACTCTGCCTGTCAAGTCACTGCGAGCAAGATACGCTCCCTAGGGCAAGAACTCTCAAGGGTTAAGAGATAAAACCAAATTAAATTAAAAAAGCAATATAAAGTCAACACTTTTTACATAAAACATTTGTTAGATAGAATGATAAAAGAAGTAATTTGACTTTTTGTAGGTAAAATCAGCAGGATCTGCATTATAGACCCATTACACGGCTCTAACAGGGTACTTTTCAATCGGTGTTTCTCCCTCAGGACTTAACCTGATGATATTCAAATGCAATTTCATTTTGATAACAGAAGACTTTGGGAGAATTTTGTAATGAAAATATTCTGAAGAACCAAACAAACATGAAATATGACAGGTTGGGGGCTGAGTCTGGGTTTTGTTTTGGAGACAAAGAGCAGCTTTCACACACCAACAGCCAAACACACACAGCACTTTGTGTATTCACAAGAACAAAGGGCTGCCCTGCCTGCTGGTGTACCTTGGCAGCACTCACCTGCTGGAGCCTCCCCGTAACCAACCCAACAACCAGCAGCCAGCGACAGGTGAGTCCCAAGGGGCTCAAAGACCTGAAGAGCTCCGGTTCTCTCGCTTTTCAAGACTAGGTTAAAATTCCTAATTTCCCCTGCACGTTTATTCTTCTTGCCTCTACGTTCTCTCCTCAAAAGCACAACTCAATCTAAAACTGACATAATTTTTGTTGCCTAATTAAGAGTCTGTGACAGGAGGTGCTAGGAAGAACAACTTTGAGACAGTTGGTTAACAACACCAGGCATTCCAAACACACGCTAAATATGCTCTTTTCCTGACTGATGCTAATCTGTAATTACAGATTTAAGGACTTCAAAGACATGGAACACTGCAAGAAGTTTTTCCAAAGATCATTGCTATGTATCATCTTGCCCAGCACAGAAATGATGGAGAGGGGGAAAAGGGAATAAAACCACTGATTTCTGCAAGTGGAATAAACATCATTTTAAAGAGCCACCCAATTCTGTGATAGTTTTGAAGCTCATCCTCACTTGGTGTCATCTGCCAGCTTAATAAACCAACTAGCAGCCCCAAGCCCTGTGCAGACTGCCTGGAAGGCCCACCGGTTCCTATTCAACAAAGCCTTCAGTAACTACTCTTTAATTACTGTTGCTCTAGAACTTTCCATGTGGCTTCTGGAACATCATTCATTCTCTCCAAGTTTCAGCACACAACGACAAATGGCTCCAAGACTGTCCAACTGCTGCTCTAAATGCCCTGGAGAAGACACCTGCAGGCTGAAGTATTTTTAAAATATCCACTGGACAGAAGCCCTACAGATCACGTTAGGATCTACCATGGCTCCTTTCCTATTAGCTTTGATGGTATGTTTAAAATACATTTTGCTGGAAACCGAGGCGAAAAAGCAGATTTCAGCCTCCTGGGCAGTGCCTGCTGCTCTCTCCTTCCCTGCTCAGCACAGAAATAGCTGATGCCTTGGTTATTGGCATGCAGAGTGTTTGCTTCTAGTGTTTTATGCTTCTGGGTCATTGGTTCTTAACCTTTCTCATATTTTTCTCGCTTAGTTTTTCTACTCTTTGATAGTCATTCTTAGCAATTTGACCTACTTTCCACTTTCTATACAACTCCTACTTGTGGCTTAAGTCCTTGAAGAGTTCATGATTTAGTTGACCTTCACGTAAGGACAGCCAGTGTCTGTGGCCTTACTGGAAAGTCTCTTGGGAACTGCCAGCTCTTGAAAGCCTTTTCTCTTGCTCTGACACAGTATCCATATCAGTAACCCAAGGCTATTAAGTATTTCTTTATTAAATCCAGTAATTTTAATTTGATTTTATCTCTCCACCTTCTTCTGTATCAGAAATGTTGATATTTCTGAGACTTTGTCATGAAACCGGCTTTTTACTTTTGTATTTTCACCTGTTCACCTTTAATCACCACAATACAGTCCATGAGCCTCCCTTTAACTCTTTCCTTGCTCCCCAAACCCTGAAAACTGGCTGCGAAATGGTCTAAGCATAATGCTGGGCCCTCTGGATTCCTTTCCAGCAGAAAGGTGCCCAACAGCATTGCCAGCACCTTTGGCTACTGGGCTTTTAATCATTGGGACTGGAAGATATCAAGACATTAGTGGAAGTCTCTGCATCCATTTCTTGCTTATGTTCTGCTCAGCAGAGCAGTCTGTTCTAAATACCCATAAATAATTAACGCCCATTTCTCCTCAATAGTTCATCTCCTTGTCTCATTTTTAATAACTCCTCTTTGACAGGTAAAATGTCATCTTTCCTTCTGAACAATTAGGGCATATTTATATTACCGTTATATGTAAAAACCTGCAATTCCTCCCCTTTACTTTCCTAATCCTCGCATTGAAGTGCTCAAGAAACACATGTCTTTGACATGTGACATAAGGGTTGTCAGAAGCAGTGAAGATTTGAAGGATATCAAAAATAAGTACCAAGGACTCAGTTTTTGCCTCTACCCCAGCATATAATGAAATGATAACGGTGCTTTGCTATGACTGGCCAGAAGGAGAATGTTACTGACAGATGGATGCCAAAAGAAAAGAGCTAAAAACAACAGTCCTAAACTGATGAAAACAATTTAAGAATCACAGTCTGTTGCCTAAAGTTCAGATTGCTGAGTGATTCTAATGAAGATTGTTCAACCATACTTTCGGATTATCTATAATCAGTTCTTGAAAAACGCCAAATCCCACAGCAACCTGGTATTTTTACTATTCTTTTTATACGATATCAGTTAAGTAATTTATGCCATTAAAAATCTTCAGCGTTTTAAAGGGAATGGCAGCACAATGGAGGAAAAGCACAAATTAAATAATTACTTTTCCTAAGAGATCTGATTTTTCACGGAGAAGATTAGAATTGTGGATCTGTGCAGGAAAGAATACAAAATGAAACAGAAGAGCACCTCATCAATTTTGGATAACAAAAATGCATTGCTAAATAAATACAGCACCGTATTTCTCCTTTCTTTGCAAAGTTTGAAAATAAGCTCTTAAAGTTAACATAATCTTAAGCTATATGGATTAACCTTTTCCAGGTGTAGCAACCACCAGCCAAAAGATAGAGGGAGTGAAATTCATATTCCAGCAAAAGGCCAAAACTAAATCCCTGCACTTCAGCGTGTCCTAAAAAGCTTGTTCTGACCATCCACATGAGGCCAAACTTCATTTTGAGAGTTTCCTGGAGTAACTTAGCACTGGGGGTAAGGTTTGTTCCACCTGGCATTGACATCCCTGCAGGCATCTACAGTTAAACTGACCAGAACAGGATCTTTTTACAGCTCAACTTGGAAATATCTGCACTTTTCAAAGGATCAATTCATCCAACATATTGGACATGTCCACTCCTGAGTGAGGCAAACCATGCCCCCAGCTGCCCCACTGACTATCAGGGGAACCTGCACAGCTGCTTTGGGCACATGAATCCCACCCTCGACATCACCGTAGCCCAGGGTTATCTCATAACCTACATGAAAACAAGGACATCAAAAGGCCCTGGAAGAACAAAGGTAGATTAAAAGCAATGGCAGAAATAGAGATATATGTGAAAGGTGCCATTATCCTCTTTCAAAGAGAAGATTTTCAAATAACTCATGAGAGATATATCACATTCTGAGAATTTCAGATTACAGAGATAGTTTCAGCATCCCTTTTCAACAATGCTTTTCCAACATTTCATTTATCTCACAGTTTTCTTGCAGAAGGAATGCCACAGCATAGAGCTTTAATCACACACTACTTATTGAATTTTGCAATGTGTTTCAAAGCCCTACTAGACATGAAAACCTTAATAAGATAATCTCTCTTCTATTTAAAAAAGGTGTATTTTGAAAGTAATACAACAACAACCTTGAAGCCATAGGTTTTTTAAAGGTTTGTCAAGAATGTTCAGCAACTTAGTCATTGATTTTTCAATCAAAGTGTGTATATTTTATGTCATTACAATAAATATTCAATAAACAGAAAAGACGACAAATTATTTTCCCACTCCACTCTATGCAGAAATACACCACCATAACCTGGAGCATATTTTTATCTGTGACGTATGAGTAGTATTCATATTGCACATGATCTTTAGTCTGCCTACATTCCAACAAAGAAATTAAAGTGAGAACTTTCGGATGAGAATTGCTAAAGGGGTATTATATCACTTGATAAAATATTTGTTACTGCTAACAGAGCAGAGAAAATCTCAGGAACGTGTGATAACTCACCCACTTTCAAGTTTTTGTCCTCATCTATTTTTTACTCTTGACTCACACTACAGCTAAAAATATTTTCTCTCAGTTTTAACTGGTTACTGAAAACTCAGTCAGTAACGCCTACAATAAAATGCTGTATTAAAATATAAGGGTGCAGGTGAAGTTTAAATTATTTCTGTTTCATCAGAGCCATACCATGCATAGTAAAACCAACTGACTTGCAGTGTTTGCCTCTGAATTTTGTCTCAGCAAGATCCCCTTGTTGCTGGAGGTGATCAATGCCCTCCCACAAACCTGTAGAAACACCCCCTGACTGCACAGCAACCAGCAAGAGGGGAGGAAAGTGCTGCTCCCCTACTTATCTGTCAGAGACCCATTAGCCTGAGATTATGGAGGTGTCCCGCCTTTATCAGGTTAGATGATGTTAACATGAGCTTCTGGAAAAGAGATTTTTCTCTGAAGTTTCCAAAAGCTAAGCTAAGCTAAGGGGCTTTGACTTGATAACAACATACTGATATCTTTATTCATCTTTGTTTCACATATCCTCTGGGCATCTCTGGAAATATCATCCCTCCCTCCCCCCAGGATTCATACCACCACACTGTGAAATCCAGAGCTCCCCTATCACCTTAATAGGTCTAGACTCAACTATTAAGTGTTTTAGCCCAAGGATGACAGGGGATTTGACAACCTCATATGTTACATGAACGAATCTGCTGAGACAGATTAACTACACTGGTACATTTCCATTTCCCACTGCCTCTCCGGCTGCAACAAAGCACCTTTTTCACCAAAATGGAAAGCATTGCTCTGAATTTGATATAGATGTAAACTACCTGAGCTGGAGCATCAAGCAAATGAAAGCACGTTTAAGAAATCAGTCGGGAAAGACCAGTTTGCTTCCCAGTTTAATTAATTGAATTTCATTACCTGCTATAGCACTCTATTAATATTAAGACCATTAAGCAGAAGTACAGCCTCAAAATTAATTTTACACATCTAGACTAACTCCACCCTGATGTTTTGCCAGCACAAGCCAATCTATTCAAAATTTGTCCAAATTCCGGCCCTGTTCAGTAAATACAACCAAATAAATCATGTAAAGAGCAACATCGCAGGAGAAAACAATAACCATAGTTTATTCTCAATATCAGTTACCTTCACACTGATATTGACAGCAAGTTTCTGCACTCCTGAGATTCATATGTAATAATGACTTTTCATTAACCACATAGAGCATGCCACAAGAACTCCTGTTCAGAAGTAAAACATGAGTAAAGCCATACAGTCAGAACATAACTTCAAAAACTCTGAACCTGCATAACCAGAGAAAGTAAGCTGGCTGTACAGCCAGAAGCCTCATAAAAACAAAACCTTGTATACCACTACTTAAATGTTAAGATTATGAGTTCATCTTGTAGCCAATATTTCTAAGCCTGAAGGGCTAAAAGCTGTGAGGTTATTAGCAGAGCCATGCCTTTGCAGAAGCTTACTCTCACCTGCCTCCCATGCTAAATGAGTGGTTGGAAGGGAAAGGGAATCGGCTGCTCACCATTAATCATTGCAAGAAGGAGCCCTGCAAGCTCCTAAGTAGCAGGCAACCCATTTTTCCTGACGTGGTTAAGGTGATAGCACAGGACAGTGACTTTGGCCCCATTTTCACCTCCTCCGCTATTGTGAGGGAGATGGCTCGATACCAGCACTCCTCCAGTTTGGCTACGCTACACCAGCCCTGCCCTCAGCATATTGAATTTTGCCTGCCCTCCTCTGAACTTTGCTCATGAAGAAATTGCAAGGCAGACAGGCACTAAATATGGAAGCCTCAAATTGTAAGGCCACATTAAAATGCACATTATTCTACATTAAGGCAAATCCAGTATTTCAAGCAGAAGCCTTTATTGTTAAAAAAGTTTATGTTTTAATCTCCTTCCTTTTTTAACTACATGCACATCTTCTCTTGTGTATCCACAAGTCTCAACAGTGTTATTAACATCTCATTCCTTCCTGCGTTACAGACCTCTTAGAGCTCTCCTCCCCACAGACAGTGACCTCTGTGTGCCCTGAAGCTCACAGGGCAATCTATTTATAACAGAAGTGGAATGAATATTCCACGGAAATGTTTCAGTTAAGAAACTGGCACTTTTTCTTTTTATAGACTATCAATAGAAGATTCTAATCTTTTACTTAAGAAATGGTTGAGTGTATTTACCAGCTGGGCAGTTTGGCATGGTCAGGCCCTTCAGTGTACTTTGTGCTCCTTGCCTCAGTAAGTGTGTTAGCAAAGCATTATTTTCAAACTACGATCACCAGCACAGAATATTGCTGAAGGGACCTGGGAAAAGTAGGCATTTCAGAGGCCATTGAACATGAAAAAGACACTCTTGTTAGGAAAAACTTAACGCAAGAGAGGTTCAAATGCAATTTTAGAAAATTCTTCTGAAATGTTAAATGAATATTCCCTTCCATTATCATGGCACTATTAAGACTACTATTCCTGAGTTATTTGTTTATTTACAAAAATAGTTTTATTTCCAGAAAGTTGTAGGGTTGTTCTAAAATAATGCAATGAATGCATTAGAGAGTTATTCACAGATTTCATTCTGTATGAGGAGAGCAAACTAAATACTTCCATATGCTTGCTGGAGCCATATATTCTAGATTTTAATAGGAAAAACATCTGCTAAAATTGAGCCAGTACCAAGCACTACTGTATTACATCTTATAAGACATATAATTTCTCATTTTTTTTATCCTCCTTGTTCAAGTACAAAGTGACCTTGAAGACCTATTCTTTAGTTCCAAAATATTTTTTTTCTGTGAAACAATAAACAGTAAATTACTGTGACCTGTTGAATTTGAAACGGTCTCCCCAGCAGATTAAACTGTCTCCTTACGTGTAACTTGGCAATTGTTACCTCTTATCAGCCTCAGGTCAGGCATTAAAATAAATTTAATTCTCTAAGATAAAGATGAGGTGTTGGATAAACCTCCCCATACTTGAGGGAAGAAAACTGCAAAACCAGCTCGCCTAGAACTTCAGAATTCCCTCTCCTGGAGAAAGAGGACTGAAAAAAATTACAGATCCGTGAGCTACTGAAACAGAAAATTGAACATATAAGATAATATTGAACCTGATAATTCAGCATTAAGGTGTGTGTGCAGGGAAGAGAACCAGACCCAAAAGCACAATGTGACAGTCACTGGGTACATAATAGCAAAAAACCTCAGAAAGCTTTAATCTGTGAAAAAAATATTATATAAATTGCTAAGAAAAACTTAAGCTATCTGGGACTGAGGCAAGGTGTAAACTATTTCATAATAATTTGTCAGCTTTTTGAGCTGATAGTGTCCTCATGAAAAATAAATGTAGCTGAGCATTTGGTCTGAGACATCAGTTGTGTTGTTAAGCTTCTAAATCCTCCTGCCCAGAGAAAGGACCCGAGCCTTAGATCCTTGTAGGAGGAGCAGTTCCTTGGGTTCCCAAGCACAGAGGTCAGGAGTGCCCAGGGTCCTCCTTTCCACCCCCTTTAAAAAGAGGTGCAATGTTTCCCTTTTTCCAGTCACAACCACCACAACTTTGCAAACGTCGTGGAGAGTGGCTTGGCAGCTACAAGTCCCTTGGGACTCCGGGATGCACCTCTTTGGGCCCCACAGATTTACGTGTGTTCAGGTTCCTCAGGTGGTCAGGAACCTGATCTCCACTTACTGCGGAGGGGACACCGCCCTCCCTGTCCCCGCCCTGTGGTCCATCCACTTGAAAAGTCCAAGGAAGAGAGATTGTCAGTGCAGACTGACGCAAAAAAAGCTGTTGAATCCCTCAGCCTTCGCCTCATCTGTTGTTACCAGTTTGCCAGTCTCACTTACTGGAGCGGTGGGGTGGGGGATTTGCTTTCTCTGACCTTCCTTTTCTGTCCCACACACTGGTAGAAGCCCTTCTTGTCACTCTTCAATTCCCCTGCCACATTCACCTCCATCCCTGGACTACCAAGCTCTTCCCAGGATACCTGTCCTTGCTTGCACTGCCTGTGCAATTCCTCCTTGTCCTTCAGTTTGACCCACAGGTCTCAACTCCTGCCTGCCAGTCTCTTGCCTTCACTGCCTGATTTCTTACACGAGGGGATCTAGAGCTCTGTGAAAGGTCTGCTTAAAGGTCTTCCAGCTCTGTTCTGCTCACATGTCCCTGAGGGCAGCTTCCCTGGGGGTCTAGTAAATCACAGGCACTATATGGGCTGCATAAAGATTGACCATACTTTTATATAAGCAAGAGAACAAGCAAATTTAGGGTAGTTTGTGTCATCTTATATCTCCAGTCCACTTTTGGGGTTTTTTTTCCTGCTTACAAGTGCAATGCACTTGTTGGCATCAGGCAGGTGATGATTTTAACTTGACTGGACAGAACCTTTGCACACAATGACTGAATCTAAATAATGTTTTATTTCAGGAATCATGTAAAGTCACACCCCTGTTTGCTGGCTTCGAATTGCATAATTTAAAATTCATCAGTGTTCCTATCCCAGCTCACACTCTAGCCATTAAAAGGTTATGGTTATGCTCCTCTAATTGTACTGCTTATGTCAGGGAACAATAAATTCATTTGTTTCAAATAATTTAGTGTTCAGACTGTACCAAACTCTTCATTATCAATATTGAGTGTCACAATTTGTATACATTCAGTGCTAACGCTTTTGGTAGTGAAAAATTTTCTATTTTTCCGATTTCTTTAACTCTGGTGCTACAGGATCTGCTAATAGAATCATGATCCTGCAATGAGACAGGATCACTGCAGAGTTGGTACAAGAGACTATTCTGGTTGGTTTCAGTTGTGTTTCAGTCTAGATAATGGGGAAATAATATTTTCCACAAAAAAAAAAGCCATAAAACCCCTTAGAGCTCATTTTTGATGAAGAATTGCCTCCTTTGAAGCCAGCCACTTTCCCAACCAATTACTTATTTTAAAAAGAATAGTAATAAAATAATTAATTCTTCTGATTTATCAGCCAAATTTTCAACTAGCAACCTGGGCAACTCTATTCTTGCAAATACAAGTGAACATAATTTGAAGTACTAATCCTTGCCTGATAGATTTGTGACCGTGCACATTTTATGCTCTCTTCATTAAGAAAGTCTATTGCATTAATGGACATGCCAGACACAATAACAGTGTTCAAGCAACTGATTTAAGTTATGCTTCCATAAAAACAAGCTGGACAGAATTTTAAGGGACTTCCAGAGAGAATGAGTTACAAGAGTCTGATTTAAAGCAAAATACTGTCAGGGTTCTATTCTGTTGTATCTGTGAAGTGGAGAGGTTTTGGGGAAAGAAAGGCTCTGGTGCCTTTGTGCTGTCCCTGGACTTCAGCAAGTTATCCCATTTTCCATCCCTGGCTGGGGAGGGTACAGAGCTGCCTGCCCTTCACTGTGCCCGTACTCACACAGTTCTTACAGGATCCTGTTGTGTAGCAGAACTCTGGGCGAAGGTGGCAAGACAATGCTTTTACAGAGGTATTTCAATAGCTGCAAATTCTCCCACAAACCCAACTGTATCTTGATTAACAGCATTTTTTTAAACTCAGGAAATACTTGCAGGAAAATCAAAATTCCAAGTCCAAACCCTTGTGAGGACTCTCCCTTCCCTGTATCTCAGTCCTCCTGCTTATCTACTTGCATTTCAATCTGTCACACTCAGGCTACTTATAACGTTGTGGCCTTAGCTGTCCTGAAATTCATTTTGACCATGTTACCTCTTGGATTAAGAGCCTTCATCCACCTTTTTCTTCGTATTTTGTTTCTTTTTTGAGATCAGGGATATAATTTAAAAGTTCTTCTATTATGTTCAAGGTACTTCAGGCCTCTCACCCATGTTATTTATAGGAACGGATCAATGCCTATGTTCCACCTTGGAGCTTGTGCTCAGTCTTAGATTACTGTCTGCCCTGACTCCTCATCATTGTCTGGTAAAGTTCAAGCATTATCCATTTTGTCTTTTGTACATCCTGATTCTTGCTGGGAACCTAAACCAGCAACCACTGTACATCAAAAATCTTACCCTTAGACATGTACATAATTGTTTTGCTGAACTGGGACACAAGTTTCTGTGCAAGCTCACGATACACCTCGATGGGCAAGTAGTGAAGGCCAGCAGAAGTGCTTCTGTTCCCAGGATTCAACACTGCACTACAGGTTTCAGAGATTTACTTTGGACTAAATTAGGCCGGTCCCACGGATTTAATGCTCATCAGCATTTGGAGAAAATTAGGTACATTTCTAGGACACTTTTTCAGTCAGGTTTCATTGCAGTGAAATCAGAGTTTACTCCAAGGCCATCCTCCAGGAGGACACTCAGGAGATTCCTCTATTAGGTGCAACTTCAGGTTCCACATAGATAGGCTCCCCAGTGTAGGAAAAAACCACTACTATTTCCTTTTCCTCTGTTTTTCCAAATTTACTCCCTGCAGGTGAAGATTTCAGAAGTGATTATTATACTGTTAATGTCATACAGTGATTGGGCTCATAAGCTCACGGGCTGTTTTTCACATATGTCAGGCAATGCCAGAGACACCGTCTCCAGTTACAGACTGGTAAAACACTTAGCACAAAATGAGATTACAAGGCCTGCTCTGGGATCCTCTGTCAATGGCTACTATTTATATCTAACAGACACTGCAGAATTGGCTATTTGGATACACCATTAGAGAGAGGAACTTCAGCTCGTGTAACATGTCGTAGCTTGTGGGAAATGAAGTCACGCAGCTCCGGCAGTTAATAGCAATGTCAGTCTTTGCAGAACTACCCAGCAATCAGGGGCCCACCATACATTTTAAGCAGCCTGACACTGATTTCCACTTATTCCCAAATACTTAATTACTGTTAGATATGCTCACAGTGTTGTCAAAACCACATAACTCCAATTCTCCATCATTTGCACACACCTGGGACTGAATCTTAATCTCACAGATGTGTAAATCAGAAGAAAATATAAAGATTATATTAATGTTGCATCTTCATCAATATCAACCAATTAACTGCCTGAAGGAGAAACATAAGCACCTGCATTTGGAAAGGGGGAGAGAAGAGCATATTTATTCTATTATCAGAACAAATGATGAGTGAAATAAAGCAAGAACAGAAAAAGACATTTAAATTCACACTTTCCTTTTTCTTCATTACTGAATAGCAATTTATGCCATCAAGGCATCAATTTTTCCAATTGGTATGTTTTGGTTTTCTCATAAAAATAGTGACTATGATGTCTGGAGGGTCTGTCTGACAAGAGCACAATCACTTTTTGCTACCTCCTAGGCTCCTGACTGCTGAAGTAATACAGGTTTTGTTCAATTAAGTGCACACTGCTGTATATTCAGTACAGGTACATCACGAACTCAGAGAGGAAAACCTTGATATTCAGTTATTTAACACAGATAGATGGTATAACCCTTTACACAACCTCTTCAGATTTCTAATGAGAAATGTGATATAATTCAGTCTTTTGAGCTGCTGGTCTGAAATAGTGGGCAGCTCCCTAATCCCCTCCCCTACAGAAAATCTCTCTGCTTTCTTTGTGTCTGTCTGAAACAGGCAGGATAAAGCTAAGTCCACTAAAGAAGGTGACATTTATAGATGAGCCAGAGGGAGCTGTGACTGTGGTCCTTCCTCTGTTCTCTGAGACATTTTGCTCACCCTGTATCCAGCACACTGAGCTGATATTTGTAGTTTCACCAGTGGATCAGCATGTGCCGTTCCAAACATCCTTCTCTGCCATTTTCCCCCTTGCTTCAGAGTTAAGCTTCATTCCTTAAAGCCACTGTGTTTCAACTGTGATAGTGATTGTGAATGCCACAATTTTATTTTTTTTTTTGGGGGGGGTCCAGACTGAGGCATTTCCAAGAGTCCCGACTCTCTGAAACAGTTATACTTGTATCCACCACCCTCAGCTACCACAGCTTAATAAATGCCTCATAGGGAAAGCCAAAACCTGAAACAAAACAAGTCACTAGTCATTTTTTAAAAAAGATCTTCCTGTAATTTCTTAAGCCAAATCACAAAATCATTAGTCAAGTAAAACTTATTGGAATGGACATAAGGACTGACTGTATAGAAATCAATAAGAGAGGAATTCACAAATCATGTATCCAGTAAGGAACAAGTTCTTTAAAGTGTGTGATTTTAACTGGACTCTCAAACGATGTAAGTAATGATCTTGGAAGAAGATATAAAGCTATTGGGAATAACACGATAGCAGAAACTCACTACAGCTTAAGATGCCAGCACACCCACACCATACTACAAGCATGAGAGAGAGGATGAATTGCTTTAAGACTAAGACTGATGAGAAGGAAGTGACATTTTGGTATGATTCATCACTTATTGAATTCTATTGAGTGGCAGGCTGCTCACTGAAAGTCTTCAGCTCTGGGAAGAAAAAAAATATTTGAAGAGAAACCATCCCCTCTCCAGTTCTCACATGAGCTTGATACAGCAAAGTCATCCAAGAGAACTGGAAACCGGCCATATCACATTGTGTTACCTGCTGGCAACTTCTGGTGAGCGCATATATAAGCGCCCTATTTGCATAAATACACTATTCCCATAGCAGGGTGATGTGTTTATATAGATATGTACACACACAGATCAATAAGCAAATAAAGGATTTCCAGAATGTGTAGCCCAATCCGCATTGCAGAAATCGTTAATAATTGTTCCAACTCTTCATTCTGTACCGTGAGATTTATGGTGCTCCAAATCCCATTTATATTTTTATCTGAATCAGCCTGCTCATCCCTTGCTGCTTTGCCTTCCCAAATCAAATTCAGTCAGTTCTCTCTAGCTCTGTCTGAATGTTTCCTTTGATTGAGTGATGTTATTTCTAGAAAAAACACTCGAATCAATTTAATGCAAATTCCTTTTCACGTCCTGGTTGACCCATCAGGACATCGACAATAATAGATTGAAGTAGTTACTTCCTGAGGCAGATGACTCATTGAGTGCTTAGTAATCAATTTTCATCGTTGTGACTGCATAATCTGTCTTTGGGGTTCTGTTGCATATCGTGACTAGAATGCCACAGAATCCTGGACTGCCTGGTACAGAAAATGAATGGTGAGCCATCAGCCATTTTAAATTGCACAAACCAGCACAACAGTCACATCTGATACAGGAAGGCTCTACCTGTTCTCATGCACACCAGCGAAAGGCAAGAGTAAACCCAGGCGAACTGATGGTGCTGTGCTAATCGAAATCCATGGCAGCTAAGATCAGAATTTGACCCTTTGGGGATCTGCCACTTTAACCTTTTCTCGCCTCTGCAAGAATCTGATTCTCCAAGAGTTGTGCAATCAAAACAAAGTGAATGAGTTTTGACCTGCTATAGAAAAGACGTGAATCCATTTATGAACACTTAGATGAAAGAACTGTGGATTTAGATCACCAAATTCAACACATCATGGCTCTAGAGCTGCTTACTCCAGACACTAACCTGCAATGCTTCACAGCATCCAAGCTGCAACTCACACAGGACATGTCATATGATAATACTGCATTACAGTGACTGCATCATTTACAATCACCGTGGAAGATCACCAGGAATGTGTGTTTCCAGCACAATGGCAGGAAGAAACTCCAAACTCTACTGCCATAAGGTAACCTGCCAAAACACGTTCCTGCATTTAGGATGCAGGACTAAATAAGCAGAAGTCAAAGTTGTCACCTCAGTGCAATAGGATGAATGATGGTTCTGTCTCTCCTCATGCTGTGGTTTACTACTGAGTTCAGATTCCTTCATAACTGGACTGTGTAGGCAAAAATACCAGGGCAGAGTACACCTTGGAGATTTTACGTACTATTTTAAGGCAAGAACTTCAGTTCTTAAGATTTGTATCAGTTTGACAACTTGTTCAATTTTGTTACACACTCATCATTCTCTCTGGTGTGTCTTTGAAAAGCAACACTAGAAAGATTTGATTTTTTTTGACATTTTTGACATTTCTCTTTCTAGCAAATTCCTCATTTGTGAGGAGCACACAAAGGACTTTGAGGGGCAAACTCCATAAGGTTTCAAGGCATGGCATGCAGTGGAGCCATCACCACTATCCTGCAAGAAATGTAACAAACCCAACCACAGAATCTGGGAAAGCTCTGAGTTTAAGCTGGTCCATAAACATCACTGTGCAATAAGTCTACACTGGCAGGAAAAAAATCTGATTTCCTACAGTAGTTTCCTAATTATCTTCAAGGCACAGACATGCAAAAGTACCTTCTTATCAAATAAGAACCAGTTTATTTAACATTTGGGAAAAGATTCCTTCTAACAGTTAAACTGGTTAAATTTTTAGCAGCTATGTGCATCTAAGTAATAGTAAAAAAATATCTGCTATGGAAAAACCGGAAGTGTTTCTTGTACATTGGCAATCACAAAACAGACAGATGTTTTAAACCGAGGCAATACAGGAATCTCCCTGTGCAAAACAGTATAATAATACTGCGATGCCTAATAATGAAATCTCCTTAACTGCAGCACTGACAAGGTTCTGGATTCAGAAGCACCCTGAGTGATATAGACAGAAATAGCTGGATGTGGCACACTTCATGTCCAGCAAAACAAGCTTTGGGGGCTCCTCCTGAAGCAACATCTGCTATCAGATTTTGCTGATGATGTTTAAAGAGCAAACCCACCTGCTGCTCCTTAGCAAACTGGAGGCTCCCAGGGAACACAGTGGGTCTTTAGGTTTACTGACTAATGCACAACCACCTCATGAAGCAGCACGCAAAACAAATAGCACGATTTCACTGCTGTAGTATGGTCACGAGCACACTGGCATTATTCTGCCTTACCAATTCTCCGGCATAGCCTAAATCTTGTACCCTGAAAGCAACTGCAGCCTCTGCCAGTTAGAGGCTTCTTGTCTGGTTTTGGTTCCAGTTTAGATCCCACAGCAGTTTCAGCAACAGAAATACCATAACAGAAGTATTGGGATGCACCTCTGAGTCCTGAGAAATCCTTCTTCCCTAAGCTCCATGGCTTGTGCAGGGTTTGATATCGATCTACCAGGAGTACCAGCAGCTATTTGGTAACTAAGTGCAGATTCACAGTGCCTCAGGGTTAATCTCTCTAGCACTAACACGCAATTACACGGCTTGGGCCTGGCTCCCATACTCATTCACAATGACTCTGTAATGACCTTAGCAACAATAACTCTTTCCAGTCGGCTATGGAAACGGAGAGGAATTTTGGTAGAAGACACTTTAGTCAATGAACAAAGTCACAAAGAGTTGCTCCCTGTAGAGATGCTCCAGGGCCCTGCACCTCTGCTAACCAGTGCAGCTGGTTCCGTGTCCGTGTATTTCTCCCCCTAATACACAAAAACTTACAGCAGGCATGGCCCAGTCTGTGGTAATTTAAGCGGCCAAGTGAATGTGTGCTAGCAGCGTGATCTCAGGAGCGAGCTCTGATATTCCACATCACATAACTGAATGTCTGGTAATTATCAATGCAGCGACTAAGACTAAAAGACAACCCTTCCTCAGGGAAAAGCTCATACAGAGATTCTGGAAGGCAGAGATTCTGGAAGGCAGAGATGTATGTACACTGAACAATAGCGCCTGCCTTAGCTCTAAGTACAGTCCTTCTGATCATGGTTATTATCTCCACAGGTAGCTGCTCTTTTGCCTTTGTGATTTACCATACTGTATCACTAAAATACATCCTCAGACAGTTGCTACAATAACAAAGTATAAACAAAAAGCACAGATACATGCTGGGCAGAGCACAGATTTAAAATGGCCCTGAGGAGAAGGACTTGGGCCTCAACACGACCTGCAGCCCAGAAAGCCAACCCTATCCTGGGCTACATCCAAAGCAGCGTGGGCAGCAGGTTCAGAGAGCGGATTGTCTCCCTCTGCTCGCTCTGGTGAGACCCCACCTTCAATGCTGCCTCCACTCTGGGACCCCCCAGCATAAGAAGAACCTGTTGGAGCAAGTCCAGAGGAGGCCACAAAGATGCTTACAGGGCTGGAGCACCTCTCCTATGGAGACAGGCTGAAGGAGGTATGGCTGTTCAGCCTGGAGAAGACAAGGCTCCAGGGAGACCTTGGAGCACCTTCCAGTTCCTAAAGGGACTAAAAAAGAGCTGGAGAGGGACTTTCAAACCTGTCTGAAAGCTAATTTTAAAGGCACTGATTCTGGGCAGACTGGTTGGATAACATTAATACTAAACAATGCTGAAATAGCTCTGGGTATGCTGCCTAATTTGCCTATGCCCACAAAAAATCTTGTTTCAAATGCTTCATTCAATGTAATTGTTGGAAGGCTCCATTCTTCTAACTAGTCTGTAAAAATAGTATCTCAAAAGATAAATAGCAAATAAGAAACAGTCAAAGTTTACTGATCATAATCATAGGCTGAGAATTATCTGTCCCGATACTAAAAAAAACTATCATAAAATAAAGATCATTTCTTGAAATATTGACAAACCACAAAGTACTATAGCCATAATAATTTATAACAAACACGTTTCCTCTCTCTACTTTTTAAGTATAACTTATTGCAATTGCTGTGAATAATCTCAGCTCTGCATTCTTATGATTCATGTCTACAGTGGCACGTTGGTTAGAGAGCAGCATTAGGCACAAAGTCCCACGAATGTAACCATAGTTGCACTGGAGGGGAATGTAATTAACCTTTACATAGTTCAGATGCGCAAAGGTTATGACACCTGCCACTTACAAACTACTCGTGGCTGGCCTTGGGAAATCTGGTTTCCTGTAGGTACCTGGGTGATTGTTCAGAATCTGCATATATAGACACATACATCATGTTCAATGTAATTTCAGTACTTACAGCAATGATTCATGACACTGCACATTATCTGAGGCAAGCAAGCATTACAGGTCCGTTTTAAAAACATTCCCCTTTCTGGTTCCCATCTTCTTTGTCCCTTGGTACTTCGAGGAGGACACTCCTCTGCTCCAGGCCAGGACACCGCAAGGCCAATGAACACTCATGCACCAGGAGCTCGTGGCAAAGGCAGAGCCCTGGCTATGCAAAGGCAGAGGTTATCTCCTCCAGGAGAGCCTTCCACAGGCCCTGCAGGGAGGTGCAATCCCCAGCTTTGGTGCAGCTCGCAGGACCCTGCTGCCATGGGACTGACTGAGGCCCCGCCGTGGCTCTGGGATGGGGACGGTGCTGCTTGTTTGCATCTTGCTTAGTGCAAGATCACTTGGGACATTAATAATACAAGCATGCTGTGCTCAGAAGTATTTTTAGGAGGGCTTTTGAGATGAGAGTAGATCTTAGTCAACCTTTAGTACACACAGATTGAGAGTGTTCTCTTGAAACACCTCACCCAAAAGATTTCGCCTTATTTTTTTTCCAAATATGCCATATAGAGCTAACAAGGTTCAGAGAAGATGTCATCTGTCTAGAGGGTCTGGGATACTGATGACAGGAAAAATCTGATCCATTAGGGGAAAGTCTTTACGAAATAGCTTTTGATTTAGTCATGCTCAGGGGAAAAAAAAAAATCATGATTCACAAGCTAGCTATGAAAATTAGCTCTGTAATGACAACTAAATGCCATCATATTCAGCATCCTTGCAGATGGAAAAGCCAAAAGAAGGAAGAAAAAAACACCCCTGTATCAGTGACACATCAGGTCTTTAAAAGTTACATAATGGGGAGGAAGCTCATTAATGAGGACATCTGAAAGTAAAATTCTTGTAAACAGCAGAGACACTGTTTAAAAGTATCATATTAGAGTCTCAGAGTAAATGTATATCTGGTGGTAGAGTGAAAGCCCTGCCAAATTAAGCTAACAGATTTTAATAGCTGAGTAAGGGGCATTATTAGCAGTAAGAGAACATTCATCCAAAAAAAAGTAAAAATCACATGTAAATGCATACAAAGAAAAAGGCTAAATTCTAGAAAGCTAAAGCAGGTGAGGTATTTTGGGAAATAACTTATTGCAGACTCAATAGGTAGCAATAAAAGCTTTTTTAAATACAGTGGAAGGAGGAAGGCTGCCAGAGAGTTTTCGTGATTAACAGATAATCAAGGTAGAAAAAGGGCATCCTGCTATTCCCAGAGAAAGTCTACTTTTTGCACCTGTGTTCATGGATAACAACATAGGAATATTTCCCCACCAGTATAAGGTGAGTCCAAGACAATGTTTCAATAATAAAGGTTTTACAGGAGGGGGGAAAAAAACAACAAAAAACCAAAAAACCTCAACCAACAAAACAAAACAACCCCATCCAAACCTGAATGCCAACAAATTTCCAGAACCAAAGGATATTCACCTAAAAGCCAAAAAGCAACTAAGAGAACCATGCCCTGCAGCATATGGTTTTTTCCCACCACCAAAACCTGCCTCCCTGTTCCTGCAAAGGGTGGGTTCCACATTCTGTGACACAAAAGCACATTGCTTGGATATTTCTTATCAAAGCAATAGGGGTAATGGGTACCAGTGACTGACTCCTGGGGAGATCACAATTGGACACAAGAGGAACATTTTTCACAACGAGGACAATCAGCCGCTGGAATAACTTCCCCAGGGAAGTGTTAGATTGCTCAACATTGCATGCTTCTAAGATTCAGCTGAACGGGTCATCTTGTCTAGGCCGTGTTTTTGCCAGAAAAGGCTGAACCAGATGATCCTTGAAGTCCCCTTCCAACCTGGCATTCCCTGATTTTATGATGGCAGTCCCCCTGGCTGCACTGCACCTCTGCCCCGAGAGCGGGACCTGCCCACACCGCTGCAGAATGGATGAGTGGGGCAGAACATCCCTGCCCTGGCAGAGGCTGTGCGGGAGAGGTGCAGAAGGTACACATCACTGCTTCCTTTTTAGAATGGTGGTGAGAAATTGCTATAATCAGAACAGTTGCTAACAGCAATTTTTAATTATTATTAGCAGGCTAAGCAAAAGTCAAATAGCAAATGAACACAGGAACTGAAAAACAACCCCAGTCAAGGAAAAGAGCTCCAATGGTGTCATATGGTGACATAGGCATAACTATGTCTCTGCTTTATTTTCCCCTAACCCCAGGATCATTGTACATAAGAATCTTTCACATGTGCTTCTATTGGTGTGCATGTACTTCACTCTCAGGCTTTTACCTCACTTATTGAAGTGAACATTTAATGGTTTCAATACTCTTTGCAGAATATCATCAAAGATTATGAAAGAAGAGATGCAGAGATGGCTGAATATACTTGGCTGATATGAGCATGTTTGTAAATTGCTAAAAACAAGCCCTAGAGCACAACAAAGTTATAAACCGTAGGACAAATATTTGTCTTTGAAAGAGCTCACTGGTATTAGCTTGACAACAGCATGTCAACAAGGGTGTTTAGATACAGCATCAAAATTACAAACACACCATGTGCTTTGATGTCTCTGTCATCTTAGCTGAGCAATACAGAGAGGAAAAAAGGTAAACCATTTCTTTCATTCAACTTTAAAGAATGTTCTTGGTTTCATTCACTGAGTTTGGTTTAGTTTTTATGTCTCAATGCATTGTTCTAAGAGAAGATGTTAGAGTAATGAAATATCTCTGCAATAGCACTGAAATAGGTTGCCAATAGAAAGCAGAATCCCAAGCAAGATAATGGGATTTCTCTTAATTTGATTTGCCACAGATGGAGTTAGCACGCCAGTATTGTCCTTGCAGAGATGCTACTCTTTATGTTTTGGTTCCTAATTAATGTGGTCACTTAGAGGTATACAGTGCTGCTGGCTCAGCTACCATTTCACAGAAATCCAATTTGGCCTTGCAGAGTGTTGCTAGTTCTGTGGATCTGAGGAACTGCCTGACAGACAACAGCCCAATGCGCCCGGCAAAGTGTGAAGCTCAAAGCCCCTTTGGTACAGCAGAGAGAGGAAGGAAGGGAGAACAGCCACCACTGCAGCTAAAAAATCAATGTCTTTCACAAATGTTCCTCTGGTCATGGCAACTCAGAAATAATAATAATAATAAAAAAAGAAGAGATTGAAAGGATAGGAAACCTGTAAAGAAGTGATTTTAAATTGATTTTGAAACTTTCTAAACCAGGCATCAGAATGGATGGCCTGGGTTGAGGAAAATGCAGACTAACTCCTAAAACTCGAGGTAGGGAGTGGCATTTCAATTTTCCTCAGTTTTGGAAGCCTGATTTTATAGCTCCAGAACTCGGCCTTTGAGAAGTCTCTTCTAGCAGTTACAATAAAGTACACAGAGCAAGGATATGGACAACGCCAATAAGGAGGCACTAATACTTATCCCTCTGTGAAAAACAATCTGAAACCAGACTCCATCCTGAAGAGAGAAATGATAATACTACTAAGCATGACTAGGAATGACCTAATTTTCAAAGAGCAATTAGGAGCCCAAATTTTTCTACTCACGCATAGTATCACCAGAAAGCCACATGACCTCAAACATTTCACAAGCAAACAAAAGTAAGCAGAAATGAAACCACAACATATAAAAAGTTAGACTGCCATTGAACAGAGTAGAACAAAAAGTAATTTGAGGGAGTTTAATGCTACCGAACTACCAGGTCCTATTGACAAATTGCACTGGTGTTGGAATTTCTCCTTTTAATTAATTCCTGCATCCTTGCTTACAACTGTAACAGCGCAAGGATCGAGGGCCTCAGCAGAATTCAGCTCAAAGTTCTATTCAAGCTCAAACCAACATAATTTATGGTCAAACCCTGTGCCATAAAGAACATAATGTTAATGATCTTAGGATCTGTTAGGCCTCTGGAACTACTGAGAATTACAACCATGTCCGTGTACATATTGGAAACTCCCCGAGATTAAAGCCTGAAAAATGAGCTTCTGTCATATTTCACAATCCAATTAAATATATCAATGTCTCAAGGGCCAACAGTTAGGTCTCAGAATAATAGTCAAGCACAGGCAGGAAAACACAACAATAAGTGTCAGTGTTCTAGCCTGGTTCATCCTGAAATCAGACCCTCGAGAGATGCCACTTCATACTTCTAAATAGGACACTAAAATGGGAACAAATCATGGAAAAAGGCATTTACATAGGTGAAATCCTCTCCCAGGCAACCTTCCTTTTGTGGTATGTTACAAAAATATACTGGAAGCCAACAGTGAGATTCACCCAGGTCCTTTTTATTGCCTTAGTACCACCGTGTTAGCTATCACTGTTCGTCCCAGGATTTTATCTGAAGACTCTTTATCTATTAAGTGCCTGTCACCCACGCACAGAAAAACTGCCTGAGCATTGCAGGTGCCACTCCAGTTTGCAGCTGCTTAAGTCCTTTGCAGTGCTTCTCCTAGGGCTTAGTGCAGTGGCTGCATCCCTTTCCTCAGCAGTTGTAGCTGTAGGGAAAGTAATAGAATGCAAACATCATAAAATACATTGATGGGGTGGGGCAGAATGCATAAAACCCCCATCAATTTTCCACAACTAGCTGATTATTAATAACTTCTTAGTATACGTTGGGTAGCAACAGAATATGGAAATGTTTCAAACAACACACAGAGAAAACCTGAATAGAGAATTACGCAGTGACCTTAACGTGTTGGCCAGGAATAAAGATGCAGACATAGTCAGTAAGTTAACAGGCATTTCAGACCATGGAGCGAAGCTGTAAGGACTAGGTTAGGTATGAGAAATGCCCTGGTTCCACAGCACATGTGAGCAATCTGATTTCATACCCCACATGTGTCCTTTGCTTCTGCACTGAAGAGCACTGAGAACACAAAGGACAGGATGTTTATAGCTGAACAGGGAGTAGCGTTACAAGTCACTGGAAGTGCCCATCATCCCACCCTTTGGCTGATTTAGAGGAGAGAAGCCCCCTTTCCTTCTAAGTTAATTCAGCTTTTGCTGTTTTATTTTTTGAACACAGATGAAGGAAGTTAGTAGAGCCTGGTGGCAGCTGATAAGACCCATTTCAACATGATTTGTCTTTCACAAACAATATGTCATAGATAAGATCGCAAAACAGGCTGTAATTTGGGGTGTAAGACTTTCCTTTGTGTGCAAGGACAAAGCAGTTCACACCATAACAAAGCTTTAGGCATTAGGTGAGTCTGTAATTTTTTTCATCATCATCATTAGCCATTCTTAATTTCAGTACCACCCATCAGCTTCACTTCTTCAGCAGACAGAGGTGATAGTTTTATGAACCTAATAAAGCTTGTTTGTTTATAGCTTATGGATCCAGATCCAACTGTCTGCTTATCACCTCTGTTCAAGCATTTTAAGATCCAATAAATTCTCCAGACTGAACTTCCATAGCGTTGCACAGGGACCAAATCAAGGGAGCTTGTCATGAGTTGGCCTCATCATCTGCACACAGCTTGGCAAGATCACCACACGTGTCCAGTCCAGCTCATAGTGGCTTTTATGACAAAAGTACAAGAAGAGATCAAACAATTTATGTGACAAGCAGGATAATAGAGGAAGATGTGAGCAGCTGATGGCAGCACAACAGGGGAACTTAAAGCACTGCAATCAATAGGTAGGGACAAAAGTTCACAGTCTTAAAGTTCAAATAAAGATAGTGCTCTGTGATCTATGTCCGATCCTGTTTTCCAGTCCCAAGGGATTTGCATTTGTCAATTTGTCTGGCATTTTCTCTGTTACTCAGTATCAAACCTTTCCCACTCATAAAATCAACCTAGGAGCCAATCAAGGTTTTCCAGAGTTTATGAACTTCCTAAAGAGCTCCATGCATTGCAATTCTTCAACTTATCTCACCACTTCTTCTCTCAGGCTTGCTGTGGTTCTTGGTATCTAGATCTGACAACCAGGAAACTGCACTCTTGAGGGCTCCAGGAGCTGTGAAACATTCTGTAATGATTTTTTGAAAAATCACCTGAAAGATACTTCAATGCACTCCTGCCACTGAAATGTTTTCTATGTTTGTTCTGCAGAGTTTTCACTTTTGGAAATTCTGTTGAAAAAAGTTCCACATGGCAGGACGGCATTTTAAGAATAACAGAAATTAAATTATGTAAACATCTGTCATTCTGAAAGAACATGTAAATGTGGCAAACTCAAAATTTAAGCCACGCAAACCAAACACCACTCAAGATACGAAACAGCTCAAGATGTAAAAGACTATTAGGAGAAAAATTCAGTTATTTTGGCCACAGCCAGTCGTTGAAATCTCTTCAGCTGAGGTGATACCAGTTAAAGTTTTCTCTTAAGAAACTTGGAGGCCAAGAGGTAGCAGATAATCATGTGAATTTTTAGATGCTCCTCCTGAAAGGATTACAACATTCACCTATAGCTGCTTCTTACATTTCTCGTATGATTGAATCTGTCAAGGATTTGAACTTGCACAAAGTACCCTGCTATCATAGGTCATTTTCTTCCCCAAAGACAGAGCCTCATTTTTTTTTCTTCTGGAGAAGAGGTCTTTAACATTTACAGTCTTTAAAGACTAGTGATGCACTTACAAAAAACATTAAAGACTTACAGAACATCATTTTATGGCTGCGTGTACTGTCATCAACGAAGGAACACCTGCCAGAAAAAAACAACTCTATCTTTTCCCCTAAACCATGAGAGAGTAATTTTCAATGTAAATGAGACCTGAATATTTCACTCCTGCCTGGCAAGAATCTCACATGAAAAGCAAATGAAGCAAAAAAAGGCTGACATTATTACTCACCAAAAATAGAAATGTCTCAGATGCTCAAACATTTGCTTAGGATAAACTACAAAAAGGCAAGATAATTAAAAAATATCTCACTGTCTTCCTCCTACTGAGCTAAGACAAGAATGTTTCTTGACATGAAAACTGTGAATCTTGGCCTTATGACTTAAATGCTTGAAGGCCACACAGAGCCTTTTCACCTCTATTTGGAAAATGCCTAGGAAATGTATATGCTACCAAACTACACCCGAGTCTTCCAATGGTAGCAGGAACTGAACAGTAAGAGAACACTTCAACAGAGCTGCAACAAAACAAAGCATCTGCTTATGTTCTTGGCTTAACCAGGCTAGGGAGTTGTAGGGCATCACAAGGCAGGCCCTGGGAGGGGAAGGCAGGCAGCGCTCTCAGGTCAAGGCAGGCAATGTTTGCATCATAGTCCCACTGCTGGGAATCAGCACAACGTAACCTCAACCATCACTAAGAATGGCTGGGGGAAGGATGTTGCCAAGTCTCTGGGTTGCAAGAAGCAGCTACAAAAATATGACGCTGAACAGCACATGAAACAGGCAATGCAAGAGACCCACAAATGCATCATTTTTCTGAAGTGCAATGCTCTTTAAACCATTCTGGTCTTTTTCTGGGACTTGACTCATGGTTTCTGGACGTGGTGAAGTGGCAGGAGTCTGTGCATGGCAGCCCTGACGGCTGCTGTCGTTACTGCCCTCCCGGCACACCAGTATTCCAGCGTGCAAAGAAACAACAAGCCTGTTTCCCTGCACAAAAGCAGCATAGGAAAAATAAGTGGGTTTTATACCAGAGGAAATTTGAGCAGAGACATGAAGCTTTCAGAGAAAACTGGATAAATAAGGGTTATGCACACAGAAGCATCTGCATGTGTGTGTGTTAAATACATGCACACATATCACACATAATCTATGTCAAAATAATACCATGCATGCCAAGCGGGAAACAAAAAATTAAGAAATGGAAATAACTGAGCTGCAGCTGAAAACAAGGAAATACCTGTTTGTCAGAACTTTAAACAGTACACAAAACCTAGCATTTTTGAAAGTATAGTTTATAGTATCACCTCCAGTAACAGCGATGGAGAAAGACATCATCATTCCATAGAAATTGCAAATATTTGTATTCAGGTTTTTATTCTAGAGCCAGAATCAGTGGCACAACCCAATTATTCTCCAGACTGGGAGAGGCAGAACTGGAGAAAAGACTGATTTTGAGAGGACAATATATTTAGAGATATCTTCAGTAGCACAGTCCTGCTAAGCCTCAAGCCATTCTTCTGGGGATGGTTTTCTCTGTGAAGGGCAGTACATAAGAGCAAATTGTATTGTACCCATATCCAGAAAGCAAAGATGAAGTATATGTTGCAGTCTCACCAAGACTCCTAATGTCTGAGCATTGAAAAAAACCTGAAAGGATAGCTACAGATATCCTTCTATTTTTCATTTCACAGAGTGTAATTTCCAGGCAATTATAGTGTATCTAGTGGTTTATTCTTTCCAAACACATAGGGTAGAACCACAGAAAATTTAAAAAGCTTTAGAAATATAAGTGGCAGAGCCTTCCAGGCAAAATGATTCAAGAGGTTCATACTGAAACTTCAGGCTTGATCCAAATACATTAAGAGGATTCTTGGAACAGTTCTACCGGGCAACTTTATTTAAATGTGCAGTGTGATTTCCCTTTCTCCCTAGTTATTATCCAAGAAACTTTCTTCTGAACTGGCCATTAGTGCCACCTCTCAGAGAAGAATACTAAGCAACGGAGTTTCTAAACAACATATTTGTGGTCCCGACCCTCCCAAACGAAGGAGCACGCACTGATGTCAGTGCATACAGGTGACTTCCAGGGCTCAGCAGAACTGGTGCCGAAGGCACATATGTAAATAAGCATTTGCAGGCTTGGCTCATTATCACTGAGAAACTGAGTAGGATTCATTCATTATATTCAAAAAAGAAGCAACGGGCCAAAAAGCAGAGAGAATCAAATGACATTGCTTCAGTGCCCACTGCAGCTATTGGAGAGACTCCCCCTGACTCCAACAGGTGTTTATTTGGATTGTATTTCCAAATTCTCAAGAATTACACAGGCTTGAAAACAAATAATTACTGACTTCTAAGGACAGGTTCAACAATTTGTTTTAGGGCACCAGAAAACTTTTCTATTTAAGTTATAATCCGTAAAATAATTTTCTCTAACATGAAACAAAACATATATCTTTGTTTATGAATACAATGAATAATGATGCAAGGCAAAATGTCCAGATTCCAAAGCAAATTCTGTCACTTCTTTGTAAGCTGACATTGAATTTTCTCTGAGCCCTCAATCTGTAGCTATTGCTCCTTTGATGATAAATACATACACACAAAAATACAACAGTATCTATAAGGCTTTTAGAATGTCCTTAGGCAGAGGAGTATATACATGTCACTTATATTTGTAGGTGTCGAGGTATAAAGGATTTTAGAGGCTTTTTTTCCTCCCCAAAGCCTTAATTTTTCAGAAAGTTACAATGAAAAAAAACTTGAAACTCACACAATGCAGCAGCAAGTTCAGGGCCTAAGGCATTGTTTTAACAAAGTAACCATATGCTTATCCATGAGAATAAGCAGAATTAAGTTTTGATGTGCACATAAATTTATTGCTGCAGTGAGTCTAGGTTTGAAGTAAATACTTTAATCCCTCTATTTTAGAAGACTAGAAGCCTACTCTAGGCATTAAGACTGACTTGCTTTCCTGAAAAATCTAAGTTTAAACTTCCTAAGTAATCAAGAGAGGAATTGTTCCACAGAGGGAATTGCATGTCTTTGGCTCTCCTGCCCCAATGACTGTTTTACTGATGTGTAATTGGCAAAACTAAGAAAATATACAACTATGTTTGGGGCTTGATCTTTTTAACATGGAAACCCATTTCAGATGCTGGCATATAAAATCATATTTTTAAAATGAAACCATATTTTAAAAGGAAAAGAATTCTTAAGTTCATTTCTTCACTAATCAAGCTTTATACACCTTTTCTTCTTCACTGGAAAAATGAATAAAATCTGAATTCCCCATTAGCCTTCAGTTAATTCACTCTGCATTGCATAAATAGGGTCAGCTCTTGGTTATAAAGCATGAGGGATAATTTTAATAAAGCGAACAGATAGTAAAATATATCTAAATAAGCTTATCAGAGCATTTTCATGACATGGACCTGACAAATAGGTATCCATGAAGAATAAGGTTGGATCAAGAGGAGCAGGCAGATAAGGGAGCTCCGCCAGCTTTGGGCACAGGGGTGTGGTGCTGGGCTACAGAAGGATGGGTTTTGCTCTCAGACACCTGATGGCTGCCCACTCTTCCTTATCCAGCCTGGCTCTGGGCTCCCAGCAGCACCGGGATCAGCAGGTGAGCGCCGTGGGAAGGCAGGTCCTGCTCTCCTGGTGATGGACAGAGCCGTGCAGGGAGCTGGACTGAAGGAGCTGACAGAGGAAAGAGCAGGGGGAACCCGGCACTGGATGCAGCCGGTGGGAACAGCCGTGAGGGTGCACAGCCGGCAACAAACCCATCTGGTGTGGACTGAGGGGAAAGGTGGGGAGAGGCAACAAGGGACAGTGGCTAATGACAAATACCAGGATTAGAAAGCCTGGAAAGGCCTCCTGCACCACATGCTGTGCTTTTTAGTTGGGTATTTGCCTTTGAGTGTTTCAGTATTGCATGCTCTATTAAAAACGAGTCTGATCACAGAGGAAAGCTGGTTGGTCACCTCCAACTGAAATATGCCCCTTCAGAAAGGAGAGGAAGGAGGTAATCTATACCTTCCCAGACAGAAATTCAGCACATAGAACCGCTGTGAAGTCTTCTAGAGCACAGAGCAGGTCAGGTGGAGAAGGGGAGGGGAATGCAGTAAATTAACCTGTGGTAAGAATGCACCTGAAAGAACAGAAATGGCCAAAGCTGAGGGGATCAAAAGAAAGATACTTCCCCTAGAGACTCATCAGCGTCTTTGGAGAGTTTGCTGCTGTGCAAGCAGACATCAAAAAGCTTCCACCCAGCTTAGGACAGAACACGGGACATCACCCCAGAATGTCAGAGGACAGGACTCTCATGGAAGAAGGTAGGAGCAAAGCCATTTAAGAAGCTTTTCTTTTCCTCTGGCTCAGCCAGTCTGAGGTTCATTACAGCACATCTCTCACAAAACACCGTTTTAGAGACCTGACAGTCCTGCTGATTTGAGCTCCACTCCAAGCAGAAGCACAGGTCAGCTCTACCTTCCCTGCTCTGGCTGAGTCAGGGTCTTGTCCCACCTCCCTCACCATTCTTCTAAAGGTCACAGAAACTCAACAGCCCCCTCAGAGACAATTTGTGTGGACCATAACTGCAGAAGAAAGGGCAACCAGCTGACAACTGGTTTACCAGCTCTCAGGAGTGGGTGTTTGTCTCATGGCAACTCTTCAGTACGTGTTCTCATGTTTTCAACACTCCAAAAGAAGTTCCTTTTGCCTAAGTGCATTTGATTAGCTCTTGTGAACAAGAAAGAATCACTTAGATAACACTGAGACAATTGAATTCAACTTTCCAGGTTTCTGGATGGTGGTTATGCCTTTGTGGGTCCTTATTTGGCAAGGAGCTTCAGAGGCTCTCACCACAGCCAGTCAACATCTGGCAGAAGAGTTACATGCTACTTATTGACCCTTGTAAAGCCCTTAGAAAGCTACAGATGGGAAGCAATATATGAGGGGAAAACCCATTTATTTCCTTGAATCAAAATAACACCTAATGGTGAGAAGAAAAATGAACAAAAAATAGTAGCTTGACCCAATCTTTTTTCATGAATTGAAGCACAGGTTCAAAACTGAAATTCCTTAGGCCAATATAAAATGATTCTTCTTCCCCTAAGCTAGGAGATGTGCTTTTTATCCTTTAAAGAGGCCATAGCTGTACATATTGATAAAGTGTTCCTTCTCCAGCCCAAGGAAGATTTTAAACTTTCAAGGGATTACAGGATTTTATATTGTTAGTGGATAAACCTAATCTTCTCCTACCCATGTCCTGGAATCCCTAATAATGAAAAAAGAAACCAAGGATTAAAAGCTAGTGGTATTACAGCTGTCAACACATCAGCCTTAATTTTTCAAAAGCTTTCACATAGGTACATTGATGTGTCTGGAGTCTTTTGCTGAAAGTACTTGATCAGTTTCACAGTGATAAGATAACCAAAAGTTACTTTATTTTTATAAGCATAGCACATCCTTGCAAATACTCTGGATTAATTTCAGATTCTCCCTGCTCCTCAAGTCATAAGTATTTGGAAATATATGGTCTACTAGGATGGAAAGACATTCAAAGGCGCCCTAGTAAGAATGGTTATTGCAATACTGACCAGTCTTTGGTGTGTCACAGCACCCTGGCAGAGAGTGAGGAAGGGAAAATGAAAAATGTATTGTGAGGCAATTATTATCTTTCCCCCCATATTGTTCAATTGGTGAAATAAATCTTCTAATTAGCAAATCGAAATGTTTCATTTCTTTTGCTTCAGAGCTCCTCCTTCTGCAGGGAGGCAGAACAGATGTGAGCTACTGGGACTCTCCCAAACCAATGTCAACATTTATACTGGAATTTATGACATGACTGTGGCCAAAAGAAACCCAACAGGGTGAAAGCTGATGTGTGAAGTATTCCTGTTCTCAGCCTCCTGGGAAGTGACTTTGACAGAAGAAAATCTTTAAAGAGAGGAAAGCAGGGTACATTTTTTACCACTCTCATTAAAGCTTTTAATTTCTTTTTTAATTCAAGATCATACCCAGAAAAGAACTGAAAGAGATGAGTTTTTAAAATGCTGAGATCCCACAGTTGTTAGATTCTCAGGGAGGTATAACTCAGCTCCATGACCTATGTACCCTAGTCCAGATTTGTGACACCTGGGGAACCTGAAGTCTGTGGGACCTAATGAGATGCACCCTGGAGTGCTGAGGGAATTGGCTGATGTAGTTGCCAAGCCACTTTTCCATATTGGCAAAGTCACAGCCACCAGGTGAAGTCCCTGGTGACTGGAAAAAGGAAAGCATTGCACGTATTTTTAAAAAGGGTAGAAAGATGGACCCCAGGAACTCCTGACCTGTCAGTCTTGTCTCTGTGCCCAGGAAGATCATGGGACAGGTCTTCCTAGAAGCTCTGCTAAGGCACAGGGAGAACAGGGAGGTGGTTTGGGAGAGCCAGCACAGCTTCACCAAGACAAGTCCTGCCT
Organism: Sclerurus mexicanus; assembly: GCA_013396755.1. Taxonomy (NCBI): domain Eukaryota; kingdom Metazoa; phylum Chordata; class Aves; order Passeriformes; family Furnariidae; genus Sclerurus; species Sclerurus mexicanus. The sequence goes on along the minus strand of VWZF01003761.1, from coordinate 378,865 downwards.
AACCAACCTAGTGACCTTCTATGATGGGGTGACTACATCAGTGGACAAGGGAAAGGTTATAGGTGCTGTTTTTCTGAATGTGATGTGGATTTGATTTGACCCCATTCCTGGAAACATTCAAAGTCAGCCTGGATGGTGCTCTGAGCAACCTGATCTCGTTGAAGATGTCCCTGCCTATGGCAGAGGAGTTGGACAAGGTGAGCATCAAAAGTCCCTTCCAACCCAAGCTATGCTATAATTCTACAATATCTACCTGAAATGGATGCCCCAGACACAGGCAGTGGACGTAGCTGCATGCTGTCCCCACAGTGGCAGAAAATTGCATCCATACAAGTTATTCCTGTAGCATGTGGCTGAGCAGTAAAACGTAGCCTCCTTAATGGCCATTAAGGTCAGGGGTGGTTTAGTAAAGCCTGACCTAAAAGTCCAGCAAGGAAGCTTGCTCATCTCAGCTGTAAACAAACGTAGCTGCACATGGAACCATTGGATATATGAGGGAAAGGAGAGAGGAATCCAGAAAGTAGCAGTAATGAGTGGACAGAGTAAGGTTCTATTAGATCTGAAACATTTGCAGAACACATTATAACTAATTCAGCTCCCCATGGGAAAAAGGTTAACAATTAGACAGATTGACTGACCCCACTGGAGGCACAACACCAGGGCATGTCTGGGCAGCCAAGACAGAGCCCCTTCTCAGTGACCCTATGCACTGAGTAATCATCGACCTCTGGTGCAAAGAAGGCAAAATTTCCCCTCTTCCTTCACCAACGTCTCAGAAAAAAAAAATTCTTAGGCAGCTACTTGAGTATTAAAGTTTCCTCTCACATACTCAGGTTATTCTTGGATAAATCAGAGGAAAGTGCTCAAATAGAGCTGTGTTGGGAGGAAAAAAGAAAATAGACTTTGGAAAAATCTTCACATCTCTCTTTTACATTGATCCAAGAAGCTAACAGGCAATTAACTGCTGCAGTGGTACACTGCCACCTAGAAGAAGTGCTTCAAGACATCACAGACATCCCATCTGATTATTAAAGAGCAAAGATGCCAACACACTGGCCAGATCTTTACAGTTTGACCTTTGAATATTAAGTTGCTGCTGATACACACACCTACCAGACAAATCCTTAGCCCGGTGAGAGATTTTATAATTGAAAAAAGATACAGACTGATGCCAAAAATGTAGAATGCATTTCCTATTAAAAAGTTAACCTACATTGATTTACTGCATGTACTTATCTTGCTACTGTGGTAATAAATTGACAAAAGAGCCTTTGAGAACGGCCAAGGAAAATAAACTTTCTATAGAGGTTTCTGCCTGTGAAAGCCCTTTCAGAAATAAAAAAGTGCAATTAAGAAAACAAGACAGATATAAGAACCGATCAGCAAAACATCATCTTATGGAATCAGATTATTATTGCACGCTTACTGCTCATAAAGGTGAACCAGGCCTGCTTTGTTATTGGGGTTTCCCCCCAATATCACTGTTCTCTATCTAAAGTGAGCACCCCGGGAAATGATCAGTCCATCTCAGCCAAGGGAAGGAGTAATGCAGCCAGGGGGAGTTCAACATTTAACATTTGCTCTATGAAGCACATAAACAGCACAATAGTAGTGTTGTTTTCCTATAAAAGCAGCAAGAAACATCACAAATTAGCAAGAAAATGGGAAAAAAACCAACAAAAAAACAACAAACCAAACCAAAACTAACTATGTGATGTCATCCAAAATTCTCTGATGCACCTAAGCATGAGAGGTTTAGATCAGAGTCTACCGAGATGGACAGTTTTGATTTTCACTGCTTAGGATTGTTTTGAATCCAAATCTGGACTTGCCGGGACTGCACAGATCCATAACCTCAGTTCACAGACAGGCACAATGACCTCCTGCAAATGAGTGAAGGGTCCAGACTGTCCACAATGCAATCTAAGGCAGTTGCCTATAGTATGCAATGGCCACACCTTCGGAGTTTCATCCTCTGCCCTGAGTGCTTCCCTGTAAATTCAAAAGCCTAGTATTTGCATGTAATTGAATCCATTTTGTCAAATTTATTAATGAATGAATTCTGTGTGAAACTATAGAAAGCTTTTGTCTTACGTTTGCAGTTTGTCACTTAAAGATTAAATAAACTTTAACCAAGGCCCTCAAATCATCTAAAACAATGGAGAAAAAGTATTTTCTATCAAACCCAAGAAAAGTGGAATGTTTTCATTTCTTATTCACCATCACTCCCTACTGTATGAGCATTCAGGCTCTGTTTATCCCTACGAAATCTCTGCAAGACCACAATATACTTTGTGCCCAGACTAGATAATGCAAAAAATCTCCCTATGAATATTTACACCAACACAGCAAACACATTGGTGTCACTCACACATTGCAGGAACTCCATTGCGGAGCGCTGCCTAATCTGGGAATTAAGCCACAGCCTAGTCTGCCATCATACAACAATAAATGCAGAGGAACTCTGAGATGAAAAGCTTTCTCCAAACCCACGATGGCTGTGCTGCACCGTGCAATGAACCCTTCGCGAACGACTCTGGCAGCAGGAACACGGGAGCCTCACGTGCTCCCTGAACGGCGCAGATTGTCTGGTAGAAATGGATGAGCTGCTCTGACCAAAACACTTCTTCTCACCGAACCACTGCATAAACCCATGAAAACAGGGAGCTCTGGGGGGCCTTGAGGGGTCCCTGCACAGCACTGATCGCTGTGCTGCCCAAGGCAGCAGTGATCATATTTCTATTATTTCTAAAACACTTTTCAATCCCTTTGTTTGAGAACTCCAGAAAGTGAAACTTTAAAACTTCCCCAAAGACTGTATCGTTATCTTTGCTTCAGAAAGCATTCCCTGAAGAATCTTTCCTGCTGTGATTGAAGTCTATTACATACTGTGGTCACCAGAAACTCCTACTTAAAACTTAAATTCTGCAATAATCTTTATGCACATAAATATTATCATTTCCCTCTCAGACTCCTCTTTGACCAAATAATCCTGAAATTTTTAAATCTTTCTACACATTTCATGTTTTTAGACAAATCTTGCTTCTCTTTAGGCCCTCTGTAAATGATGGTTCAAACCTTTTTTGAAACTTCTTGTCCCCAAACTGGAGAACAGCAGAAGGGTTATACTGTGTATAATACAGCTATAGTCTTTTTGTTCATGTCTAGTGAAACGTGTGTTTGGATATGCTGTTTTCATTCCAGAATAGTGTTTGACCTTTTTGTAAAAGTACAAGACCTCTGATTCTTGATCAGTTCATAAACCCATCATAATCCCATTGCTTTTTTCTAAAAGAATAAAAAAAAAATTCCCAGCCAAATAAACAGATCCTCCAAAATCAGTGGCTTCTCCTCTTATATTTGAACTGCTGATTATTTCTGTGCAAATGGGATAACACAGCACTATTTATCCCTCTTAAATTTCATTCTATCTTTTCAGACCAGCCTTTCTTTGACTAAGACGATTTTGAATTTTTGTTCTGTCCTGCAAGGTGTTGGCTATTCCTCCCTCACCATTGTTTCCTTCCAGCAAATCTTAAAAACTTCCTCCTTGTTCCATCACTCCTGTCTTTCATTAGGTATTATTCATTATATTTACTGCATAAAACCAAATCAAGGCACCATAAAGATGGGATTTCAACCAACACCTCCTTAATTTTGACCATGAACTATTCTTTATTAACTCTGCTTATCTTATCCAAACAGTCTTTCAACACTTTTGCTATTTCAGATAGTTATATAACAGGACTAGAATATTGCTTATGGGCTCCTTTCCCTGTCCACCCCTTTTATTTTCATCAGAGGTTTCACATTTCTTCTCTAGTCTTCCAGTACTGCACTTGTCCTCTGTAACTCTTCAAAGTGAAGGAATGGTCTGAGTCTGCAGCAGCATTCCTGTTCTAGACTAGATCTCACACCTTTCTAGCTATACAAAAGGAAAAGGCATTTAAGTGTTGCTATTTTTCAGTCCCCTAATCAATGGCATTCACCAGTTCTGCAAACACACCAGAGCACGAACGAGGCTCCTGTATTTATAGGATGGATTTGGGCTCATGTGATACAGAGCTCCAGGGGGAACAGGCCACTGCAGAGTTCCGTGGGAGGTGTTGAGCAGTGGAGGCACAGGGAGAGTTGTTACTTTTGGTAAGACAATTCCTTTTTCCTCCCTCTGATCACTTTGCCTCTGGGGGGATGCAGAGTAAAAAACTCTAGGTGTTTCATCAAGGAGTTTTTCTGACCGCCTGCCCTTTTACCACAGAAATCTCCATTGAAAATGACAGCATGATCCATGTTCAGTGAGCAATAGCAGCACTTATTCTACAAAAAATATAAGCAGAGCAGTAATTAGGGCAAATTTTGCCATGCGCCCTCTCTTTCTCTGGGCAAGTTAGCAGCAGCCATTCAAAATTCTGGTTTATTAAATCTGACCAGCAAACATCTGTGAAAGAAAAGGTATCTGTTTAATAAATGCTGTTTGGTTTAGGCTTTCTTTTTTTTATTCTCCTCTCAAATGGGCTAACCTCTAAAGTTTTGTAAGAGGCACTGGAGGTTGTATACCAAGAAACTGAAGGGTGCTTTCATTTTTATGTCCAAATATTTCATGTGAACTCTGTACCCCTTTCACACTCTTCATTCTATTAAACTACCTATTAGAGCATCTCAGCCTCAAACAACCCGTCTGGCTCTATCCATAATAGAAAACCTTTGAGATTAGAGAAGTGAAGCATGAGTCTAACTGCATCAACAGTTCCGACTCAGCTATACAAACTCATACCTGAACACAAGCACCGTACCATTTATCTGCTACATTCTTGACAGCAAAACAAATGAAAACCAAACACAGTGCCTATCCAGCCTCCCCACCACTGCACTCTTTGGGCTTTAATCATGGTCTAATTGAGAATTAACCTACCAAACCGTATTAAAATTGGGCCATGGAGTGCTCAGAAATTTAAACTGCAGAGAGAACAATAATCCATGGGCATGTTGAAAGGATGGAGTCTGAATGAGAACACTGCATTATTTATAAGCTAATTATGAACATACATATTTTTTATCTCTGCACTGTGACCTGAGGCTCAAGTGCCGAAGAGCCTTGAAGAGACATGATGGTTCAGAATGGAATTAACTTTAAAAAGAACATTTTCACAGCTTCGGGTCTTTTTATGGGCATCAGCAAGTTTAAGAGAAGGAACATGAACATAGCAAAGTCACTAGAGGAACTTTTCTTTCCAATAAAACAAAGGTTTAGAAAAGATGCTGCACATCCAAACATTCATCCACACCTGACAACGCCAATAAATAACAATCACAAGTTAATCAGTGCTCCACCCTTGAAACAAAGATTATACATCTTCCTCTAACACACAAACTGCAGCAGACAGATGGGGTATCCAGATCTCTAGATTTTGACTCTTTGCCTCTTACTGACAACTCGTCAAGTCTCTTCATGAAGACTTTGTGCCACAACACAGTTATGCCTCTTCTTCTGGCACACACAGACTGTCAACCCTCACATTTGGAGTGCTTCAAGTCATCACATCTCATATGAGATTAAGAGACGGCCAGGATCTCTTACATAAGTAATCTTTTTTCACCTTCTCATTCTAACAGAATCACAGCATCACTGAGGTTGGAAAAGACCTCTGAGATCATCAAGTCCAACCTTCTACTACCTTGTCAACTAGACCATGGCAGTGAGTGCCACATCCAGTTGTTTCCTGAACACCTCCAGGGATGGTGACTCCACCACCTCTTTGGGGAGCCCCTTCCAATGTTTAACAACCCTTTCTGTGTAGAAGTTCCTCCTGATGTCCAGTGCATGCTTCTGTTAGTAATGCTGCTCTGCTGAGATACTCAGCAAGGTGAAAGGATGGCTGAATTCAGAGGACGGAAAGGACGTGGAGAATATGCTGCCTACAGAAGCACAGGAAAGATACAGTGCTGTCTCTAACCCACGCTAGAGTCCTATTCTGGACAGAAGCAGCTCCAACACAGACTGAAAAAGTCCTAAACACCAGACCTAGAACACACTGTTTCGATAACATCACAATACAGCCTTGGCACTCTACAGATTCTTCTACTGTACTTCTGAAAGTGCACAAATCCTCTCTTCTTGAAATTTTGTGTAATTACATAAGGAAACTGTCTGGAAAATATCTGGTTTGTCAAAGGACTCTAGAAAAAAACTATGACACTTAAAATCCCATATATGTACTATCATATCTTGCAATTTTTCAGTCAGCTGGTAAAAGCCAAAGCAACACTGCAACCCTTTACATGCAGAAATAAGAGAGCTCAGGCATGTGTTCCAGCCCTTACACCTGCCTAAACTTTGACTACATATCCTTCCCCTATAATCCTGAAGGCCAGCTGTGGGATGGATACAGCTACAGCCCCAGTGTTGTTGCATGTTCTTTGCATAAACAGCAGCCACGGGTCACTCCTTCCCCACCAATCTGCAAGCAAACATACAGAACTGGTTGTTATTGGCCAGCTCCCAATTACAAAATTAAAAACCTCTGTGCCAAATGGGCACAGCTGCATCAGCCACTGCTGAGCTACAGGCAGACCTGCCAAGTAAGTCTCCTCACTTGGGCTGGACTGGGATGCAGCAGAGCCCATGTCAAATGCATAGTTAAGAAGTAATTTTTTTCCCATTGAATGAATTCCTCTTCAATTACCACTTAAACCCAAGTCAAACAAACCATAGGACACAATGTAAACAAAACCATACAGCCAAGGACCCTGCAGTATAGTCATACCTCAGACAAAGCTGCTAATGAGAAACACCAATATGCCCTCAGAGCAAAAAAGTAACTTAAACATGTATTTATTGGTGTTAATAGATTAAATATATGCACCCTACAGATGCTTTGAAGCATTAGAGTATGGATAAGATTGAAAGGAAAAAAAACAAACCTCTTGATTGTTACCTATACCTACTTTTTGTTAAGTTTTACATGAAGGTTGTTTTCTTTCCCCTATTCTTTTCAGGTAACAAAAATTTTGAGTTTTTACATTCAAGGTGGGGAAGCCAGAGACAGAAAACCACCTTTTTATGCAAGATGCTTTCTTTAAAGAAAAAAAGATTGACATTTCTAATGGAAATAAATCCTGAATAGATCTGACAAAGCTATGCAAGAATCAGGGATGTTATGTCCCAGAGTGTCCATTGCTGGATTATAACACCTGCACCACTCCCAGCAAATCTGCCATAGTTTATTCTCAGGAAAATACTAGTTTTCTTGTTTTGTTTGTTGGGGTTTTTTTAATTTGTTTTGTTTTTTTTTTTTAAGTCAAGAGTAGTTAGATTACACTATTTCAGCAGGACAAGCCTCAAGTCAACATTTGTCTCACCATCTGTAAGTTCTCTTATTTACATCACCACAATAGATTTCTTTTCTGGGTAACGCCCAGCACTGCTTTTTGCAATGACAATAAGTCACCAAACCTTTTGTTTGCCCTGTGGACCAGTAAGATGAATTACATCTGTAATTCAAAGCACCACTGATTCCTTAATCACAAGCAGATAAGAATAGGCAAAAGTCATAAGAATTCTGTCTGGAATTCTGCTGTTGGCTTTTATCTCATTCCTTGTCAACCATTTGCAGAAACCTTTTTTCTTCAAACATGTCTTCTTTTTCCTTCTTTCACCGTAGAATTTTCAGAAAGACCTTTCATCATCTAATCCACTTTTTAACAGCAATAGTTGCAATTAGCTTTTCCTAAAATGTATTCTGTGGCATCTTTCTTCCTAACATGAAACGTGCCCTCTTAAGAAGCCACCGTGAGTTCCTCCAAGGAGAAGACAGCAGACTTGGTAACTCTGTCCCTGGAGAGGGGGACGGTTTCCAGCCACCACCACTGCCATCCCTTTCCTGAAACAACACAGGCAAGTCACACAGTGATGCTATGCTTTATTTCCCTGTCTATGACAAGAGGCCAAATGACTGCCTCTTCTTACAGCATGTGTAACTAAAGGGTATGAAATTACTTGTATGGCAGAAAACACCACAGAAAGTCTCAGCTTTTTTCCTCAGTGTATTAGGTGTGTACAGCACTACTGCATGGGCTACACTCATGCCTCCCTCTGCCCAGGCAGGATGCTCTAGTTCCCAAGAGAGAGTCTTAACATGACCCAAGTTGAATATGTCTATGTGTTTGTTTTAAGGAAACTAGTGACATCTAATATATGTTTAGATTTGCAAATAGGAATAAGGGTAGAATAACAATCCTCTTGCATGAAAGTTCCTCCAGGTTTTGCTATTAATTGTTTAATGGAAAGAGCAGCAACTCCCTCTATAGGGGAAACCCGTCCCGACAAGGAGGCACCAATTAAGGCTCATCCTCCATCTTTGTAACTTAATCTGAGGGTGTCGTTTTGCACCATTGATTTTTAGGCAGAAATCCCCACCGAGCTCAAAGGGGATTTCTGTTCAAAAATCAATGGCACGATATGGCTCAGTGTATTTAAACTAACCCTGGATTTGGCTTTAATCTACTTTCTTCCCTACTTCTTTAGCATGGCAAGAAAACTGTTATTTTTATGTCTCTATTGAGTATGTTTTAAGAGATTAAATTAACCAGAGCTCACACAAGTACCAACAGTTATTATTTTTACTGTTTTAAAGACAAACCTTGCTATGCTGGTTTTCCATAAAATGTCACAGTGGTAGACAAAGTGCAGCTCAGCTGTGTTGTGGGGGAGAAAGCAGGATGCAGCAGACTCGGAGTGAGTACTAATACACTGGGAAAACTAAGCGTCTATTGAAACCAACCTAGAAATGTGGTTTCTTTCCAACCCTGTGTATTGCTTTTCATTTACTTTGTAGTCAGGGCACATGAGAATTTGTTTGAAGGATGTTTACTGTACTTTCACAAGCTCCTGTGTGTGATGCAGTGGCTTTCACTCAAATATAAATCTTCTGGCTGTCTATAGAGACTTTGAGACTACTGGGACACACACACACACACAGAGGCAATTGTTTCGTACTGAAGAAAATTAGAAATGTCATTTTTTAGAGTATTTGAGGGTTTTTTCCTGCAGAAGGAAAAGGTTTCTACAAGCTCCTTCAATTAATTTGTATAAGAGAGAAAACATTCCTATAGCTCCTCCAGCTGTTTCTTGTAGTTCTCCTTGACAGGGTCCACATTCCCCAGCCATACCAAAGCATATCCCATATCATATCCCATATCTTGTGCTGTGGGTCCAAGGCTTCAAGTAATTTTGATGGACTTCAGTCATGAACTGGTTTGCCCTGTATCATTTAGATTTGATTCTACCCTATTCCCAATGAACAAACGAGGCAGAAAGCAACTGGGTTCTACATGGTCTGATACTTGTTTCTCATCGGCTTTGAACGACATTAGCAATCAGGATTATCTCTTTGCCACCTTGGAAACTAAACCCTAAAATATGCTTCAGGATCTTGTACAGACTTATTCATGGGCCAAAGTCAACATAAATATGTAGAGTCAAAAGTAGTTTTGATGGATGCTGGAGCAACATGGAGGAATCAGACCCAGTTTTAAGTAGACTGCATTGCTCTGAAGGGACAGGCAGTTCTCACAGCAATGGTGAGAATACTCCCTCCTGAAAAGAGCCAAAACCCTTACAGCGGTCACCAGTACCTTTCCGGAGTTAGTTCTGCTAAACCCACTCTCCAATTCCTCCTCCACACACAAATCTAAGACTTGTGGTGGCCTTGGGGCTACAGGGACATACACGTAACAGAAGACAAATACACACTTTGCTTTAGAACTGTTTTCAGAACCAGAATGAAACACTTGTTATAACGTGTACCTGCTCTGATCCCATGCAAATTGATGTCAGACTCCACTGATTTGTTGGGAACTAACTGGGGAAGACTTATGACACTTTAAAGGGACAAACTGTGAAAGATCAGGAACAAGCTTGTCATAATAAGGACGTAATAATGAGCTTGTCAACTGCAGTAGGCCTCATCTTCCTATTTGGCCAAGGATCTCAGTGCATCCTTGATTGCATGTCCCTCCTTTGCATTACATCAGTGATGTATCAAGAAGAGCAGTTGGTAAGCTGACTCTCTTACCCCATGAGTGTTTTGGGGGCTAAGATGACTTGAAAAGATTCTGTAACCACATCTCCTTATACTTCTTCGAAATGCTTGAAGCTATGTACAAGGGGAGATGATTTAACAATCCTCGGTCTCCTAAAAGTAACTGATACAGTATCTAGTGACATAAATCATCATCAACAAAAACTCAATTAACATTAATCACAAACCACAATTTCCCGTGCTTTCCTGTAGGACTCTGCTCAAGAGAGCTGTTTTAGACCAACTGCAGTCCAGCAAGATTGCTGTCACTGGTGATATAGTAGGAGCTGGTCAGCTCCAGATATAGTGCTCATACTGTGAATAATGCTGCAGGCACTGATGCCTTAGCACCTTCTGAATCGAGCACCAATGTTATTACACTTTGTTCTAATATAGACTTTAGGGAAACAATACAGAGGCCATTATTTCTGAGACTGAACACGGCAAGAACAGAAGGCTGAAATCTCATGATACACCCTTAAAGTCAGGGATCCTACAGAAAATCCATAACATGGCTATTGTTCTAAGTTTTCTAACAAGTAGCTGATAGTAAAGGTGCTGTTAAGAACTGCACTCCTTGCTAAAGATTTTCAAAATTCAACCGGTCTTCTACCCCAGGTGCTCAGAAAAACAATGCCTGTATTTCAATAGAAGCTCAAAGTACTTGCAGAGCTTAATTTGTCACACTAAATTGCTCACTCTCCTAGTAAAATATGTCACCATCCCAGTAAATGTCTCACTGTGCCAGCAAAACAGTGAGATATTATCCTGATCTCAGACAGGGGGAAAGCAGGACATTAAACAGGATGCTGTAAAATTGATGAAACTTGAAAAGAATCCAGAACTCCTAGTTAAAAAGCAAGCTAAACCCTACAATTCCCAGTATGCAGAGAAACTTCAAACTTTTAATCATTTAAATCATCATAATAAATCCTGTCCCACTCTACTTCCCAAATGCCTAAAGACTCTAATACATTTCATGAGATTGTATTTAAATTTTAACGTCCTCATTTTAACAGTACTATCTTGATATAATGATAAGACACACCCTCATTTTTCCATTGCTTTAGGTCCACAAAAGAAGTTACCTCCTAATATACACTATTTTTCTGTTGGAGTTACAGTGAAACTGATACTGCCAGTTACTAAATATTGTGACAATAGGTAAGTCAAGAAATAGTTTTAAACAGACAAACTCATGTTGCAGAGCTAACTATCATCATTAAACCAGACAGGCACTCAGAGGAAACAAAACTCTCAGATAAGGCTTGCAAGAGTTAGGGTCACAAAAGGTGACAAGGACTACTGGAGCAAGACACCGGTGTACAAGCAAAGTCCAGGCTCTTGGGAAGTCTCTGGGAGAAGCTGTTTGCAAACAGCCAAGCAAGAGCCTGTGAGAAACATCTGCTCTGCCAACAGCGAGCCATCAGCAGGCTTATCGTTTCCACACTTTGTGTAAACATGTGTATAATAACTCCTCGCTCATAGCTGGCTCTTCCAGTGTTTGGGAAGAGGTAGCCAAAATAGTTGTCTGCACCTGACCCAAGTGACAGAGTCCTCTCCACATGCTTCTCTGCAAAACTTGCACATCAAAAAATGTACAGCTGCAAGTTTTTTGTTTTCCTTTTTATCCTTTATCTTTTGGATCGATCTCCTGACAAAAGGAACACATTCAATACAATTCATCTCAGGTGTTTTCCCATTGGTAAATACATAGCCCATCATTTCTAAAAAACCTCCTGTGATGTTGGGAAGGAACATCTTGTTACAACACAAACCCCACAGCCCTAAACAATTACACTTTCTCAAACCAGCAGCATCTATCCCTGTCTCAGTTCAAAAATTCCTACCAGAGCGCCTCTTTTCACAGTCTTCAGCATTGTATAACATTTTAAGCACTGCAGAGGAATTAATGACACAGGTTTTGAGATCAGCATATTAACACCCATATTCTCTCTCCTGAATATTCTCTTCAGGAAGTCAACACCAAAGTTTGAATTATTCCTCCACTATTCTCTGCCTCTCCTCTGAGAGACAGAGCTGCAATTTAAAATACAGTTTGTAAGTTCTAAGTGATCAACAGCTGAGGCCAACAAAGGTGACACTGCTGCACTTGCTGCTTTTCTAGGTCTGTAACATATCAGCATGGAATGAGATCTCTGATAACAAAGGGTTTTCCTGGTAAATTAAGCTGCAATTGTTCACAGGACTATTCTAGAGCCATGCAACATTAGGGACACTTCTGACATATGTTACCTGCGCGTTCTGCATTGTGAGTCCTTCCTCTGTGTTGTACTCTACACTTTGCCCACTAATCTACTGCCTAAGTAGAGCAAATTTAAATAGGGACTATTTCTGCTGCTGGCTTCCCCAGGAGTATTCTCTTCTCCCCTTCCCATCTGCTGTTCCCATTAGCAGAACCTGCTGCTTGCCTCATTTCCCTCCCTCCCTAACCAAAGAGCCATCATGTGAGCCCTGCTACAAACAACATCCAAACCTGAGCTCAGAACGCTGATGTCTCGTAGCTAACCTTGAGAGTGCCTCCTGGGAGATTCACGCTCGCAAAGTAAAGATTCCCAGGTTTGTTTTTTTTGCCTGGGAATGGCTCATGCTGCTCTGGAGAGTTCACATTACAAAGCTCAAAGTTTCAATGTTCACCTCTGTGAGCCTTGCACAGTAGGACTCAAAGAACAAAAACAATAGGCAAATCTTCTCAAATAAATTAACTGAAAATACCCTAAATCATTGTATAAACTAGACTTTCTAACCCAATATAAGGCACTAGGATGCACCAGACATGTCAGTTGTAAGGAATGACCTGGACAACAATCCTCATCATTCCCAGCACACACAGTCAAACATTTTTATCACATTGTGAGGGTTTCAAGGAACAGAGGGGAAATTTGCCAACCTGGATTTAAGACACACAAATAAAGTTTTGTTAATCAAATGATGGGTGGCTCAGAATTGCATCCTTTTCAGTAATGAACAATTGCACATTATTACAGGACAGAATTTTGTCAATCACTGGATGCTATTAAGCTTAGTGTGATTAATGAATAATTTAAACATTTTTTTAAAGCTATTCTGCTGCAGGAAGATTTAGAGACCCTCTTTTGCTTTTAAGTGATATGAAGCAAAAGTAACTTGGACATATAATGCAATCAGTTTTATAATTGACAAGCATGATTGCATTTTTGCAATAAAATGTATGCCAGAACCTCAGCAAATTATTGCCTAATGCTGTATGAATTTGGCATTAATGAAGAAATTGAAAAATAAACAGCAGCAGCTTTAAGTACCAAAATCATCAATGCGTATTTGAGACTAATGTGATTAAGAACAACACGATGTGTGAACACAGATTGCTTCTGGGTTCAGCATTTCTCAGTTTCACACAGCTTACACAATTGCACAGGCTGCTTTTTACTGAATAGCCAACCTCCTTTAGAGCTGTTACATGCCCACTCTATTTCCTAAGCAGAGCAACACTTATATTTTTGGGATTCTATACGATTAGACCGGGCAGATGATTTTTTTAAACTTGTTTGTCCTAGGATTAGGTGACCATGAGTTTGCAATATTTTAAATCCATCTGCACATTTTGAAATTAAGTTAAAGCCTGCAGAATTAGAAAAGGTTCAAAAGGAATAGAGTGGTTCTATTTTTTGCTAGTTGGGAAAAGATTAGACGGTGTGTGAGCAGTGACCGGATCTTAGCTGTATTGTTTCAAAACTGGAAGATGAGGAGGGTATGTACAGCTCATGGGTAACCACCCTACATAGGTGACAATGAATATAATTCACACTGCTTTGAAAAAAAAATTATGTTCATTGAGAATTTGTCCACATAATTATGATCTTTCAACAGAAGTGGACATAACAGTATTCCACAATTATGAAAAACATGTATTAATGTAAAACATTACAGTGAAATGTGACTCCCTTAGGAAAACTATGACATTGTGAAATGCTATTTTAGGCAAAATTAGATTCTAACTTAGTAGGAAGGTTAAAAGTCATTCTTCAAAGATTCCAAATGATCTTAAATTACATAAATTTAGTAAAAATTGAAACTGAGTAAGGGGTGAAAAAAGAAAGGTTAACATGTGAACAGGAGGATTGAGCTCCTGAGCAAGAAAAGCTGTGACACTGCTTGCTGTGCTCTCTGCAGATCATGGTATGTAAAACACAGAACTGATGACCAACGTCCCCAGCTGAAGATGTGCTACGAAGTGAACCTTGAGAGACATTCCCGATCTGACACCACTGACACTGCAGAACTATTAAAATACCAGAAAAACTCCCGCACTCTGACAGCCAATGACCATTTTCATTTCTGGAGTTATGGTATCATCTGAAACTCACAGCAAACATCAAACTTCTGTGGGGCAAGGAAGCAACATTCAACATGTTTAGTACTATAACGAGCAAAGGATGGGAGAAAAAACCCCATCGATACTATCCTACCTATAGGAAAAAGTTATGTCCAAAGCCTGTCTGTGCACTGGCAACAGAGGGAGTCTGAAACAGGTAACTTAGAGGTTAAAGCAGCACAGGACATCTGTCTCCTCCTCTGTGACTGGATTAGCACTCTGCCTCAAGTCACCCACCTAGATTTTCAGAGTGGTAGGAAATGAAGCTGGAGCTCCCTATCAATTAATCTAGTTTTCTTTCCTATTTACCTTCTAATAGTCTCATGTGGTTCACATACACCTGTTCACATTTTTAATAACAAAGAAAACAGTTTGATTAATGGAGGCTGTGCTGGTTTTGGCTGGGATAGAATTTGTTTTCTCCACTTTACCCAGTACAGGGCTAGTTTTTAGAGTTGTGCTGGTAACAGACAGATGTTTTAGTGTCTGGTGAGCAGGGCTTACAGAGCCAAGGTATTTCTTGCTCCTCACACCATCCCACCAGTGAGGAGCCTAGGGGTGCACAAGAAGCTGGGAGGGGACACAGCCAGGACATTTTTATCCCAACCCATGAATTTTCTCATTCTTACCATTCCAGTTCTCTCCCCCATCCCACGTGTGGGGCTTAGTTGGGGTTAAACCATGACAGAAGCCCATCCTGCAATTCTTGCTGATGAGTTAGGTAAAACCAACACTTCCAAGAGTGAGGGCAGCATTTTTTATAGCTATATCAAACCAAGGCACTGCCTTCTGCAGATCACAACCTGCTGCCTTAATTTATGTGGCATTTCTCTGGTTCACTTCAGTGGACGTTCTGTCTGGAACAGAAACATGAAGCTCAAGGAAATAATTTTCAATGTATTATAGGTTATGCCTTTCCCTCTCTTCGCTATTTTTTGTAAAGCACTGTGATGTGTCATTGGGGTATTTACTGCTTAGTTATGTATATCTAACCTCTTTGAGGAAGAAGTTTAGCTGTCAGGCAGAAAGTATCAAGGGGGCTGATAACAATTTCCTTTTAAGTAGAAATTGACAGTCTGTATTAGTGTCTGCTTTGAAACCAGCAAGTTAAAACCCACCTGCAGTCAAAAAGGAGGGCCTCTTAACAAGTTCCCAGCAGCATGAGCCAATTTTCATTAAATCAGCAATGTTGAAATTAAAATTCTAAATACTTACTATACAGAAACGACATTTCCATTATGTTCACTATTTTTTCTTTCTTTAGGAGTAAAAAAAAAAATTATCTGTAAAGTGGTGCCTAGCAAGGATTCAGGATTGACAGCTCCGAGGAGTAAGGTCCTTTTTTTATGGACAAGAAAGACAGTGTATGAAGAATAGCAATAAAAGCTGCTCCACTACAACTCCTCAATTAAATTCCCATGTGTTGGCACCTTTCCAACTTTCAGCCTCTGCTCAGTGATCATACCTTGATTTTGGGTAACATTTCAAGCACAAATGCCCATCTCTGTGTCAGATTGCTACAGTCCCTGTCAGCAGGAACCCGAGGAGAACCAGAGCCAGCTGTAACTGCCTCTGTGAGAAGGATCTCTTAAAGAATTAGGTCATTTCAAATTCACTTTTACATAATTATTCACTAGATGAAAGAATACCACTGATACACAGATGACCCCAATTATACTTCTGCTAATGAATAAAGGAAATCCATAACTACTTCCTACTATTCTGCACTCAAACACTGATTTTGGCAAGAAGGGAAGTTTGATTATGTGCTTTATGCTCCATATCTTATGCTTGGCTATTAAATCTATAAAAAACACACAGTCCAATACTTAGTCCAAAAGCCAGTCCCACAGACAAACACAGGATCTGGACACAAACTCAGAATCATCTTGTGCTGGCATGGCTGTTGACATTTAATGAGTCATCTGGGCACACATGCACACACTTTCCTGCTACAATTCCCACCTTGGTTCTGGACATCACTTTCCCTTTGCTCCTCCCTTGCACAGCCACCAGAGTCAAAAAGTGGGAGATGGAGGCCAAACTGCCTGACAGGAAAGCCACGGCTGCACGGCCAACAGTCCATGTAAGCAATCTCCCCCCGATGCCCAAACAACCCCAGCAACGAGTGAGCAGCTGCCACTGCCTAATTTAAGACTCCTTAAGGAGGGCTAAAAGCAAGGACTGCACCAACCAGAGGATGCAAAGCAAGTGCAGAAGTAAATGGAAGAGCTACCAACCTCAAAGAAAAAACGCATACAGCAACTGGAGCAGGTGGTGGACACCAGAACAAAAGCTCCCTTTGAAGGCACGCAGTCTCTACAGCTCCCAACATCTCTGGCTGACTAGTAAGAGCTTGGGGACAGGGACCACACATCACTGCTGACATTGTTTTGCAATTATTTATTTACCCCATTAAACTAGTTCATTAGAGGATGGCTTGCCTTCATATCATTTATCACTTTGGCAACACATTGGTATTCAGAAAATAATCTTCTGGCTTAATACCATGATCAGTGTCCCTGCCCCACTTGTGATCACCGCTTTGCACACATTTGGATGCAATACTTGCACTCCTTAATCCCTTTTTACACAGCTTAAATAATCAATAGCAGGAATAGCTAAGGGTCATCTACCTGGGCCACCTGCTGAACACTCCTGTTAGAGAAAATGTCTGAAATGCTCAAAAGCAAGCCCGAAGAATTACTAAAAGTTTTGGAATATCTTAAATTTGTATGCATGCACATAATAAAATATGAAAGTAGCACATTATTTTTGCACACTTACATTTTTTGAAGGCCAGTTTTGAAACAAAATCTGTTTCAACCAAAATCTTAATTTGTTTCAAAATATTAAAACCAAAATGTCAGCAAATGAATTTTTTTTTCACTTTCTCACATTTCTATTCAGTTGATGCTATCTCCAGCTTGAGCTGGAATTTTTAATTGACTTTTGGCAATCTTGCATGGCATTTTCCGCATTAAAAACTGTAATCCCTTAATCTTGTATCTTACTAAGATACTTCCTCTATTTCAAAGGAAGAACTCCCAAACCTTTCAAATATGGGACACAGATTTGGGTATGTAGGGACAAGGAAAACACCTGTGGGAAAGGTATCTTGACCTGACAAATTCGTCGTGTCTGACACAACAACAGGCACTAACGGAACCCCGAACACAGAGTCAGTAGTATGTGTGAGAGAGGGACACTGAATAGAAGATGGCTGAGACACGGCAGACTGATCACGGCAGCATTCTGCCTGCCCACCATCCAAAATATCAATAGGAAGCTCAGTGATACAGACACGACAGTTTAGTAAAATTTTTCCTAGACTACTATAGCAAGAATTTGCTGGAGAACTTTTACATTAATAATAGAGCAGATAGTTAAAAAAAAAAGGAATGCAAACTACAGCAGAAGATTAAACTACAAAAGAAAAGGCTTGGGGTTTTTGTTTCAGTTGACTGTGTATTCCAAATACTTTCCCAGAACTAAGAAAGCATTATCTTGCTATAAATTGCCCACAACAGCAATAAACTCATAATAAATAGAAAAATCACTGATCTGCAACTCAATGAGAGGATAATGTAGTGTTGATAGTCCTGAAGAGGTGAAATTATTTACTCAACTCCTGGAAGGAAAACAGAAGAAAACCCACACAGATTTCCTGAAAAACTAAATAACCATCTGGGTCAATGTCAATTTAAAACAAAGGATTAAGGGCTTAACCCGATGCCTGCTGAAGTCCATGAAAGTCTTCGAAAGGGCTTAGACTAAGCCCTAAGAGACAGGTAACTGAGGCTGGGGTCTCAGCTTGTTTATCTTGCAGCATTTTTCCTTGCAGCCACATGCCTCTTGCTCTACCTGCTTGCATCTTTCACACTGCCTTATTTTTTAACACTCGTCTCCTTAAAAACACCTAGCTCTATCACAGAGAAGAAAATACAGGAAAATAGGATGTGTACCATAGATCAAGTGGCTCGGCTGGATATGACAACTTGGAAAATTACACAATTCATCATTAGGATGGACGAAACAGCTCTTATAAAATAATTAGCCCCAACTCCTCTAGAATCTTAAGGCAGGTGAGTCCAAGATGGGCTTTTGGCTCCCACTGCGCATCCCGGGCTCTCACACACACCGAGCCCAGCCAAGGAAGAGCCCTTGTCAAGCAGGAGGTGATTGTTTGGCACCAGTGCCACGAAGCAGAGCTGGCTGGCACCTGCGTACAGTTCGGGGCTTGCACCAGTCACATTCAACATCCACCCTGCTGTCCATTTTGCACATGGAGGTGCCACTGAGCACACGAGGACAATTCAATAACAGCATGAGGGCTACAGGGATAGCTCTGCATACGCTCCCCATGCTCAGTGTCTTGAATTTTGTGCTGAATTCGATGCAAATTCCTTTCTCATCTCGTGTCATGGTCCACAAAAGAAGCATACACAACTGGTTGCATGGGGACACAGTTCCCAATGAGGACCAAGCCAGCCCTCCCACTGGAAATGTCTTATATACAGGGTTTTCTGATGCAAGTGGATTGAACAAGTCCTTTGATCAACAACTGTTGGAGAGATTGTGCTTCTCCTAAACCTAACAAGACACTACAAAACTGAAAAAAACTCAAAGCATTGTGCCCCTGCCCAATGGGGATGGGGGAGTTGGAGAGACATGAGTATATGATTGTGGGGTAAATAGCAAAAAAAATTTCACAAAAAAATATTTCATACAAATTCTAAAGTCTGACAGTCACCCGTACATCTCTAAAACTATGTTCTATCAGAAAGGACAAAGTGGCACCTGTATTGATAGTCCAAAGCAAAACAAGACCTGACATCACAGGAAAGAACCTGAACAACTTAATTCACAATGGCATTATTCCCAATTCTTTACTGTGTAACTATTATTTTAAAAGGAATTTATGCCATCATAAAACTGGATTAACGTAGCAGTAAATCAAGCCCAGGATTTTATATTCATGCCAGTTCAGCTCAATTTTATTTAGTGCAGGTGTTCAATTAATTTTGTTTGTAGGATCAGGGCAAGGGGATAGTCTGTTCATTTTTTTCTACTGCCTGGAAGACTCAAGCCACTACAACACCCGTCCTCTTTCTGTGCACTTCACAGATTACTGAATACATATTTTCTTTTGTCTACAACGCACAGTGTCTTTACTTAACCATGCTTTTCTTCTTTGCTCCATTGAGACTACCTCAAAAGGGGCAGCAAAGGCTACAAATAATTAAAAGACCACACAGAGGTAATATAAAAATAACAATAACAAAAAAAATAAAAAGAACAGGAGAAAAGCTTACTGGAATCTCACAGGACAGAACAAAGACTCAGCAACAGGCAGCAGCAGCTTTAACTTGGCTGCCAGTTTTCTATAGTGCAATCAAAGGCATTGTCTGCAAGCCACAGGTGCACAGCACATGGAACAGACAAAATGCAATGGGGAGTGATGACAGACAACTTCTGAGCCCGTGCTGTATTCATCCCAACATTCATTTGTGCATCTGTTGTGCTGAATTTTAGTCTTTAATTATTTTTTGCCTCTGATATCAGAGACATTTGAGCAGCTGAGGAGCTCTACCAAAAATGCTGTTTGGTAGAGAAGGTCTGGGCTTTAGGAGGGAGAACTTCTTTGGGAACCCTGAAATGTGAGGACACTCCGTGTGTTTATCAGATATGCCCGTGGTGCTGACTCTGGTGACAGTGCATATTGTCAGCTCAGCCACAAAGCAACTGCCAGAAAGGCTGTTCATCAACTCAACTATCTATAGAAATACAACAGTACAAGTATGGATTTTGTGTAGAGCGTAAAAATAGGCCATAGAGGGGAAAAATTATTAGGTGAATAATAATAAATGGCAATATTATTAGCAAAGTTGATTTCCCTATTTATCACAGACCAGGTCAGTATGGATTACACTTGGATGATGCTCTTTTGATCTCAGATATTTTCCCATCCAATAGGGCACTTTCTGAAATCAGAGGCAGTCTGACCTCTTATTCTTTGTTTTCATCACTCTCCAATCAGTGGGAGGAAATTAGCCCCCTGGGAACATTTGACTCACATTGGCTCGCTGTGTTATTTCAGCTGTGAAAGATGCTAATGAGCTAATATCAACTTTCCTAGCAGAAAATACACATGTCGCTTTAAATTTTTGGCCAGGACCCAGCATTTCATCATGTTAGGCAAGGCCTATCATTACCCTGCAGCAAAAGAAAAGACCCAACAAATGAAAGGCAAGTTCAATCCACCTAAAGGGCAGAATCTCCGGCACTTTCCTTTCAATATGTAATGCAGATCAGCAAACACATAATTTGCTGCGGAAATTAGTTGTCAGATTATGTTCTGTGTTCTCCCAGTTGGACAGAACAGGGCAGCATCCCAAGAAGCTTTGGGGATAATTGATTTCTCAAAGGAAAAAAAGTCACTGAAAGTTTTCACGTGCCCTTGAGGAACTCACCTGTGACCCCCAGAGAGACAAACAAGCCCCTAATGAAGACAAGGGCACACGAAGGGGAGAACTTTACAGTTACGAGGTGGCAGTTGCAGGGTGAACCTGCATCTTTCACACACACAAACAGAAAAATCAGATCCCCCTAAAATAGCAAGGAAAATTGCAGGGTTTTAGAAGAAAAACAATTTCAGGTCAACTGCTCAGTTGAGTTTGTTTTTACTCTTGGGAAGAACTTCTGAAGACCTGTCAGACAATAAAAGCCCCTGTTCTCTTTTTGCCCCTACCACAGTTGCCACTTTTGGAGAAATTTAAGTCAGCTCCACTACCGAAAGATTTGAAGAGTATTTCAAGAAAGTTGTATCACTTGCAAAGCAAAGTATTAATGCCATAGCATTGACTATTTTGAGACAGAAAAATTTCTAAGTTTTCCAGATTTCAAGAAAGGTTTAGGCCTTTTCTTTCTTATCTTTTACCAGCCAACTATTTCTTGCACATTCTGCTTCTCCTAAACCTCTCTGAGTAGACTGAAATACAACAAGCACGTGAAAGCACAAAAAGAAGCTGTTTCACCTACCAGAACAAGAGTGACACACAAAAAAAAATTGAGGGCTACTATTCTTCCAAGACACAAGGACAAGCTTCTTTATTTCTAGTGCTTAAAAGCAACAGCTAGCAAAGATTAATTATCTGACTAGATCTGCCCAAAAGGTTTCTTGGAGCATACCAAAAATTAAAACTTATCTTTTTTCTCCCCCTCATTTTTCCTTACTGTGCAACTTTTCAACACATCTTCATCTTTGAAAAGTAAGCCCGTAATTTCTCTGCCTGTCATTCTTTCTCTACAAGTAGTGAATTAGCTTTCAAATATTAAAGTTGCAAATTAGACAAAACAGGAAAGAATTACCAACTGTAGTATAATTTTATACATTGAAAACCTGAATTTTTTTAAAACTATTCAAAGTTTAAATTTTAAAAACCTGCAGACATCATAACCAAATGCTTCACTGAAACAATACAAATAAATCCTTTGGGTTTGCTTAGTTTGTTTCCTTCTTGATTTGTTTTTATGGGATTGTTGGGTTTTTTAAACAAACATTCAGATCTAAACTGGTCTCAGTTATTTGAGCAATTATGCAGGTGGCTGGAGATTGGTTCAAATCATAGTATGTGGACATAAACTTCTGTAAATTATGAAATCATTTGAAGCTTGGATCCCCGTGCTGACTTCTGAGCTGCCTGCTGCTCCAGAATTTAATTTTTTGCCTGTTTCTAACACTAAGAAATTTATTTTAAAACCTGGTTAATTTTTCTATGGTCTTGCTGCCTAAGAATAGTTTATACTTTCCAAACTAATATTAAGACTCTGAAAGGAATGACTGGGATTAGTCCATTTGCCCAAGCTCTGAAGCTGCTGCATAAGACACTGATTGTCAGTGACAAATCATTCTTTGTCTCTGAAGCACTTTGGAAGCTCCCTAGAACTGTCTGTTGACTACATAAATAGCAAATACATCATCTGGCACTCGCAAACCAGCTCCGTACAATGCCGTGGGAGTCACTGCTGATCCTCCCATATGGCATTTGCCTTGCTGCCTGCAAATACATCTAGAAGGAAGAGAAAAATCCACAATACTCCTCACAAATTACGTTGCCCTTGTTCCAGTGCATTCTAGTTGCTTTCAGTTCCTGGGTTTCTATTATTTCCTTCCTCTGTGCTATCACAGCAATACTAAACCGTGATGAGATGGCAGCTCACGGTTCAGATTCAAACCTGGCTTCTGCATTGTCTTTCATAAACCGCTCAAAGGGTTGCTCAGAAGTCAGGCACCTCTGTGAGCAGTTTTTATAAGTTACAGTGATTTAAAATCTTGTTGATTCACATTATGCAGCCCCTGAAAAACAACTGGGGAAAGAGAAGTTTGGAGCTCCCTGTTCCACGGTGACATCTTCCTTTGCTTACAAACAGAGTCACTCGAGTGATTGCAGTCCTAAATAAAGTATCTCCACCTTATCCCAACATCCCCAGACAACATAAAACCTCACATACCCACTTAAGAAAATATTCTTATTCTAAAATTCTTTAACCAAGAAAAAAATACTTTTTTACTACTCCATTATTTTTATTGGCTGTTTTCAAAATAAGCACAAGCCTGAATGTATATATTACATGACTTTTATACTGCCATATCAACTGCACTTTATTCATGAATATCAATACAAATGGTCCAGAACTTGGCACAGATACTTTGCTTATAAATTATGGTGCTCTTTTTCTATTATTGTAGTCACATCATGTCCTTTTTTATTTAATTTCACTTCTGTTTGGAATTCTGCTCTCCCTCCCCTACACTGAGAAAGGGCATATGAACACCCCCATTAATTTTGAGATAACAGTCAGAGGTGTTCTTCAGGACACTTTGAAATATGTAGAAATCTTGGCCACCTTGAAATCACCGGGAGCTTTGACAATAAAGTCAGCTGAGCTGGAATTTCATCCTTAATCTCTACTCTGCCAGCTATCACTATAACATGCAATATGCATTCTTTCAAGGATTCTGTCTGGTGTCTAACAAATAATGTCTTCTAACTTTGAAATTACAATAGCACGACCGTGACTTTTTCCAGATCTGTATCAACATGCAATGGAAACAATCACTGTTCTGAAAACACTAGTCATTCCCATTAATTGCATAATAAAAAAATTGGATTTTACTTTTTTTTTTTAATTACACTGTCAAAGAATAGGCAAAAGAGTAGCTTTTCTCATGTCCTCACTGCCAGCATTGTTCCTCCACTCTCTGGTATTTTCACACTGTGCTATGTCATACACCACCTAATGCAAACACATAAAATGTAATGTTTCTAATTACACGTATAGTTAATGCTGACAGAATGCTGCTGCTGCTTTTCTGATTAGTGCAGATCAAAAGAAGACTCCTTGCACTCCAACTGTTTTGCCTCTGGCATAGCTCCAGGTCCCAGCCATCATGGAATCTAGGACTGAGTACAAGCTGCTGTATTACTTGTCTGAACGAAAGGCATCTGCTTGCAGATTGAGGAGACACCTAACGGTTTGTGGAGCCATATTCTTTACTTTCTCCATCAAGTGAAAAGGTTTTAGAGCTTTCTATAGTGCTAAAGCATCCAGTATTTTCTCTACAAGTCTTTGCTGCTAGAGTTCACCTGCTCATGCCAGTAATAAAGTCTGATTTGCACGCTAAGAAAGGATAGAAGGTCAAAGACTACTAAGTCAAGGGGACACATGCACAAGTATTTGAAGGCAGGCTCCGGGCCCTCAAATATTCATCCGAATTTTGTACTGAGATCCAAAACCAAAGGTGGGGAAGATTTCACTCAAAAGGGCACAAGAACATAAATTGTATTCCGAGACAGCTATTTTTGCATGTGTCAAGATGGGATAAGGGCCACACTCCTGCTCAAACCCAGCCTTTGCCAAAGGTCTCTGCAGCACTTCTGTCACCTCCAAGAGACACTGGCTCAGGCTCTGAGCCACTCCCAGAGAGGCTCTGCTTTCAGAGACTTCTCTGAAGTGAAAGCTCACATTACTTCAAGGGAAACATTAATAAGCACTGGGGAGCTAACAGCAAGACTGAGATAAATATAGGTAATAATTATCTGTAAATCTTCAGGTCAGCTCATTTTTAACTCTGCTCTCCCTGAACTTTGATGTGTTTGTTTCTTCAGGGGTGCAGGTGTGAGATTTTGTTCAAAACATATTGGAGAGCAGCTATTCTTCATTTCATATTTCAGACATGAAAGGGGGACTTCAAGAGGAATATGTTTGTCATTAGTAATAATTTTGCTCCTCTTTAGTGCCAAAGGTTTCTGTCTTCCACAAGCAGAGGAAAACAAGAGAGCATTACCATAGCTGGTCTGTTACTATAAATAAAATGTAGTTTCTAAACAAAGTAAATACAATCAATGCAGAGGGAAGAAAGTATTTTTCAAATCATTACAAATACTCTAAGTCTGCTTGGATACTTCCTGAATAGAAAACAAGCTTAATTTATGAGAAAATTGATGGTTTGGTAAAAACTGACCTACCTCTTATGGCTAACAAGTGGCACAATCCTAAAACATGATTATTTCTGTACCCTAAACTAAAGATTGCTTAAAAATAATTTTTACTTAACATAATTGTTACTCTGCAGAGCAAGAGAGAAATAAAATCTATTTCTACAAAATCCTTTATTGTATATATTCCTTTTATAGTAGTTAATAATCAGGCAGCCACACATTTATCATCCTGGGCTACGTTTCTGGCCTTAACTGTTGAAAGCCCACAGAACAATGTATGTTCCACTTTATCATTGTCCTGAAAATGGATGAACACTAACATTTGTAACGCAAGTGTAAGACACGCTGGCACAAGACCACAATAAATATCGACCCATATGGAAACAAGAAGATTTTAAACCCTTTATCCTAATAAGACCTTCTGAGCACTAATAGCAATTCTAATCCCTTAGTCATTAATTTTCCTGTGTTACAAGTCTGGAGGTAATTAAGAACAACACATTGCTGCCTCTTTGGTGAAGAAAATGTCATGCTGACGTGATTGATTGCGTTTATTTAAACTGGAGATGGCTGACACTTCCCAGTCATACTTCATTCTATTTTTATTATTATTTTATGCGTCAAAATAGGCTCTTAATTCCCCTGTTGCAATACACTTCAATAACACTTAGAAAGAATCTGAGAAGCATTACTTGAAAGAATATTGCTGTATTTTTGTGGGTCTCTGGGCTATACAGGACTATTAAAAATAAAATTAGGTTTAATATTTTCACTTACTGTAACACAATTGTCAAAGATTTAGTTGAAAAGCCAAGTCTAAAGTTGAACTATAGAATATGCAATATATACAAGTTGCTGTTCAAAAGAATACTTAGACTGAATAGAATATATATGCTATTTTATTATGTTCTTTCACTGCAGTAGCAGTAAATTTGTATTTTTTTGTTTAAATATGAAAGACATTGTGAGACAACAGTAAAACTGAAAGCACAAGGCAATCTTTTTCTTCCTTTTGTTCCTAATCAGAGATTAATTACAATTCTCCTCATGCAACATTTGAAAGTATTAACTTAGATGTAAATGTAAAAATTTACCAAACAACAGGGACAGCAGCACTGAATTTGAACCAAACGGAAATACCTTTCAAAAGTATCTTGCTGTTTTCATAAGCATTAGAGGTAAGAATAAGAGTTGTTTATGTATAACACATCTGCACAGGCTTCACAAGCTCTCCTTTAAAACACCCAGAACTCGTGCAGAGGCATTCAGAGACCGATTGCCAAGATCTCAGTGCGGGTACCAAGGGATCCCATTTATTGCCTGTAAAGATGAACCAAAATTTAATGAAAAATCGGAGCTTAAGGGTACAGCTGTCCAGCCAGTTCTGGGCCTGGGCAGTTCCAAACCAGCAGCCCCAGTGTCCAACGTTCCTGTTGTGGCTACACAGAGCCAAGGCAGGGACTCAGTTCACCAGAAATGCCTTGCTGAGCCACTATTTCCCTGTCTGACTGGGTCAACATGTATAATGGTCACTGCCAGCCAAAGGCTGACAGTGGAAATACGTGGTAAAGGGCAGGAAGGGGAATATTGTCTTTCCATGGCAACACCATTCCAACAGCAAAGCTCAGAAAATCATTGCATCCTGAAGTGAAGCTGGAAAGAGTGAAGCACCTACTGTGAAGCCATATCTGAAAGGTGAGAGGAGGAAATGATAGCTAACCCTGCATGAAAAAAGTGTGCTTTGAACCTCAGTTCTTCGGGCGTGCATCATTTCGACACAGCACATCACCCAAAGATGACTCTTGTTCTACCACACCCCCAGCATGAATGGCATTCTTAAGAGGGAAAACAATGAAAAGGTGAAAAACATTATTCATTTTCATTACCAAAATTGTATTTATAATCACAAAAAGCCCTGGGAAATGTTGTTTTCTAACAATTCTTTCGGGCTAGGGCCTGTTTGTACCTTTTCTTCACAAACATCACACTCCACTCATGAATTCTGACCTGTTTCAAGCTGCAAACCAGGATGTGAAGTCTACTGATGCATATTTTAAATAGGTCGTATTATTTTCAGATCTATTTTGTCATTCATCACAAGTACAGTGTACCTGGCAGTAGGGTGGTCTTATGAGAAGTAAATTGAGTGAAATTAGCATTTGAATCGATGCAATGTGAAGATAACAGCCTACAATAATCCTATTTAACAGCTGTTAATTGTCTGCTATAAACCACAGTTCAGCAAATTTTAATCACACAACTGAAAAACCTCCTTAATATACATGAAGAAAATATACCAACTGATGCACAAAAAGATTCAGAGGTGCACATCTAAAATGTATTGTAAAGATAGATTTCACGCAGATACCATCTCTCCAAACGACATGCTAATCATAAAACATTGTCTGTATGCAAATATTGCCAAAAAAAGATACATACATATATTTAGAAAATGGTTTCTTCACTTATTTACAGGGAAACATTAAGTTTGCAAAGCTTAATGGCGAAGAGCATTCTTCAAAGCAAAGATCACATTGTGAAGACAACGTTCATGTTTCTGTGTGTTGCCCACATTCAGGTGGCCAAAGGTGTTAATAGTCCACCAAAAATATTATATTTTCCTACCCCAAGGAGACTTAGAAGGTAATGAAAAGCCACAGTCCCAGCTGCAGGATGAAGGGATTCTCCTCCACTGCTCATTCTGAAGCACACACTAGAGCAAAGTACTATTGTGGAAGTTAGAGCATCCTACAGGGGGAGGTCAAACTTCATAGATAGTGTTTAATTCTTTCATCTGTAGCCAAGCAAGATTAGAATCCTACTGGTTTGGAAAGCAAAAGAAAAAAAAAAGAGCAGAGTCTAAGCATTAAGATATCCTGGCAATGAGTGTCTATTCTAAGGCCTCATAATCAACACAATGAGAAAGACATTTTCCTGACACACATCTGAGATAGGACAGCAGGAACACGTGGCTGTCTATCACATGACAGCAAAATACCTATAGTTAATTGGCCTTTATCTAAGAACAAGGAGATGTAAATACTTCATCTTCCAGCCTCATGTGTTCTGTTCTAGAGCTCAGCTGAAAAGCAAATAGTATCATGGCAGTATCTTGTGGGGGTAATGAATAGGATTTGCTCCAATGGTTTGCTGGTAATAAAGATTTTACAGCACCGATTGCTGGTTTTTCCAAACAGACAGTATGCTGGGGCATATATCAAACTCTCTTGCTTGAAAAGCCTATGACAGCATGAGGGATGAAGGCTGTCCTTTGCTCTTTCATCTATCCAAGAGAACACAGTACAGAGGCTAAAGCAACAACTGGGATGTTCATTAATTAATCAGCACCCAGATAACTGATGGGGTACACTTTCCACTCCAGTATTCCCAGGAACGTAGATTTTTCTTTTATTCCCCATTCAATTCCCAATATATGACTTTTTCAAGATCTTTTCACCCTTGTTAAAAGAACAATGTGTGGAATAGAGTCATCTCAATCACTCCTACGTTCTCTTGAAAGCTTCCCTATCTTCTGAAAGCGTTCTCTCTCAATTATCTTGTCCCTTTCTCTTCCAGAGACTGTCCTGTTACGACCACACTGAGTTTTCACATATTTTTAGTCAATAGGGTGCTATTAAAATACTTTCTTTCTTATTTTTTATATTTTCCTCATACAGATCTTTCATTACTGTCTTAGTAGTCAAGGCCCCAATCTTGGGGTTTATTCATTCAACTTCTGATGTATTTTTTTCAGAATTCCCACAACATTTGAATTCAGCACTTATGGCCAGTTTAAAGTTAACAACTGCCCCATTTACATTTAGACTGGTAGTCTATTCATCACCTGCTACAATGGTGTCCATTGATTTAATGAAGGAATTACTCTGAGCTAAAAAAAAAGTCATACTATTTTTTTTTACTTTTGCACTTCTCTTGAAAGAAGAGATCTATGAAAATTTGTGACTTAACAGCAAAGGAATTTCTTCTCCAAATTTTGTTAACACTTCTGTATCTCTGTATCAGGGTTTCCCTCTGCACAGAACCAGAAGTCAAGCAAACTTATCACACAGTTAGTGGTACCACACACTGCTAGTTAAGCACCCAGATCACCCTTCAGTGCACCCGTTTCACTAAGAAATGAAGGATAAAATATCATTCTCCATTCGTTGTGAGAATGAGAGAATATTTTTTGCACTGACCAATCCACAGCTGGAGTGCCCCAAATGAAAGCAGCCCCCTTAATTCCAACCAACAGGCGTTTGTCACACTCAGTGTCACTTACAGATCCAGCCACAACCTCAGCTGTTGCATCACCAGCGCATGAGACAGTGACAAGCGTCATCAAAAATTTCAGCAATATATATTTAAGAAAGAAATTCAATTGTCAGTTGCATTTCAAGGCTCATATCCTGCCAAATACATTTATTGTGTTCAGAATGCTCTTTCAGCACAATCACACCAAGTTTCTCTCAGCTCAAATCACACCTGAGGTTACGACGATGATGTCGCTTTGCATTTAAAGGATTTCAAGGCAAAGAGAAAGATTGCTGACTAAGGCTGATATCCAGCACCTGGAGGTTTCTCTGCCTTTTAGATTAAAAGTGAGGGGTGAGAAACTGCAGATTTCCTATAAATGGCTTGAAGAAAAAACTCTTTCTTAAATACAGATCATGCAGGGTGGTATCATCACAGCTGACAGACTGGTTTGCCTCATTTGAGTTTTGGACTGACTGCAGAGTGCCAGTTTGACACACTGATCTAGCACAGGGCAAGGAGAGAGGAATCCGCAGCCAGAGATAGATGGCAGAGAGGACAAGACAGGATTTTCCCAACTAACTGCTCATAGTCTTAAAGTGGTTCAGAATCAGAGAGGGGAGCTTTGAGGTCAGTGGATAGTGTAAAAATATGTCACCATGCCCCTGTATTTTTCCTCTGTATTTCATGAACAACCAGAGATTCTGTCATAATATTTATCTAGGCAAAGAAATACACTAAATTATACAAAAAAATAAAAGAATGTCAGTAAAGCTACAAAGTCAAGTACACAAAACCAAAAATAAAACGTTTTACTTCGGAATAGAAGCAGGCTAGGAGCACTGTTATGCTTTAACTATTTTGCTTCTTGGTTAGGTATGTGCCCAAATTTCCTGTATCCAGTTCAGACCCCATATATTTTTCTCAAAATTTCCCAATGCAGGATGCATTCTGCATAAGGAGAAAGAAAACAGTTTCTATAAATGGTTGTATTTATAAATACAATATGAATTCTTTTGCTTGACTAATTTTTCAACCACCAATAATCAATACGCACTTGCTGGCGTGGACATATGGACAAGTAACTCCAGATTAAACTGAGAATGGATGTAAAACCCATCTTTCACTTCAGACCCATGGACAGGATCTCATGTTTAAAAAAAAAAAAAAGAAAAAAAAGAAAAACAGGAGAGTAGGCTTACCCATCACATCACTTCTTGTCTGAAAAAGGAGGTAATTCATTGCAAATCACTTTAACACATCCAACCGCACCTTGGCTTCTCCCAGGGTTGCCTTTCCCCTGCATCAGGGTAAATTTTTCCAGGAGGAGGCAGTACTGAACACAAAGTCACTCTGCTACGGAGCAATGCTGAGAGCCAGGCTCAAAAAGCAGCTATTTTAACCACCCTCCAGGGGCTTGGGGCAGACCCATTAAATCAGGGAAATGAATACAGCAAACTGTTTCAGCTCTCTGATGTGAGCAGTAGATTGCCTGTGTACGTTAATTACTGCATTTGGCAGAATATACTTCCAGAAAAGTTCACACAATCTGGAAATAAAATGTCTCCTGGCACCACAATAGTATTTTCAGACACCGTGCTCCGCAGTAGGACAAGTCAGTGTCGTGCCCACCAAATCCTGACAAAGCACCACAAAAATCTCTTAGCTAATCACAAAACTTCACAGGAGACGAGACATTCTGTGCCATCACCTGGAGTGCTTTGGTGCAAGGGCACACCTCAGTCCCTCGGCACCCCAGCGAGAGCCTGCAGGCTCAGATACCTCATTTAGTGTCTGCCAGTAAAGTCCTTTACATTTCAGCCACTGAAGGAGCACAGAGCGCCCGGGGCTGCTCAAAACTAAGGTGGTTATTGCTTCTGCCATGCCAAGGATGACAACAGTATTCATAGCTTAGGTTGTCCACCATCCACCTTCACCCTGTAGGGCCAAACCCATTAGGCAGGCAGGCCTTTTGCAGGCCATTTTCTGTATTCTCCCTATTTCCAAACTCCACGTAATAAAAGTTCCTTCCTTTGATGCTCAACACAGAGACCAAAAGCAGATCTCCTATCTCAGAGGATGAGATTAATAAGGTATTTATTGGACCACAGAGAAAAGTGCAGACTTTTTGGGAGCTCAGCTGTGCTAGAGGTGAGTAGAGACCTGACCCCAGAGATTATTATTCATAGAACATCAAACAGTTTCAAAAGAAAAGACTGGAAGAGATAAACCTCAGCAAGTTTTATAGGGAGACTTTTAATGATAAATTGCTAATTCCATATATATGTATATAAACCCCTCTTTTTGTAAGTATTCATTAATTTCAACTCATATATAATTTTAAGAGACAATAAATAAAAATTGCAAAATGCACAGAACACATTATTCCCATTTGGGGTTTACTATTTTAACATCAACCTGATATTGTTAAATTCATAAACTGTTCCTGATTCCTGTTTATTTCTCCATAATGCTGTCTAATTTCCAGCAGCTGAGTAAGATCATAACTGTGGTCATCTTGCTTGAATAAAATAGATTTAAGGAATAGAGAATAATCTCCCGTGGCAGCTAAAATATTAATCTACATCAGCATTAGTGGCTTGTAGCCTTATACAGTCTGAGAGCCCTGTAACCTATGAAAGTACACAACCCTAACCTTGTGGAGGTCACAATGATCTTGATAAAGACTCCGCTATTGCCTTACTTGTAAAGGGAGCATGGAGTGAAGAATATATAATAGAAGTGCTGACTCCGGCTTAACTATTGCAGAGACCCAGTAAAATAGTCCCTTCAAACACCATCATGCTGCACGTCTACCAAACAGAACAAACAACCTCCAAGGCAGCAGCATTAAAGATGACTTTTAGATAAACTCTGTTTGGGAGTACTAGTCAGTACCAAAAAGAGAACCCTTCCTGAAGATCATTATTTTCTCACCTCTATTTCTACTCCTAGCTGCATTTGTGACTTGTAATATCCTTCTGTTCAAACACTGATAAGTACTAGGGGTAAAGCAATAACAATAATAGAAGAAAATAATTAACCTATTTAACTTGATACTGCATCATGGCATAAAGTCAATTGGCCATGGAAATGTTATCTGAAAGTTCCAAAGCAGTGCTGGCTTTGGAAACAACATCAAGATAGATTCAGGCATCAACACAGACCATCACACCAGCACCATTATGCCAAGTTATTAAGGGAACATGCTTTCAGGATGTAACTCAGATTCTTTTGATGAAAAAAACTCATTTAAAAGATCACAACCAAGCTCTCTTGAACATTCATTGAAGTAACATGTGATTTTCTTCAGCTTCTGCCAAGAGAGATAAAAAATAGGGTAGTTTTAAGTGTGTAGGTTATCTGGAAGGAAACACTGACGACTGTGGAAGCTGCAGACTGGACTGTTTTAACCTTTCTTTTTATTTTCCAGCAAGCCCCAAGCACATGTCTGAAAATACACCGCACTATTTCCAGAGGTTAACTCCTCCATCTTCAGTGCTATTTGTTAATGATAATGACTACTATATCCTTAGTGGAAATTGCCAAGCACAGTGTACCCAGACATATTTTTTCCCAGGCCTATTTAAACGAAAATCTTATTGTTTTAAAAAGGAAATCTGCTCAGTGCAGGTATTTCCTCCTAAAGTTTCACATGCTTTTTCCTCAAATCAAAGTACTTTTAGACATGAAGCATTTGCATTACATGCAGTAGTTATGTCAGATCAGTCAAGGTGGCAGTACAGATCCACAGAAAGCTAGATTTAAATGAGAATTTAGATTTACCTGGAGATAGAGTTCATATTAAAAATTAATTACAAATTAAAGCAGTAGCAATATGCTGAAGTTTGGATGTATGAATTCTAATGCAGGAGGCACTGGAGAGGTATGGGGAGTGATCTGCCTTGAGAGAAGATATTTCAGAAGAAAGATGGGACGACAATCCTGTACAAGCATGTCGGACAATGCCCTGGTGGCTTCTTCCTGCCCACTTGTAGGCTCAGCATGCACATAAACTGCTACAATTAGGTGGGCATGGTGGTATTTGGTTGGAAAGCTAGACTTGAGGATCTTGAAAGTCTTTTCCAACCTTAAAGATTCCCAGAATGCTTATCCTGCTGGACACTGACATTTCACCAAACCACAACTACAAAATACGGGGATGTTCCAAAATTTACATTATTTCCATAAAAGTGGAGATTTCCTCTTCTGAGGTTTTGAGTGCAGGCTTTGAAGATAAAGTACAGAATTGTATAATAAGCCAAATGATCCCATGATAAATCAACACTGTCTTGCCTGGACTGATAACAGAGTTTGAAACTCTTATTCCATAATCACCATCGTTAACTTCACCAATTCAAAAAAAAAAAAATAAAGATATCTACTTAATCTTCCCAAGGAAAAAGCATCCTAAAGCAAACAGACACTATTTTAACAAAATCAACAAAATAACTTACTAAAGGATAACATTCATGTTTTCTGTTCATCTGCTACCCATTAGGTGCACTCTATTAAGTGGAACAAACAATATGCAGAAGTGCACAGATTCCTTTTCTCCGTTAAATTATAGCAGTTTTATGAATGTTTCTATCACACAGTCAAAAGGGAACACTGAAACTGCTGTTCACTACTATCACAGACACACGTCTTTAGATACTTGTGGTGGATTTTGTCCCAAGACACCACCTCATGAAACAGAACACAGCTCTGAGCACGTGCCTTTTGCTCACTGGTAAACTCCCTTCACAGTTCCCTATTACCTAACGAGCACGCGGGTGACTTTCGGGTCAGCCTCGGTTTGAGTTGTGGTGGTTGCAGCTCTTTCAGAGGTGACACCAACCACGCAGGCTAAGCTCAGCTGGAATTTCAAGGCATGCTAGTAGAAGGTGTTAGCAACCACAGCCTCAGTAGCTCTTGGTGGTTAATACTAAATTGCTGACCGAGTAAAAGCTAAGGGTGACTCTACCCTAACGTGTCTTCACACAGTCCAAGACTTCTGTATGTTGTAGCCACAAGAAATATACATATAAAACCAAATTATGAGAAATTGTGTAAGCAAATTTCAGAGAAGCATAGACGCATAGGCAGGACCTGTATGAGCAGCACAAATACAGCTGGTTTGCACACTTCAATCAGTGTGGATCAGAGCGGTAAACCCAGCTTAAGTAGTCCAAGCCAAGTAGAGGCAATCAGAACATTTTGGATACTTTGGACTGTTTGCAGTATCTTGGGGGGCATGTTTTCTGAAGACTGTGCTTTGAGAGAAAGGAGAGTAGAGAGAAATGGGGGGCATCCACTGTAACGACTATGAGGTCTAACACTGCATTTAGATGAAATCCTAAATGCTTATCAAAACTGCCTTGAAATATTTATTTTGATTTCAGTTGTGCTTACTTCTCCTGACTCATGGTTACTTCTTCAAAAATTTGGAGAAATCAGCAATCATACCAAGGCTGCTGAATTTTGAATGTAAGGAAATAGTCTGAAACATTTCCCATATCAGGACTAACCCCTCATTTATTTTCCCATTTAGGAGAGCATTGCTCTGCATGCAAATGGAATCAGCAGTGTTTCACTGGCAGAATATCAACATGTTATGAATACTGATGAAATTCATATTCTCTTATAAAGTAGGACTGCATTTTTCCAATTCCATTGTTAGGTGCCTTCTGATTCCAGCACAGGACTGGCACACATACCTTTTCTGCCATTCATGACAGTCTTTCTCCCTCCTAATGCCTTCAATTATATTCAGCCCTTGTTTCAAAATGGAATCCCAATACTATCAGGCTCATTTTAAAGGGCATTTTAATAATACTCAGGTTGTGTATAGAACCATTAAAGGTAAAAACAAAGCAAATAAGATTTTAGATAAGATTATCATATTTTCAAAGATTGTCAAGGGACTGGGATGCTGAATTGCTCTTGGTTACAATGCAAATTGAACAGCCAAATTCCTTCTGTGGGACAAACTTTTTACTCATGTTCAAAAGATACAGACTCAAAACTGAAGCTGACCCCCCTGCAGCACCCACAGTATCTTTTGTACCTTTGCACACTGAGACATTTCCAAACCTTGCATCATCAAATGTATTTGCTCTACAGCTCCTGAACATGAAAAACTGGAGCTAAAAATCCCTGTGACACTCAACTAGGAATTACTTCAATTTCTGGGGTTGCTTCTGAATTACATCACCACCTAAACATATTATTTTCTGTCCAATTTACTTCATTTTTATAATGAAAAGATAATGGATTTGGCAATATTTCAGTTTACAGAGTAATGTTTTCTCACTAAATCTACACTAAAATTAATTTTCTGATGTAATCAGACATTTCAAGATTAACAGAATTGTACTGAAACTGAGCTGAGGCTGCTGTGGCACTATATTTCAGTTTCCAAATGGTTCTAATACTGCATGCTTGCTATTTTTCAAAAGATGTTGAAGTAAGAAAAATTGAATTAAAAACAAATTTGTACTGCAAAAACAGTGAAGTTTTGCGCAAATATTACTAAATAAAAGGGATGAAAAATACAGTAAAGACTTCTAGGATAATTTTATGTTTTCAGTAAAAGTTCATACTTCACAGAGGTGCATATAAATTCACAAAGAAAGAGGTAAAATAATCTTTTCCTGCATGTGCAATGCAATACAGCCATCGACTTAATAACCAGGAGCCTTAACCCCATCCACTGTTAATAATTATGGCTGAAGTTTACCATGAAGGCCTGAAGTTCAGCTTGTTTAAAGATGAGCAACAATGTCACACGTTCAAGTGACTCCATAGTTCGGACCCTTAGTCTTAAATAAAAGCACAGTCTTGAGGCTCTCAATAGAACTGCAGAAACCCGTGGATATGCAATAAATGACAAAGGGTCTATAACTCTTCTTGACCCACTGTTGGCATTTCCAGGGTTTTAATTCTGAACAAGGAAAGCTGCACAACCTCTGGGGCTCCGCTTCTGCCATACCAGTGTGCAGGGAGGGGCTCTGGAAGATAAAGCTGGGTGCAGCAGTCAGCCAGGGGAGGGACACATCATCATTCCCGGGCTCCCTTTGGGAACAGGGTATTCCTGAGATCACAGAGCAGAAAACCATCTCCTGCCACATCCCAGGAAGGGCCACACAGAACAATTCCTTCAGAGCGACTGCAAAGGCAGGACTTCAGCAACAAAACTCAAATCTCTCATTGCTTTAGCAAAAAGAATAACTTGAGCAGTAATTAGCAAGGGCTCACCTTATCCCACAATCATTATTACACCCTGTGAGTAAAATTCACCTCTTGTATCAGAGCTTTAACAATCTAATTCCGGGGCTGCTAAGTCTGCTTTTTCACAACCTAACCAATTCTAGTTGAAGGTTTACCAAGATTTATGATGCCATTCCCCTAAATTCAAGAACCTGGAGCATTCCTTTCTTCTCTGCTAACAAGGATGCCAGATTAGAAAGTCTGAAGCAGCTTGTGTTCCACACAGAGTAAGCATTACTGGGACTGGATACTGGGAAAATGGATGAAAATACTGAGACAGCTCCTGGAGTCACTCCTTCCTGTTTCTGGGTGGGGTGGAGGAAGAGCTTCCTCCTGAACAGCTCGAGGCTTGGGAGAAAGGAATAACATTAATTAAAGCTCAAACATGTTCCAGCCTGGTTGCCTCGTCTGAAAGAGCTGTGGGAACTGCGACCAAGTCACAGTGCAACCACTTTCCAACTTTTCTCATCTCCAAGATGATTTTTGATATTTTTACTGTTTTAAAAAATTTGAATTTTAATCTTTTGATTTTTTTAATTTACTATTTTTGAAATATTTGCACCTTAGCATGCACACACAAAGAAAAGTTTCCCAGTCTTTTCGTAGCCAGATGACCCTCTGCTCACCCACACATACATGGACAGAACAACTCCCCATAAAACCAGCTTGTGCGTTTCCAAGTGGATATAAGTACAGTAAATGCCAGGATTACTCTTGCCTCCCTCTCACACAAAACCTCTTTCTCCCTTTTACTATCTATTATCCCCATTATGACCTTTCATTACACAAATGTTCTTGAGGATTTTTTTTTTGTTCTATACCCACATGACCAGGTGCAGGAAGAATATTTTCATGATCTCTCAATAGGACACATGGGTGCTATAAAAATAAATGTGCTGTGGTTATGAGAAAGTTCAAATTATTGTTGGCTTTTTAGATAATTTTTTTAACAATTTTATTGGTATCAGCTCTAGTTTTAGCACTAAGTTGAAAGCTATTCCTATGGTGCATAGGCAAAGCCTCATCAATTTTGACAGTATGGCTATGCAAATATTCTCCCTTCAAGTACCTTAATGAATAATTAATATTGTGCTTAGAGATCTAAGCTGAAAGCACCAATCAGAGGGTCCAAATAAATTGGATTGGTATTGAAGAAATTGTTCCCCACACTCATCAGAAAGATTACTGTTTCTTTTAGAGAATAGCTTTAACAATATGAAATAAAGCCCTTTTGGAATAACCTGCTGATATCTGCATGAATAATCAGAGCAGCTATAAGTTATCTGTCATAGCGCTGGCTGGCTTTCAAAGACATCTGCTGTACAGGTATTGTTTTGTAATGACAGAAATCAAACTGATTTGGGGAAAGTAACAATCTCTTTTTGTCTTTCTTTTCCTTCATCTTTGAAATAGATACTTCCAGCACATCAGTTTGAAATTAAAAACAAGTGACAAAAGCCATTATTTTCCTGCAGGAAGGACTGAAGGTAGCTTGCCAGAAGTTGTTTTATATTAAAATAACTTCGGTTTTGCCTAAAGAACATTAGTTCTCTGTGTTTATGCCCTTCAACAATTTGGGTTTCAGTGTAGCTCGTGAATGACACACTTTATAAAACTGGTGCATGTTGGGCATCCTGGTGCTGCATGCAGAATTTCCATGCTGAACACAGCTCTGGCTGAACAAAGGAAGTGTTAAGGGGGCATTTTGGAAGAGATAGCTGGGACCAAGATACACCAAAAGCAATTTTATTTCCTTAACAACGACTACCAGATACAATTACCAGCACTGAGATGTAACTCACTCCTGCCTTCATCCAATGAAACCTTTGTATAAACTCCTATCTAGGATAAAAAAAAATACTGAAAGCAACTCTAAATAATTTCAGCTAAAGCCTGTCATTCTGAGTCTGCAGCAATTTTTCTAAGTTAGTGTGTGCAATCAATTGCAGAACATTTCAGAACCAAAAAAGCATTTATCATTAGCTGATTAAAGAGAGGGGCTTTTATTCCTGTGAAAGGTGATCAGAAGAAAAATGTCAGGTTTTACATTCTCCCTCCCCCAAGTAAAAGGTCACCAGCCTAAAAAAAGTTGAATACTTCATCTCATGCAGTATACAAGCCTGTTGCCCTCTGAAATTCACAGTTTTCTGCTCACTGTGTTACCATTTATTTGGGTACCAGGAATTCCCAGATTCAGATCCCCTGTACCTGTTTTCTAAGTTTCCAGTGTAGGAAAGGTACTCTGTCCAGAAGAGGTGTTAAAACAATACTCACTTATCCATGCAAGTCTCAGCCCGCTGCATGGGTATATAAAGTAGGGCTGAAAGCACTTGAGCACAGAATCACCAGAATAAGTCACACTGGAGTAACACCTTTGCTGCATCTGTGCCACGGATCAGCACTCACGGATTCAGCACTACTACAACTGCATTCATTGGGCTTTCCCATCAGCAGAAACAGAGCTGCTGGTTTTTTTTCAGCTGTCTATCTGCACCACACTTTCAACTCAGGCATCAAAATATACGTTAAAAAGCCAACAACAGAAGTAAAACTTAAAACACCACTTTTATTGTGTGTAAAATAGTTATTTCTACTCCACACTGTGTTCCCTGCCCCATATCACCATTACAAACACCCGTGCTTGAAAACTTTGCTCTTCTACTGTGGGAAAGAACTTCCATAGCTGAAGTGAAAAACTGGGCTGGCTTAGGAGAGGCAGCTGGTTTGTCTCTGTATATAAGGGATTGGGAGACAGAGGCTGAACAATCCTTAAAGAACTTTTAAGATTAACATATATTGTATTTAACTTTGTTCTTTTTTGACTATTCCACAGTTATGTCTTTATAGCTGTTTACACCACAAGTCTGAGGTTTTAAGGATGCTGTTAGAACACCTGTGAGAACACATGAAATAGTAGTAAAAGCATTTGACAGCACTGCAATCACCACAGCTCTCACTAGCCAACTCGGTATCTAGTAGTAACTCAATATCTGGTAGAGTATACATCTAAAGAGACATTTGGTCTTAAATCAAGGTTTTCAAAGTAGTTGGGAGGCAAGAAGATCTCAGATAAAAGAATTAAGGGCATGACCTAACTTACCGGAAATTTCAGATACGTGCAAAACTGTAGCTAATACATAAACTGGCTACACTTAAAAAAAAAAAAAAGGACAACTAAAAGCAAATTTCACTTTGCTTATCAGCAAGTCTCTGGTAATATGCCCAATCCAGAAATTTAGATTCTAACATAAAAAGATAGAACCAAGCCCACAAGGAAACACTACCTTCTTTTACACTTAACATCAGAGAGAGGTACTGGCAAGAATGAATTGAAAAGTAGTGAAAATAACATAAGAGAAAGCCTTGATTTTGACTTTCCAATTGTTACTGCCATGCTTAGAGTTTACTGGGTTACTTTGGCATTAGTAAAACTTCAGAATAAATTCTTATTTGTCAATTTAGATTATAAAATATAAAGCATCTTTGATTTATGCATTCTCATCCATAATCATCACTGAAAAATGTAAATATTTTGTTGATTGCTGTCTACATTGATGATCTGATGAGACACTGAAAATGACATCTTGTTTTCACTGTCAGATCAACATATCCTAGCAAGAGAAGCAAATAAATTGTTTTCACCTCAATGAAGTGTGACAAGAAAAAACACAAGAGGGAACAAAAGTATGCAGGCATTGGTTTCATGAAATATCTCAACTATCGACTTAATTGTTTAAGGCTAACTCTTCATGTCCGAGGAACCATGCCAAGAAGTATAAGATCAAACTACTACACACTGACATGAGACTAAAATATAACTGAAGGTTCAGAAACAAAATTGCAACTGCTTCACAGCGCAAGAGGTATCGGGGGCACTCCTGCCCAGTTCTGGGGCTTTTCATCCAAGAGGACAACTAAATATATCTGATGGAATAGTTTTCTGAGGAAAAGCAGGACTGCATAAGTCTAACAGCTTCAGTAACAGAGCAACACTTGCTCCTGACAAGCAATCGAAGCCAGGCGAGCTGAAAGCACCTTCTCCCTTCACAGCTCAGCCTTCCTGCAAATAAACCTGCCTTTAGAAAGAACACCATCAAATTCACTGAAACGCAGCCTAAAACTTTTGTTTTGACCAAAATCAAAACCCCCATTTGCTGGGCATTTTAAAACACATTTATTTCACTTCCCCCCCCCCTCCTTTTAATTTAGGTCATAATACAAATTCTCTGCAGTTGTGAAAAGCATTCTGCAAGAGATGCTATTCTGAAAGATAAGAGAGCAGAGATTTTTCTTATTTATTTATTGGTAAACTGTGCTAACTTTGAACCTTTTGGTGAAGATGCTTTATCTTTGCTTATCCTATCACAGAAATTTGTTTAGATATTCCAAAATCAATTTATTCAAGCCACCAGGAGCTGAGAAAGCAGCCCTGACCTCAATGTAACCCTGGAGGCACAAATAAGATCCTGAAAGACTATGTCAGTGCACTGCCCTTTGAAAGTAAACAAAAAAGCAATACATCTTGGAGAAGAAAAAAGAAAAAAGCCAAAACTCAGAAGCACTACAAAACTACACCGCCAAACCCTGGTGGGAGTTGTTTGTTAAGAGTTCCTGTCTAGATGATATCTTGTTTCATTGAAGTGTCTCTGTCTCTACATGTACATGCTAAATGTGTGTGTGAGACACCCTGAATATGAAAGATCCTAATTTTGAATGACACTCATCATCATACTTCTGCACAGAACGTGCAGCATCTTCTGGAAGAGCAGCTTAACGAGATCAGTGCAATTACAAATTTCTGTGCAGTGGAACTGAGGTTATTTTGCATTACATTAATTTATTTTTTAATGTGTTTTGCTCCTCTGCTTCCTCTGCAGACATAGATCACATTCTAGTTATTTCCTGCAAAGGGTTCATTATACTGTGCTTAATAACTCAGAGAACCTGGCATTTTAGTAGCAAATATCTGTAATTCTTAAGCATAGCATAAATGAATAAATGCATTTCCCGATAACATTCATTCCTTCCAAAAAGTCCAACTGCAAAGCACTGACCTGCACTTGGGATGTATTTTTGCCTCTCTCCCCCTGTCTCTACATAACCCAGAAGAAGAGGCAGAAACCACACTGGATTTCAAACAAACACCCATGGGTCCCTTAGCTGGGTACAAACGTGCACACTGGAGTCAGAACTTGTCTTATTGTCTTTCTTCTATGTCAGAATAAGTTATTCCAATCCTCCACAGGACAACATGCAGTTATTTGCTTAGGTCCAGGAATTCTGAAAATTACCTTAAGCTTATACAATTATTTTTATTTTTAAAAAGATAAATTGACATAGCACATAGGTTATTTTTCCTCAAAACATGCAAGCCCTTACCACCTTTGTCAAAGCAGATTTTTCTGGTCATCAGACAAAAAAAAGGCAAACAGCAACACCAGACCAAAAATTGCAGCTGAAACTACCAAGTAAGAAGGAATGTGAAGAGCCAGAGTACGAAACTTTTAAACCCACTGTTCACATTTCCCATGTGAGTGTTTTTGCCACTGGGTCCAGACCAGTCTGGGTTCTTTACTCCTAATTTTTCACATGAAGCTTTCCAGTTAAGGAGAACATTTTCAAAAAGCTTTGTGAGGTAGAAAAACAGCACTACACACACGGGAAATACTAAAAATCTTAGGAGTTTGAGTGCATATCACATACAGTAGCTGCTTAGGATGCAGCTGATGTTGCATAATAGTCATATTTTACAAGAGTAGGGGAAAGTTGACTGGCTAAAGAGGATAACTCCCACAGTGTTATTTCTAGTGTCAATTCTATAGACATCTTTTTTATCTTCACTCCTTCTTCCACGTGGAGCAAAGTTCCTGATCTCTTGCAGTTTTTCCAATCTTCTCATGCTCTTTCAACTGTTTTTATGGAAAATAAATAAATAAACAAATAATAAAAAATCACAGATCAAAGGGCAGTTTCCGAACCCAAGTGTGCTTCTGTGGAGGCCCTGACATACAGACACAAACACTTTTAACTCCAATGCTTTCAAGAATAGAGTGGGAGAGATCGCAAATGGCAAGATTTGGTTAACTCCATGTGACGTGAACCGTTCATTCTCTGTCCATCTCTTCATCTAAGGTAGATCCCTGTACCATCTTCAGAAGACTTGCCCTTCTGTCATGCTTTGTGTTCCCTAAAGCTGGTTCAAGTTCCCTCTGACCACACTGCAACTCTTCCCCAGCTGGTGAAAAGAGCAGGCATGCCAGCAAGACAGCATTCACCATTTCCTCTTCAGAAGCCTCATGAAATGCTCACAAGAGCTACCTTTACTGCAAAACTCAATGTCTTTTTACAAACTCCCTTACACCCTCATACACTGTTTCTCCAACCTTGGCTTTTGTTTCTATCAGCTGTTGCCCTGGTGGTTTTGCAGATGGTCATTTGAGCAGATGGACTGGAAGTTCATGCTATCAACATGCAAAAAAAGGAGAATCCATGAATTTGCACTGCTTCACTTACCAGGATGTGCAGAGATGTCAAAGACATGTTGTTCCCCATTTGGCAATATGCTTTGATTGCTAATTAATGCAAACAGCTTGTTGTCTACAGTAATACACAATTACTTCTCAGTGACCAAATGGCTTACAATAATTTCAACAAGCAGTTCAGGAGCCAAAAGCATTCCATAAATAAGATGCTGACACTAAGCTTGTGTACTTTTATTTAAAGATGTGTAATATTATAGCTGTCTGGAAAACCATTTATTTAATAACATCCAGCAACATAGGACTTGCCACCTGTTAACAACAGGTAGCCAGAGGCATGAATGCATCCATCCAGCATTTAGGGCTAGGGAGAAACAAAGACAGGGATTTTTTGTAGGGTCTTCTTTTTTTGACTACTTGTTTTTTTTAAAAGAAAGACAAAATGGTATGGAAAATCATCATGGAATAAAGCCAAACACTGGAAAAATATTGTATTGTCAGTGTTGAAAACAGACCTCTTCTTTCCATCTTTCTTGAAGAAAGCAGAAGAGTCTTTGGTTAGAGGTTCCAAAATGTATGCATGACCAGGGCCTAAAGCTGGGACTTAGTGCAAGTTCTGTACCAGCAATGTTGTTTATTGTGAACAGGGAGGCTCTTCCTCTCCAGCACATCAGTCCGCAGCAGCACAGAGACACTCCAACCATCTTCAAAATTTAGAACAACTTCATGAGTGGCATTTGAATGCTAACTAACTTCCTAGAAATGTTTCCACTGAGGCCAAACGTTTTCTGAAAGGGCCTTATTGTGGTAAACACATCTGAAAACAATCCTTTCAAGTGCATGACTGTGCTCACAGCCCAGACCGGGTTCCAAGCACAAAAGTCTCTTTACAGAACTAGATGGCCAGAAAAAGAGATGTATCACAGTAGAGAGCACGGGCTGGATTTCCCATTTGATAAATACTTTGATTAGGAGCTAAACCACACCGCATCTCTATGGAGAGTCTGTCTGCAACCAGGTTGGGGAAAAGAACCCTACCAGACTTTAGATTGCACTTGTAAGGAGGGTTTAAGTCATTAGAGAACACACCAACCAACAGTTTCTGCCTGCATTCTTCTCGTGTCACTTCAGCCTTCGGCTCCAAAAACAAGTCATTTAAGCAGCAAACAGAAATAAACAAGGCAACATGATTGTATTTAGACTTGTGTGCCTTGTGTCTCAACAGCAAACCCCTCTCCTCAACAAAAGCACCTTCCCTACAGACCCGCAGC
Source organism: Sclerurus mexicanus (assembly GCA_013396755.1). NCBI lineage: Eukaryota > Metazoa > Chordata > Aves > Passeriformes > Furnariidae > Sclerurus > Sclerurus mexicanus. The sequence goes on along the minus strand of VWZF01003761.1, from coordinate 334,651 downwards.
AGCTGGGACAAAGCTGGACTGCTCTGGCTGAGGAAATACCTACTCTTACCTAGGCTACACCCACCCAAAGTGTAAAACTCTCCCCAGAGCCAGTGGAGACTGCTCTGATGTGGTATCAGGTACTGCTCAAATAAACCAAGTGCAGTTATTTTACTGCCACAGCACCTAGCTCCTGTTTTACGTCAGGTGATGGAACGATGGGATACTGCAAAGTACGCTTGGTCACTTGCTGATTTTGGCGTTATTTAAGCAGCAGAGATAATTACTTGCATTTTCCTTGTGGAGTCATGTATAAAAATATAATATACATTTTTTAATTACATATTATTTTTCCTCTAATACACTGAAACAAATGCTGTAATTCATTGAGCTTCTTCTGAACACGGAATGGGAAGGAGATACTTGAATAAAATAAATTTATCAGTTTGGATATATATACTTTGAATATTAATATCATACTAGAAAATGTTTAAAAAGTTCAGAGTAGACAAAAACACTGGAGGATTTTCTCATTTCCGTAGATCATCTTACATTTGCGTATGAACTGTAATTCTGACTGATGGCTGCCATGCCTCCTTAAGCCTGTACTAAAACTGAGATTCACATATCACTTCTGCTTCCACCATCACTGCCCATCATAGTACTGAGTTTCAGTTGCTATTCTACAGAATTTTTTAGTGTATTGAAATTCCCGTTATCTTAAAAAGTTCATAGTAACGAAACAACACAGAAATAAAAACAATAATTTAAAAAATGCTACATTAAAACAACACTAATGTTTGCTTTCTACGTCCTTTCTCTTGCAGACCTAAAAAACTTCTAGCATTTCCCTTATTATTATTTCATACATAATACTGCAAACTGAGCTGCTTTATAGTAAGTGCATATATATGTTTTTGGAAAGAAAATAAAACCATGTAAAGAAACAAGAGAAATATCCCTTAAAAAAATGGAAATAACATAAATCTTATCCACACAAATCTCCATCTTGGCACGACTGGGTACCATCAAACTGAATTTTCTACACAAAAACTCTTCACAATTATTTTAGAGGCCTCTCCCCTTCACAAATGCACATGAAAACAGCACAGAAAGAAAATCTTTAGGTAAGTTTTCAGTAATACTACTTTTATAAACTACAGTTTATAAGAGAGGAGCCCACACAGGTATTTTTCAAACACATTAGGCTTTGAAATACTTCACAAATACTGAAATACTGTCAGCTCTGAAGCTGCCACCCTCTGAACACTATGTATGAACACATTCATTTTAAAACGCAGATTAAATGTTTCATTTTCCATACAATTAAATACTGTAACTTATATACAGTTATCTACAGATCACTCATGCCTGCAAAATGAAATTTGGAATACTTTTTAACAGCCACACCCTGTGGATGTACTGGATACACAATTATAGTATGAGGGGACACAGAGCTCTCACCTCAATACCTGCCCAATGCTAATGCCTCGTCAGAGAGGTAAGATAAGTATAAAGAGGAGGCAAGATCTGATTTAGTTGTGGCACACTCTCAACATCATGACAATAAAACCAAAGTGCGTTTGCTTATAATTTTTGACCATGAATGAACATGCGGCAGTGAAAAACGAGCATCAAATCATAACTCCACAGGCCTTACTGAAAAGGAAACATATGCCAAAGTAAATGTACTTTCATAGTGGCAGTGTTCAAACATATCAATTGCACAAAACAGAATAAAACTTCTCCTGCAATTTCTAACCTTCCCTGTTCCATTTGTGAGCAAGGCACTTTGAGATGCTGCTGACACACAGGAATTAAGTTCTGAACCCCTAACCCAAATAATACCACACACAGTTTCAAAGATGTGCCTCCTTGTAGTGGCATAAAACACCTACAAGATGCACAACCACTAATTTTCAGGGCTCAGTCATGCACAGTTCTCCATTACATACACAGACGTAGCTTTAAAATACTGCTTAAAAAATGATCATCACAAGGGGAGACAAGACAACACTGCATCCTACAAAGCAGACGACCTGCTTAATGCAATGCTAGTCCTAACCTGACTTCTTACCTGCTTCTCTCTACAGCCACAAATGCTTGCTCTATTTCCTGTGAGGAGCCCAAACCCGAGCACCATTTTTCACCTGTTACTGACACCTTCATCAATACCTCCCTTCTACTGCAAGTACTACATTTCCAGTCACCTTGTCAGTGGAGCTGAGCTTTTTTTCTACTCTACCCACCATTCTTCTGTTAAAAGCATTATTCCTTCCCTTGCTGTGTCTCATTTAAACATTCAAACTGACAGTCTATTAGGTGTTCTGGTGGCAGCTTCTTAAGAGATTGAGGCCTTTTGTGTGTCAGCCCCCTGACACACAATCTACATTTAGCAGGGAGGTGGCAGACATGAAGAATATCTTTTTAAATTAGAGAGCAAGGGAGAGATTTGCACAGAGTAAGTGAAACTGTTCTGAAAACACGGCTCCTCTGGAAAAGGGGTTGCAGGATAAGGCAGCTCTTTGAATTGCCCACACAGGCACCACATCAGGCAGTTCCAGAGGTGACATAACTAAAGAAGTTGTGGAGGAGGTAACTTTAATGGTCCTTCCCATGTCTGAAGACAGGGCTGTTCCTGACATTTCCCTGTGCTGTTATAGTGCCACTTGCACAGGGGGCAGGAACCAGGAACATCCCACAATTATCAAAAACTGGAGGAGAAAAAGCATTTAGATGGCACAAGGCCAGCAAACTGTGTGTGAGAATCCTTAGGGAGCAGCATGAAATTGATTCACTAGTTTGGTAATGTGGGATTTTGGGTGGATTGGTCCCATAGTGACTCCTTCAGGTAACACACATAGTACAGATGGTGACTCTACTGAAGGAGCTTTCACTTCCTTATATTAATAGTACATAATAATAAGAAAACCTGTCAGAATAGGTATAATGATGCCAACATCTCCATAAAACCTATTCTTCCTGATGGTAATAATTTCTTAAACTTTCCAGATTTATTTTCATTCCTATCATTAACTTTTAAGACCATTTTACTCTAACAGTTTATTTTTGTATATTATCAAAAATTCATCCTTCAGCCATTTCTATTAACAGCTGTGAACACCCACATGAAGAAATTAAGAAACTCAGTTAAATGCATTGTTTATCCAACTCATCTACTCACCCATCTACACGAAGTCCAGGTGCCGGAAGTAACGGATGAAATCCATAGTTTCATTCCCATACCAGGTGTCACAGAAGCCAACTTCTCTCTATAAAGGAAGAAAGACCACTGAGTAAAATCAAATATTAAAAAATTTAAATCAAGAAGGACTGGAAGTCCCAAGCTCAGTCCACTTCAGTCTCAGAATACTATTGGAAAATGAGGTGCTAGTAATTCCATTTCAGAAATTAAATGACGTTTCATAACGTGCAGCAACATTTGCCTTTGCAGTGTTTACTCTTACAAAGCAGAACCTTAAAAAATAAGCCATGGAGAAAGCTTACCATTGTCATTTGATCCATAAAAAGAAGGAAATCATGCACTTGTGGTTGATCTTTACCTTCCCTGCCTTCACCCCGCCTTGTCTTTCCCCCCTTCTCTCCTCAGTGGCAATGAGGGTCACTAAGCCATATGGGACAGAAGCACATTCTGCTTTCTCCCCTTCCTCTCTCCCTGGCTTTTGCCTACTACATTCTTTTCTCATTTTCCTGCTACAGGCATTTCTTTTCTACTGCTGAAGAGTTATACTGAGAGTTCTTGTCTAAAAGAAATTATTCTGTCCTTTTGGGGTAACCATAAGGTCCTCTCTCATGAATAAAGTATCTCCTATTTATCTTCTTCACTGAATTGGCTGCCATTTCAGTACAATTACAATATTTTGTCCTTAACAAAAATTCGGTTCCATATTACTTAATTGTACACAGGCCCTTACTTGTCCCAAAACTTATCTCAATTCTCAATACATCCTTCAATGCATTTGCTTTTTTCTATGATTTCTTAAGGAGTACCAAAGTCTCACATAAACATAAAACTGTAGATGGTAGTGTCAACTTAAATGTATCTCCAGAGTTAAGGATTTTCCTAAAAGGGATTCAGAAGTAATGAAGAGATTAAAATCAACCTCAGTAGGGCTTGGACTTCAGTGATCCTTGTGAGTCCCTTCCAACTCAGGATTTTCTATCATTCTATGAATATATTCCAGCTCCTTTATTTACCTGATCCCACAAACCCTTATTTTTAAATCAAAGTTTCTACATGTTTCTACAAACATTGTTGATATTTGTGATTAGCAACAGTGCAAAACCTTGTTACCATCTTCAGCCCCCTTGTTAGTTAGGATTTCCCTGGTTATCTATCCCATTCATCCTGCCTCTCCAGTAAATTCTCTGCCACTTAGAGTGCCCCATCTTCCATCTCCAACCAAAAAACATGCTGAATTCATCCAATTTTGTCACAGATACATCAAAGTGCACTGGGCAAAGTGAATCTCTCCCCTTAATTCTGCACCACTGGCAAATGAAGGGATATTGCACACTCAAGAAATACTTGACTTTTTGAACTATGAGCCACAGTTACAAAATATTAATAAATTTTAGTAGGCATTTTAATTTCTTTCAATCCAGACTTTCCTTCAGCTACTTCCCTTTCTTGAGGTTTTTAATAACCACTCATATATTATAATATCCCTACTTTCTGCTGAGCTTGCCATTTCTCGTTATTCTCATGTGGACTGGGTGAAAATTATGAAAAATAACCTACTGTGAGATAAAAGTAATTGTGCAATTGACATCAAATAAGTTATTCCAGGATTATATTTCAACCCCTTCCACAGCTCTATACTTCATAATAATTTAGTCTCTTTCAGAAAAGAATCAGCGCTGTCAAGAAACAATAATCAACAGACTGCAAAATTTGTTTTAAAAAAATCTGTGGGTTTCATCTACCTTTTCTTAAATTATTTGATTTCAATAATATTAAGTAATCCCTGAAAGCATTACAAAGTTCCTTGTCTTTAAATCTGTAAGGATAAGCATAAAGGCTTGAAAAATTTTAGATTAATTGCTCTGTTGAAAAAAAAAGGTGTTTTATCCCCTATTGTATATAGATTTCTTAAAAAAACCCAGTACTTGAATTCCAGTATACTGCACATTCTTTAGCTAGAAAGTGACTGCATTAATGGCTCCAGCCAATACTGAGAATTCTGAGATCAGTAGTCAACACACAATAGAAAATGGGACAGTCTGATTTTAAAGACTTCCAATAAAACTGAATTATTCCAAAAAGCCTTGAATTGCTTTCCAGACAGCTCTGCTACTAGAAGCAGGACTAAAGCTCTTTCCATAGCCAAAAGCCAAGACTTGTATAATGCAACACCTTAGTTATCTATAATGTGTATCACGCTGAGCCATTCATCCAAGAATATCCTTGGCCTCCTTCAGGGTAAGAGGTAATTTAACCTCAGTACTAGCTCATTTCTCCCAAGATTGCCAGTCTTGTGAGAAATTACAAGATTAGCTTTACAATGAGAACAAATATGCATTTGGCAGTGAAAATTAACCCTACCTTCACCCTAGGGCTGATATACAACACTGAAGGGACAGTTTTTCTCTTAACCTATTGAAGTTTGGTAGGGCCTTATTGACTATTAAATGGTAAAATAGTCTACATTCAGCAGTGGAAGCTTAAACGCCTTATTGACAATCCTTTAGTATCCTATTTCACTATAATGGCCAAAATCATCCTGCAGGAATATGTTCAGGGACTCAACTTAGGTAACTCAATATCCTTCGCTACCAATAAACTGTTACCTCATCTAATACCATATCTCTGTCTAAATCCTCTTCATAGAGCATAATTGTTCATTCATTTGGTGAGGACAAATCAGTCTCACACAAAAGCCTCCGTACAGATACACATCAGTGTACAGTTACACCTCCAAAATGCTTCTGAAACAAATCCACACAACAGGACAGCATTTCCACAGAGCTGAACAGAACTAACAGCGCCAGTCAAACATTTGCACGTTCAAATGACTGTGCACAATCATTAATATACAGAACTGAGGAAACCAACCTGACATTGCTCGGTTGGGTTTCGGTACTTAGTTATACTCACTAGTACGATTACAGACAAAGGCCTGGCTATGATTACTCAATGGGGATATTCATTGACTGGGCATGAGACACTGGACGACAGCCTTTTCCTTGCAGGATTGAATAAAGCTGCCTGTGTATTATGACACATCAGGCTGAAACTTGTACCAAGTGTCAGAAGCCTCATTCCTAGTGGTGGTAACTCGAGGGGAGACTGAAGTAACTGTTTTGTGGTCTCCACACATATGGTGAGATGTGGGGTGTTGGAAATTACTTCAACTGAGTTCAAGTGTTTTTCTAACCCCAGGGACTTCAGGGGAGAGTCAGTTTAGAATTCCTACTTGTTGTGTCTACTTGTCAGACTTCAGTGCCTTTTTTTTCCCCATCACACATGAGCTGAGCAGCCTTTCACTCAAAAATGAAAGAGTACGTCGATATGAGAAACTACTAATGAATTCAGGTGAATGGGATGATCAAATTGAATGAATGAAATCAGACACAGATTTACTCTCCGTTTGTTCAAGCTAAAGGCAACTCTGTCTCAAGTCCTTTGATGAGATTTGTTCAAGGAGTGATTACATCCCAGCTAATTATAACTAACAAACACAGTATACCAAACTTAAATCATCATTTTAACTCGGTCAGCAGAGAAAAGGTGAGCAGCCCAAATGCCACATAAAACAATGTTAGGAAAGCAGTAAGGAGTTTAGAAGTCAGAGGGTTTCTTTTCTGCCCATAGATAAACAAAAGATCAAAAACCTGACCTATGCTTTTCCAGTATTATTCAACACTTGGAAATTGATCTTACGCTAGTTGAATATGAAATGGACTTGTATGACACTTGTCCAAAACTATAATTCTTCTAATTTCATGAAGACTAGAGTTACTTAAATTTTTATTTTTGTCCTACTAATGGTTCCATCCCACTGGCAAAGAACATTCCCAGACTATTTTGCCGTACAGAAATCCATGCAGATTTCTGACAGAAAGCAATCTGCATTGAGACAGGAGTTCAACACTTCTCATACATTTTCAAAAAATTGTTATACTTTGATCAATGAGTGTTTGATAGGAAAAAAAAATGCTTTATCCCAAAATTCCAAATTAGAAAGGGACTGAGCATGTCATACTCCTTTTATGCATCAAATGTCTATTTTAAGACAGAAGAGTGCCTTACCATACACTCTTCAAATCAAATTACCATGGAATCTAATGTTTCACCTTGATAATACGTGATTTTCCATAAAACTCACCATAGCAAAGCACTGGTGCTCACAAAGGAGCATTCAGACCCACCTCTGTTTTCTCCCTTCTCTTCTCCGCCCTCTAATGTCTCTCTTAATTAGCTTGCCAGAAAAGCAACCTTCCTATTAGTGATTATCTACAAATACTCTATAAATTACTAATTCAAAATCTTCAACACCAATTTGTACTGTTGACATATCTTCCAAAACCTAAGGCACAGTGGGAATAAATTGCACTAGATATCATAATCATCTCCATGAATAGAGAACACTCACAATTTTAGACGTGTCCTAAGGTCCTTTACATTCTCCTCAGTGTGCCAAGGTGGCTTCTCTAACAAGTGCCAGGCATAAACAGTGCCAAACTTGCAACATAAGGGGGGGGGG
>VWZF01003761.1:102416-326924 GCA_013396755.1 Sclerurus mexicanus | reverse complement strand
GGGGGGGGGGGGGGAAGTTTTTCTTAAAAGCCTGTATTTCCTTTGACTTCTGAACTACAGCATGTAATTTTAGCTTCTGGAAGAAATCTTTAGCATCAAGAATTATTGTATGGCCACTGATAATTACAATCAGGAAGCCAGAAAACAATCTACAGAGAGCCACGAACTCACCATACAAACCCAAACCTATAGATAGATGATGCTATAAGGCATAAGAAAAGTAAATTCCCCCTGATGTGGCAGTACTGTCACTAATGTCACCTGACAACACACATCATGCCAGTATGATGGTAACAGTCAAATGAGGCGAGAGTACTTTCAAAACAAGAGAGGCAGCACAGAACAAAGGAAATCTGCCCAGTAGCCACATGTACAGTGAGTGCTCCAGGTAAATAATATACCTTTCTGCATCACACCTGTCCTCTTCAGTCTTGTACATCTCAAACACTGCCTGTTGGCCACATCAGCCTAATGGCTGGCAATCTTGTAAATGCACCTAAACTGATACTGAAAAACTCACTGTTTACCTGCCTCCTCCAAAACAGAGGTCTGCATTCTCTTGGCTTCCCTTTTCCTGCTGTGTTGGTATCTGGAAAACATTTCCTTCCTCTTCTGCTGTTTTTTTGGCTCAATTACTGAAACACAGTCTAATGCCTCTTACCTAACTTCTTTACCTCTGATCACATCAATAACAACTCCACATCCCACACTGTTCCTTCACTCTGTCCAAATTCCAAAGATCAATTTCACTGGCCACTACTACCATCTTTCATTCCTGCTGACATCACCCAGTGGTGCAATATCAGAATTGATGCTCAAGGTTAACTGGGGTTATGGATAAACTATGAAAAATCTGACCAGAAGAACATTAGACCCAATATACGGAATTAAAGTATTTCTTCAGTTTGCTTGGTCAGTTCAGCATTTATCATTAAGATTCTACACTTCTAAAAATCAGTAGTTTCCTTGCAGGGGGTGGAGAGGGTGAAAAGCTCAGGTGATAACTATATGGTTTCATAGTCTTGATGGAATAGAAATCTGGCATGTTTCCTTTCTTCAACTTGCAGTCAAAACTAATCAAAATGCCTGAATAATAATAATAAAAATTATCACAAAAACCCTAAATGAACACCCTCCCACACCCACCCCAAACAAAATACACAAGAAAATACTTATTTCACATCTTCAGCCCATTTTAGAAAGTCAGATAGCCCCTTTGGCACAAACTGGGCATTGGTATTGGGCACAGGCTACCAGGGGATAGACTGACCAGGGCTGACACTACAACTATGAAATGATGGTGGTCTCATATCTCTGGAATTTGGAACTATACCAACTACCTAGCTCCCTTCCCAAAACAGTCTTGTTTGGATATGACTTGTTCGACTTTAATTTTAACCATTTTTTATCATCCTTTCCTTAGATTTTCGTAAAACATTATCTAATGGTGAGATTAACCATAGCAATGTGCTAATTCACATTTAAAACACCTTAACATACATGTGACTTTGCAAAAAGATGAGCTATGACTGACTTTTTTTTAGGACTTCTTTAAGGAAAGAATTTATTCAAAAATGTAAAATAAACTTTCAAAAGCATAAAGAATTGAGCAACTCCTTTGTAAACCCCTGATCAATTTGTAATTGAACCCAAACAGCATAGTAGTTATAATTTAGTTATGCTTTCCTGTTGTGTTCTTGCAGCTGAAGTAAACAGATTGTTTATAGGTCTATAAGAGATTGTGTTCTTTCAGTTCCTTCTGTCTCAAAGCTAAATACTCATTCCCTTCTGTACCAGCAGAGAATTATATGTGATAACTTCCATTTTCCACACAAGTCCATATGCAAAAGCCTAAGTTTTGAGAATGAATAATCTTTCTTCATTAGTGGGAAGCAAAAGCTTGTATCCATGAATCTCTCACTCTTGAGTGCACAGTAGGGGCTAATAACGAAATAATTAAACACACAAACAACCATTAAGCTAATACCTAGTGGTGCAGCCATTCTTTCTCCCTAACTATTATATTTCCAACAGAGTAGTCTTGAATCTTTCCTGTAAACAGCAGTGTCTTGTGGGAGACAGCTTTTCTTTCAGACTGTAGAAACATTACAAGGTCAATAGATTTTATTTTTTTCACCAGTTCCTTGGTCTTTACAATAGCACACCTGGTATTACTGCATCAACAGAAGCCCGTTCTGCTCTCCTTTATTTTGATTTAAATTAACATGGAATAGTTGGCAATGCACACAAACCCTAATAGTTCACAAAAGGGCTATCTAATTAAAAATGCCAATAATACTGAGAACTAAGTGTAGCTCTACCTTTACTTCTCACAACTATACTTAAAATTCACAGTATAAATAGTATTTCAGATATCAGGGGCAATGTACTGTACATATACTATGCAAGTTAAGGATGGAGAGAGTGTTCCAGTGCTATATAACTGTCCTTCAACCAGTTTAAGTTACATATTAATACACAATCTTGGAAAAATATTAGATGTTCAGCAAAAACCCCAAACTTTCGTTAGGGGGATTATTGTATTTTCCATCTCTACATCTACTGCTTGATTCAGCAAGGGAAATAAAATTAGCTCAATGAGAGGACTGCCTCTCTTCACTTGTACAGGTAATTACAAAAGAAAAAAGTATAATTTTAAACAGTTCTTCCTGATCTGCAACGATCAGCTGTGACTAGAGAGTGACGTTTTGGCATATCAGAAAGAGCGAGCAGACAGGAATCACAATTGCTCATTGTTAGTTTAACAGCTTGAAAACAAGAGGGTGATCCCAGCCAGTCGTGGGCAGTGTCTCTCCTCTCCACATCCCCTCGATGCCCTACAGGTAAGAAGCTGTTGGGAGACAGGCAATTCCAGGGACATCACAAGTGATCTTCTCTTACAAGAATCTCACTTAATGGCAGCACTCGTACTACAAGTGCCACTTTCCAGGCACAAGGATTGCCAGAACAAACTTATATGAGCATGTCTAACCTTCCAAGTGGTTATCAAAACCTTTGGAGAAAGCACATTAGAGGGAAGCTGGGGAGCAGACAAGATTTCGTTGAGAAGTTCCTGTCCAAAAGGAGGAAATACTTTTAAACTGGCTTTATTCTCATTTCCTAAAGGGGAAAATAAAAAAATAATTAAAAAAAAAGAAACAGCAAAACTGCATCTGTAGGCATATAGGAGACATACTAAAGTTGCACTCTATTTTGAAACGCAAACAAATACTGGAGCTACAGGGAAACATCTAAACTCCGTCATTGGACGGCAAGGCTTTGACATGACTGCAATTATTACTTCTTTTCTGCAAAATCTCCCTCACTGCTGGGACAATCACTGGTCTTGGAAACACAGCAGCATGGATGGAGTTTGTGAAAAATCTCTGGAAGAACAAAGGAAAACAGGAAATCGGGAAACTTATGTGGAGAGCACTCTCTTAAGAGTAATAGCTTATCTTTACGGAGCAATAGAAATACTGAACAATCACAAAAGAAAGACAACAGGTTTCTGCAAACTCCTGAATGCCACATGGATCAGCTTCACTCGTGTAGCCTGGGGTGTGCAAAGGTACACAAAAGAAGGAATTCATCAGAGTGCAAAATAATACTGCCACCTCCACTCCCTCAGGCTCTGGGTGGGTGGCAGAGGCTCCATCACAGCGCTGCTGGCAGACAGTGTCTTGTGGAGATGATGAATCACTAAACTTGCCACTTGCCCTGGGTGGGGGTATCTCCAGGCACTGCTGACTGCTGTCTGTGTTCACCATCACATGAAACTACACTCTGCAGAGCATCATCTACTTGCTTCATATCCCGTATTTGCCTACACTGCCAGGCTCTAGAGCGGGCGTGACAGCACAGATTACACAGGAGGCTCACCCAGTGCTTCTCCAGGGAGATTGCCACCCATAATTCAACCACCCTTGGTTTAAACCAAGAGCAACACACAAGTCAGAATGATAGTTAACTCACGTGTTCTGTACAATACTCAGACCAGGCATGTGGCTGGTAGCCCACAAAGCCCACCAGACTTGCACCTCTGGTACCTTGGAATTTACAGAAGTTTTGGATGTGTTTTCCTCATGCAAGCTGAAAAGTTATGCTTAAAACTCAAATAAAGTTATTTTTCACATTATGCTAGACATAGAAATCTGTATTTAGTTCTCTGTAATGTGTCATGTCTCCAGAGAGCCACACAGGCCAGAGGACCATTAGTACCAGTGAATATTACAAGTTTCCACCTAACTTCTAATGAGCATCCCAACACAACAGTCCCTGTCTTACCATCCCTTGCTCAGTTTCCCTGTAAGATAAGATAGTGTCTGGATAACGAATGAAACTTCTAGCATTAACTGATTTTAAGCCTTATTCCATAAACACATTTTTGGTGGTTTGCAAGTTTGGGGTTTTGTTAGTTGGTTCTTTGCTTGTTAATGGGGGATTTTATTTTGAAAAAGAGAATCTTTCCTGCCCATAAGGGTTAGTATTACTGGCTAGATTTAACAAAGCATTAGATACTTTACCTTGGATTCTCAGGTTTAATCTCTACATTTACACATATTTTCCACTTGAGGTCACTAAATTAAATGAACTGATTTAAGAAAGTGCAGAGGGTTGCCAGTCAGTTATTTTGTAGAATCAGCCCACACACCCACTGAATATTACATGGACATGCAAATCAAACAGCAGCATTTCACATTTGTGTTGTGCTCCCTTCAGTAAGCTCTCAGCACCATGCACACTTCCCCTTTAAACCATAACTCCATTTCACATTAAAGTTAACACTTCAAAACCAGTTTTCTAATTTAGAATGAACACTTCATAATTACATTTTTCTTAAAAGCTGTAATAAACTTTATTTAAGCAAGTGCTTCCCATTTTATTGCCAACCCTAAACATTGTTCATTTGCAAGCACAAAGTGTCCTCTTGACACGATAATGAAAGTGCATTCATACATGTCAGCTGGAGCAATTATGTACTTCAGATTTATACGCAACAAGTATTATTCAGTCTTTTCTGCTGACATTTTCAAACATGACGTGCATATTAAGATTAACACCTAGAGTGTGAACATAGTTCACTTCAACTGCAGATTTCCCAAGTCTCCCATAAATTTGGACCACATAGAATAGGCAGAATCTTTTTGTAAATAGGCCAACTAATTCCATGGCATATTCACACAGATTCACTGTTGTTCAATTACCTCTCCCGTACCTAACAGAGAAACAAAGGAAGAAACAAAAGAGAACCTGAGCCAGTATTTATGAGTGTCTTGACCGATCTCACAGTGCACTAGGCACAGGGTGAATCCCTGTTCCTTTCACTGGAGCAATTCCCCACTTCCTAAGCCACTTGGCTTGGTCTCCAGCAATGCTCACTGCCTGGGCTTGCAGCCTCACCAGTGCAGGCTTGGATGGGAACTGCTAGACGGATCCAGAAAAGATTACATCCTACAGCTTGGAGCACAGAGATTGCTGGGATAATGCTGATTGATCAAAAAGGGATAAAAGAAGTGATTACTTTGAAATTGGATTTTAAAGGACACCTCTTTTCCTTACACATCCTGAGCTGTCTCAAATACGTTCCATCCTCAGAAGTCACAGAAGAAAACATAGATTATTTGCTTCCCTTTATTTTAATGAGCTTTTCTTTTTTTTTTCCTTTATCCAATGACTCCAACTCTCAAAAAAACCAATCAAAATCAATGGAAAACCACTACTTCCTTAAAGAGGAAAACCCACTTAACTTGATAGAATGCAAAACTCAACAAACACAACTTGAGCCAAGCTGCTTTAGGTGGAACTCAACAGCTGCAGCACCAGTTGCCCCAGGGCCCTACTCTCCCCCTGACACTTGACTAGCGGTACCCTTGATTTCCTCACTTACAGAGCCGTTGTGAGGATCATCGCTCTGTGAACCTAAAGTGAGATAAACAGGAAAATTGCCAATATTCTGTCCAGAGCACGTGGAACGACAGATTTGGGTGTGCTTGCTACCAAGAAACATTCTTGCAGGACAGAATCCAACAGCAGACAGTAGAACTTAGAACTGCCTAACTCTGCTTCATCTTGCCCATTCTTGAAAACCAACCAAAATTAAGCAGCCTAACAAAGCTCAGTGTCTTGCTTAAAATATCTGGCATATAATTTCACCATGACTCCACACCACTGAGGCAAGAATGGGTTTATCCTTCATTTCAAGGAACAAAGAAACAGGGACTGTCTTTGCAACAGGTCATGAGAACTGACACTCAACCATCGACAGTTACAGACCTGCAATGGTATGCGCATCTTCAAGAATAAACCATCGTACTGATATAGCAGTAATGGCTCAAAAGCAATACAAGACACAAAAAACCCAAAATAATTTACTCAGATTTGCGTTACCTCAAGAATAACCAGCTGAGTGAGAAAGAAAAGCCCAATCCTAATTGGCATATCCCAGTGAAAACACAATGCACATTCAAGCAACAGGCCTTGCCACAGGCACTGGGCTTCAGTCCTAACCACTCCTGCTTGTGTTATCACCCTTAGTGTTACTAATTTTAACTGATTTTCTATTTTAATCTATGTTCCCATTGTCACTGGAAGCAAATGGAAAATTGCAATGAGGATAGCAGGTGGAAAATAAAAAAATTAGCACTTTAAATTTAATGCTTAATTTCCTCTATGGGAACTCCAGAGGCACAAGTAATGGTTCATTGGAAACAAGTCATTATGTCAAACATCTAAAGACAGAAATAATCTACCAAGCTTCTGATTTCTTATGAGCTCATTTACAACAGGATTTAGCTTTGGAATAATTTATAGACTCTTTAGCGTTATCTGCAATTACTTCGACAAAATTATTGTGAGAAACAAGACAGTGAGAAAAAAGTTACACCACAGGTACACACACACCACTACCCTACACAAAATAATTGTGTATCTGTCAGGAAATATACTTTATCTGATTGCATAAAAACCCCATTTTTTTCCAAGTAGAACAGGGAAGAAAAAATTGATTGAGAGATGCAAATCTGAGGAATATAAAAGTCTGCAGTTTTGCTATATAGATCTTGCACATCTGCAGGTTAGACATTATCTATGAAATTAGTCTGACCCCATAAATGTCACACAAGGCATGACAGAGACATGTCATTTGTTTCCAAGGTGCCCCACTTGAAGAAATGAGATCTGCCTACTTTGATGAAAATGAAAATTGTTGCATGGATACATCTGGAGCCATTAGTTATTAGCAAACTACTGCCTCAGGACTTGGTGTAGAGAAAGGGAATTTAAAAAACCAAAACAACTGCTTCAACAAGGGAAAAATCTTTGTGTGTAACACAAAAAATAATAAACCCCATGGTTAAATTACTAATAGTAACAAATGGAAAATTGAACTGAATAAAGCCGCTTTGCCAGAAACCGGCCAAGTCTAAAACATGTAACTACATTCACTCAAAGCCATTGGTGTTACACCTCAGAACATGCCTAGAAGTGTCAACAGTCCCAGCTGCAGGGCCATTGGGGACCTACTCTTTGTTGAGCAGGAAATGCAAAGGTCTGCACCCAGCTGAAAAGCAGATCACTCTTATCCAAAGGCAGTGATTTCTATTCTCTGCATACACAACACAGTGGTGAATAGCAAAGGGCACCTCTCACAATGGACACTTGAAGAAATAACAGCTCCCTATGTGTGTTCCTTTACGTTTGCTGCAGATGAGCTGTAGGTTTGCTATGACACCACCATATTGCACTATCACTCCAACAATTCTCAGCTGTCAGTCAGAATAATTCCTTCCACTTGTTAGATGCACACTCAGATCTGACTTACCCACTGCATCATCAGTATGTCCCCCAGAAGAAAAGCCTGTAATGGAGTTTTCCAAAATAAGACAAGAAGCAGATCCCATAAGAAACGAAAGCTCAGTTTTCATGTATTGTTTTGGTTTCCACTTGTGAGTAAATATTTGTACAAACACGGACTGGCACATCAAAGCACCAAACTCCCCTGTTTATCAATAGGTCAGCTCCATGAACACAGAGCCACAATGTAAGGTCCCCAGGGCCGTCTTTGAAGTGACCTTAACCCGATAAGAGAATGAAATGAATAGAAAAGAGAAAATATTATCTCTTTGGGAGCTCAATGCTTGAAACCTGTTAAAAAAGGGGAAATCCAACCAAACACACACCACAAAAGAGCCTGACAGCAGTGCCAGGCTATACTGAGTTATNCCCCCCCCCCCCCCCCATTTTGTTATTTTCACTATGCTACAGACTGCTGACAGTACAGTCTTTTCAATTACAGTTGTTTTTTCAAACATTATTTCTCTGGCCAACTTAGCTGTAAAGCTGCAGTCAGGCTAGTTTTAGTCAATATATTCTTAGTTAATTTACAAAACTAAAATTAAAAGTACATTAATGTAAAAAAAAATTTTACAGGCATAAAATTACTATATTAGAGACCTTAATTTAAGTATAACAGCAAACCTGACAAGAGCTGTCTTTTCTCCCATACAGATCAACAATCCACAGGATCCAGCAAGTGGCTTTATATAAAAAGTGAGACTGCACACTTCAAAACACATTAGAACCTAAAATTATGCTTTTTTTAGATAACACAAGATGCCCTAGACCAGTTCCTGCTCATGCAGTATGGAGTGTATTTCAGTGAAATCTGTGAATCCAGGCTGTGACAGAGCACAGGTGAACTCTGGGATCTGCTCCCCTCTGTCCTCACCCCACAGTGGGGCAGGTCTGTAGGGCTGCTCAGAGCAGCTACTCTCAGCTACTCTCCACGAACAATAGAAGGCATTTGACAACGAGACAACTCCGAGACTTCCAGACTTCTCTTAAGCTACAGCCACAGAGGAAGAGCATGGACCTCTCTGCAAGATTCCCAGAAATCCTGGTCGAATATTGTCAAACCCCAAGTCCCATGCCAGCAGAATTTCTCACACAAAGAAAGGTGACGTGGATGAAAACCAGTAGTGCAATAGCCCAAAGCAGTCCAGGTCTGTTTGTCAGAACTAACTAATCAAATCAGCGTAAGACAATAGGAAACACAGGACAAATAATCCAAAACGAAACTGCTGTGAGCAGTTCTGCCACCAGCATAAGACAAGCCCACAATGCAATTATAGTACCTTATCATAATTGAGTACCATTGTGCTGTTATCATGCAACAATCTAAAGATGGGAAATGCAGATGAGCTGGAGCACAGACCTTCCTTCCTCCAGAGGCCAAGTTGCACTAGACCATGCACAATAAAACTGGAATGCAATCTAAATATCCATGGAGTCAGTTGTTCAGATCATTAGCAAAAGCTTCAGAGTTCTACTCTGAGATGGAACAAGTACTGATAATTATTTTTGTTATGCAAACTAATTCCCCTGAGTGTCATCTGCCTCTTAAGGTATTTAGGATTTGAACTGTTCCTGCTGTAAAGCATAAGACAGAACACAAGGAACTATATTTAATAATAGCACTAACACAATCATATTAAAGTTTATAGAAAGCATTTCACTCCCACATTCAGAAGTGACCTTAACTTTTTTATCATCCCTATTTCATTGCAATATAATTTTGTTTACATTCCATCAAATGGCACGAAAAGCAAATAAAAGCAAACAGACCTTTTCAGCAATTCTCTAAGCTACAGGGTTTTTAAGACTATTTCCCCTGAAGTAATCCATAGCTTTTCTTTCCCCCACCCAGTTTTCAAACCCCTTTATTCCCAGCTCAGTAACAGGCAAAGGATCACTGGTCAGAGCAGAACTGCTGTAGTTGTATGGAAGATGCTGATGGCAGAACACGGTTCACTTGTTGAAGTATATTGAGACGGGACAGCAGGAAATGAGAAACATTCTACCTGTCTGTTTCTTGAATCACTTGGCTCTTCACAAAGCTTTCTTCATGACTTCTTTATTATGTTTTTCTTTCTGCTTTTCTATTCCCCAGTGGAGAGACATTTCTAGGTTCATTTCAGTAATGTCAAAATAATTGAATCAAAACCAAGAACGAAGAATTACAAGAGCTGTGTCTTGATGAATTTATTATTAGAGTAAATGATAAGAGTTCTAAATTTCCCAGTAGACCCCTCAAGTTCAAAAACCAAGCAGAAGGCACACAGAGAAACACACACAATAATATTAATACTGTCTTCACCTTTCCCAAGTGCTCACTCTTATCATATATAAATCTACACAGAAGGGATCAGAGCAGATGCTTATTGTTTTACATTGTTACCGAGTCAATTATTCTGCCCTAAAGCACTGTTTCAACCACTGTAAATCACAAGTGATTCCACTAAAAGCAATGAGTGCCATGCTCACATAAAATTGAGAAAGGCTCCTGGCCTTGAGAAAGTTCAAGGGGAACATGCCTATATGGTACTAAAACCACATTGTTTTATATAATTTTTTTGTATAAAAGTTAATGAGAGCCCAGTTGTAAATCTGCTGGGGAAAAAAAAAATCATGCAGAACACTATTTAGACAATAATCCAAAATATAGATATATTGTCACTGTTACAAATGGCACAAGCAAACTGATTGCCACTTCCAACAGCTACAAGGAAACAGTAATATTTAAGGATATCCATGCACTTGATAATACTTATTTTTAAAGACAATAAACCTTGGAAAATTCAAGATGGAAAAGGAGATCAGATTTCTCAACTATTTGTTAAAAATAGTAAAGGGATACAACAAGATTCCCTCCGTACTTTAGTGTCACACATCAGAAGCCTTGTAGAAATTTCTCTGATGTGCTCCTGTACTGAGACAATATAAGTTTATTGTTACATCAAATGAATTAGTTACACACAGTCAAAACATACTATGTCAGTGGGCTAAATTTAGGATATTGGCCTGTAGCAGATTTCAGTTAAAAAAACACAAAAAGTTTATACAATGTTGCCTCTGCATGACAATTATGAATGAACAGGCCAGGACATACATAATTCAAATTCTCCTAAAAGATTTTTGTAGCTGCCTAATACAGTCTTTCTAAAACAGATTGCAAAATGGTGCTTAGATTGGGAAATAGATTGGGTTTTGAAACAAATATGCTCACAACATTTGAAATTAATACTGCTACTTTGTTTCAGAGTCTGAAGGAAAAATTTTATTTCTTCTTTCCTGCATATTGGCGTATTAATTCCGGACTCATGCACGTAACTGCATTCATGTTAACCGCTATATTACCATGTGATGCATCAGTTTTTTGAGAGAGTTCCTACAGGGTGCAGCAATGCAGGCTGGCCCCCGGCTTTGCAGCCCAAATAGCCATCAACAGCAGCACAGCCCAAGGGAAGCCGCACAGCCTCACGGCACAGGGACAGCTGAAGCCTGCTCACTTTGCTGCCTTGTTTCTGCATTCTCTACAATACACAGTGCTTTATGGCACGTTTTAAAAGTACTAATAGGAGTAGTAAAAATAAAAAAAGGAAAAATGGGATAAAATGCTGGCCATATTTATGGAAATAGATATCAGTGACAGGGAGTCCTAACAGATTCTGTGTTAAGGGAATGGATTCTGTAATTATGGCAGACTCACTCCAGGCTTTCACAAAGACACTTGAAATTCAGGCATTAGTACAGTGCTACCACAAAAAAAAAAAAGGCAAGCACAGCTCTAAAATATACGTGCAGATATATTCCCCCTATGGAGAAAAAAAGATGAACATACTAAGCACAAGCATAACAAGACCTGAAATCTAGGCTGACTTCAATCCTAGCTACCACCCACTCTTAAGGAAGAAAAGCAATGTAGAACTGGAACAGAGAAGGGATTCCTGGTGCTATTTCACTTGCTTTAAGAGAGGAAACTAAAATAGCTGGTAAAAAAAAAAACCAACAACAACAAAAAAACCCCACAAAAACAAAAAACCACAGCTTTCCTTCTTAGTTTGGTTTCTGTTCCTTTACAAATACAAACAGACATGGCTATAATCTGAAAAAGTTAAAATTGAACAACATGAGAACCATTGCTTTTGGTCATTGGCTTATCATAAACATTGCTCCTAAAATGTGGTTTTAAGTTTAAACATAGTCCTTTTAGCAGTCCAGATTTAAAGCTTTGTTTCTTTAATTTTAACCTGACTGTGAATTTATCATCTGGAGACAGAACTCTCTGGTTTGGGGCTTATGGAACTCTGACACTTCATGCTCACTGGAACCCAGCACTCACCACACATCTTGACTTTACCCCTTGTCTTTAATTATAAGCTGGTATTCAGCACTGCCTTTTACAAACCATGATCTTTTGTGCGTCTCCTTCATAATTATAACAAACTTTCTAGCCCCTCAGCAGACAAGCAACATTACAGGCCTGTCAGGTTGCTGGTGATAATGTCTTATTCTACAATGCCATAAGAAAGGCTGTCCTTTGAGGATCAGAAATGTACAATATGCACTGCTTCAATGTGTAAAGATAAGATTAAACTACAAGGAAGGCAATTAAATGCTTAGATCATATTAATAAAAGCATTTCCTGTGTTTACCCTGGTATTATCATTGCCTACAACATTGAGCAGTGTGTTTGTTTTGCTGACTAAAACATGAGCTGAAAACTCAAAAAGGGATTAAGGAACCGTTTTTCAAAGCATACAGTCCAAGCTACTTTTGTTCAGTGCCTTTTTACTCTGATGTATTGAAAAATTCTGCACTTCAAGGGACAGAGCTCTGCATAGAAGAAACATCAACCTGTCTACAAACAAATAAACACATATTAAACTCCTTTTAACTTTGATGTTTCTGTTGAAAAGTGCAGCTCATTTTATAGCACTAATGCTTTATTTTTCTTCACAAAAGTCACATTAACCTATCAATAAAAATCATTTATTTACCTTCATTTTGCCATCATGTCCTCTAAGTGACAGTGATGGAAATCAGAGCCTCTCCAAGCTGAATAAACTTGTTAAGCATTTAGAAAAGTAAATTTATATAATGTGGCACTAGAAATGGTGCCATGATGGCACTGCTCAAATGTAGACAATTGTGGCTATTTTTATTTCTAAAGATTCCTTGAATCTTTTTGATCACTACTACCTGTGACATAAGTCATGTAGGTTCCAAAGCAAAGGAGGCAAGAAATTAAATAAAGATCTATTTTCCAGTGAAAAGTTTCAAGGTTTTTGACTCAGTAGCCATGGGCTTGTTACCTAGCAATATTTCAGAAAAGGAATGAGAGACCGGAAAAATATACCATTGCACAGAGCTACCCAGCCACAATTTGATCCTATGCAAAGGTGGAGTGGTGTCCAGCCGAGGAGGCAGAGCAGGACAGACCTTGCCAAGCCAGCTCTCATGTCACTGAGCCCTGAGCAGCACTGAAAACAACCTGAATTTACAGATGTCACCTGGCTCAGGGAAACAAAAGACTGGATCTGTTATGTTTTTTCACATTTATTAGTACAACAAGCCCTATTAATTATCATAGCGTAAATAATGCCCAAAGTAATAATAAGCCACAACTGATTTGTTTACAAAATATTTAGGCCTGTAAATTAGTGTCAGAGGGAAGTGTGTCCACTGTTTGAGATATTTAAAGATAGGATGTATAAAACACCAGGAAAATGTTCTTGGAGATAAGCCTGTACTTACAGGAACATTAGCTAGATTATCTACTAAGGTTATTTCATGTCCAGAAGATAAGTCAATTTACATGAAAGTTAAAAATTAGACATTTACTCAGCATTTTCTATTTCTGCTGAACTGTTAATATTGTTTTACAACAGGAACAAGACTGGGAGTTTTGTTTTTTAAACAGAAAAATGGAAAAAGTGTTGGACTATGTGCAATTTCTTTTGTATTACGTGGAATAAGGAAGGGAAAAATCTTCCGGGCCAAAACACCCCATTCTTGAATGGTAAGTACTTAGTTTTGGCAGACACTGAAAAGTGTCTAACAAAACTAATTACCACATATATAAAGTACAACTTTATTGAACAGGAGAGAAAATGTAATACAGTCTTGTGAAACACAGGCATGATGATACGTTACAGAAACGCCTATTAAGATCTAAAACTTACGTGAAGGAATTCCTGTTTGCCAATACAAAAAAACCCAAAACCACAATATACTTTTATCACACAATGTAATTAAATCTTCACTATACCCTGTATAAGCATCAGCATACTCACTTGGAAGCTCGTAGCATTTTTAAGTCAGAGTTCTTCTGGCTTGCTCATTTTCTATGCTTAATGCAAGCTGTAATTTTTATCTTTTTCCTTTCCCTAAAATCAGGAAGAAATGTTTCCTAAGCAGTTACATCCCATTGTGTAATAGCAAAAAGCCAGAAGACTATTCCTCTATGAAAGGAAAGATTTTAAATTGTTGGGTTTGTTACAAGGTTTTTAATGTGTTGCGTATAAATCCATATATGCAATTACAGCCACAGCGTGGCCACATGATAACTTGATTAAAACTTGGATTAAAGGAATTAAAACAATCAAGCTTTAGGGTGAGAGACGCTGCAAGGAACGCCTTCATCAAAGGCCCATTTCCGTGTGTCAGCAAATTCAGCACCAGAGCCCTGCCAGGGCCACGCTGTTCCGTACACACCGACAGAACCCCCATTAAGTGAGGATCCCCCCACCCCGGCCAGCAGCAGTCGTGCCAGGGAATCGAGAGTTCTTGGGTGAGCATGGACCAACAACACACACTGGGATTCCTCTGGTGAGGAATATTGTCTGCCAGAGACCAGGACTGGTGGCACGGTGCATAAAGCTCCCTCCCACTTCACAGGGGCTGGCCTTCCACAACTTGGAGACATGAATGTGTTAATTAATTAGAGCATAATTCCTTCAGCCCCACTCTTTTTTTCTTTGCTACTCTGCTGAAAATGCACAGATCCCCACCAAGCTACTGCTTGGACAGTTGGGCAAGAAGTTACTGCACCTACAAACTGAACGGTGACCACCTGGAAACACCAGCCCTCTACAGCCTCTAGTTATGGAAATGAAACACAAGTTAATTAGCCAATTAATGCTTGATCAGAGGAGAAAGAGTTACACAATTCTTTAAATTCAGCACAGACTGTTAAACCAAAAACCGCTGGAGAAAAACAGGGCACAGATAAAGATCTCTTGATGTCAAGCACACAACAAAATTAGAAGCGATATAATTTTTAAAAGTACAAGATCAATATAAAAGAGCATTTTAATAAATGTGAACCCCTTAACCTGCCAAATAGAGAACACAGTCCACGAGTTGGAAAGCCAGCGGAGGTCACAGCACATAAAATTGCTGATGTGCTTTCTGCGAGAGTGGAGAGGGTAAGTAAATAAACAAACCATCTTGGAATGGTACGTTGCTTCTGTCCATATATATTCTTGTTCAGAGTTTACTTGCAAAAACATATTTGCATAGTTGCCAGCAAAACAAAATTATACCAGATACCACTGCCTGCTCAGCCAGCTCAGATCAGTCAGAATCATTAAGTGCCCCAGAGGGCACACAGCAAATAGAACTCCTTACTTTGATCACAGATAAAGAGTGGGATAATGACCGACATCAACAGCTGGCATTGCCAGTCAAGAGCTGGTACTGGCTTTAACCTGCTCTGTTACACATATCAGATTTAAGAACTACCTCTATACAGGGAAAAGTCCTGGAATTTTTATATCAGTCCTTAACGGAGCTAACCCTGACCTGTGGATTACCAGAGAAGGCAGAGAAAGCAGACTTACTTTTTCTTCTGCCACAAGCTTGGTTTAATCTTAACCCCCTCTTCTGAAAGTGAAGGAACTTTTTTCAGATATTTATGTTTCAACTTGCAACACACAGTGAAGGCAAGACCTATGCATGTGGTACCTAAAATCAGCTTCAGGAGCAGAAGGAGCTCACTGCCAGGGACTTTTGCTGAGAATAAGTGCACTTCCTGCAGTTTGCTCAAGAAACTTAAATACTTAGGGAAGCTTAGATATGAGCAAATTAAAATCACATTAAAAACTTCAAAAATTTAAAAAACATTTATATCATAAAACATAGTGTATAACTCAGTGTATATAGTCCTACACCTCCCTTTGGAGCTCAGCTTTTTGTCCCTCAGTTTCCCAACTGCTTTTAAAAAGTCATTTCTAATCCCAAATTTTTACTTTTTTTTTTAAAGAGAATAATTTAGTTTCTCCCAGTTTTCATTTGAAGATAAACTTCCACTGGAAAATTGATTGCCGGGCTTGTAAAATTGCCAACATATGTTTTCCTGAAAAACATTGCTTATTCATGGTTTCTCTTGCTCACTGTTACCTTCAGATACGTATTCAAGTTTGGAGGATGGAGCTTAACAAATAGTCCTCGGTGGCTCTCCCAGGCATTTAAAGGTCATTTGAGAGTGTCTGATTGGAATGATTGTAACTGAGATTAGTCCTCAGCTGATGAGAAATAAAATGAAAAGGGCAAGTCGTTCAGGAATATAAAGGAGATACACCAGACAGTATTTGCCTTGCTTTTGCATAAAGCAGCACATCCTCTCCCAGGCACTGATGTAGTGAATCTCCAATAATTATTATAGTAAACAATAGCTTTTAGATCAATTCTGCTCTCATTTGGATCCTATAGTCAAGATCTACTGCTTATAAAAAGCTTTCTCTTTGGAAACTTTAGAAATGGCTGCACATAGAAACCTCTGGGAAAGTAAGATTTCTATGAATAATTCCAGTCACCAACTTGGAAATTCTCCCCCATGAGAAAATAAGAATGCACATCATGTAACATACGACTACATTTATATACTATAGAGCCTGAACAACCGAGTTGTTAATTTTGCTCTTGCTTCCGTTTTTCGTGGGGCAACAAATGTTCCATCAGCCATTATCTTGAGAAAAATTGTAACTGATGGGTTCATTTTCATTTATGCCTAAGGAATTTTCACATAATTGTAAGCTGGAAAATATTAGATAATTAACATCGGTGATAAATCTGCATTCCTACTGATTACCCTGTTCCACATATATGCTTAATTGTCAACATTGCAATAGGTTTAACTGCAAATAGACATCGCCCATTAGCCAACGAGACTGCTCAATGAGGAAAACACAGACATTTTAGCTGTTATTTGGAGGATGAGAAGAGCATAATTATCATTTAAATAGGCGGTTTTACTTTTCTTATCACTCAGAATCCCCTCCAAAAACACTCATCTTCAGTATTTGGGGATAAAGAAACAATATTGTTTACAATAACAGTGATACTGAAGTCTCCTAATGCACTGTCCATCCCAAACTGTCACAGTGTTTTGCAAAGATAGAAAAGAAATATATTCCTTTCCATTTTTAGAAAGAAGGAAACAAAGGGGGAACAACGTGCCATGTGGCTGACAGTGTATATCTTGAGTTACTAGATAAACCTTACAAAGGAGAGCTGAAATAGAGAACTGACTTTCCAGATCCACATGGAAGACGAATTTTCCCTACATAGGTCACGTCCATTTCAAGAAGAACAGGGAGATGGGGGTCGCTCTACTGCACAATTCCTTCTGCCTTGCATCCTAGTTACTAATGCCAAAAGAAAAACAAGATCTAAAGAGCTCCCTGTGATCCCTTTGTGTGCAGATTTTCTAATTGGATTTGACATCCTTTTCTTCAAAAAGGTGGGTGATGAATAAAGTGAATTACTTGGTAGCGGGGCTGGCAAAAGAGCTCAGGTTTGGTGCACATTTCTATGGGCTGTCCCCCTGGTCAGTCTAACACTGCCTGTTCTTGGCAGCTTTTCTTCCTTTGCCGCAGGAGCTCCTTCAAGTCTCACAAGCCTGTTTTGATTCCAGTGACCAGAACATTCCCAACAGAAGCTGAATCATCCTCCCCAGTGCATTCAGTCATAGTCCCTGTACAGGTCCTGGTTAATGACAGAATTATATTCCAAGCTATTGAGCATTTGTGCTCGCTCAGTCTAGTGTTTCAGCCTGCTCTATCTATCACCAGTGTTATTTCCCTGGATGGTTGTTTCATATTTTATTAGAAATGACAGCTCTATTATTAACAAGAAAAAAATATAGCATGAAAGAAAAATACAAGTACTAGCTTTAAGATCCAGGTACTGAAGGATGTGCGAGTTTTATCTGGTGACACATAGGAAATAGCTGGATCTGTAAAATATTTTCTACTTGAATGGTTTATTAAAACTGACACCAGTACAACAATTACTACCAATTATTTTGTCAGAATGTCTCTTCCATTCAAAGTAAAAAAGTTAGTAGCAATAAAAAAATACATCAAACCTAAAAGCAGCTAAAGATCATTTTACTAGGGGTCACTTCATTGCTCAAAAATTTAGTGAGGACCGAGGAAGAACTTTCTCTCCAGATTATTAGTTCAAACCAGTACCTGATATTAATCACAGAAATAAATCCCAGCAGGTATTTTATGGTAGCTTGTATAGGTTTATAACTGTATGATCCACTGGTTAATAATGCCTTTGGTGCCACAAGTTACATTTCATGCTTGGGTCAAGCCTATTAAGTCTACTAAGGTCTCAGTTGCCTCTTGGATGGACCACCAGGGCCCAGAAGAAATTTCAAAAGCTACTGGCCTCAGGCTACTTCTGAGTTCAATACACATCCTACAGATATATGAGTGAGAGCAGCGCTGGCCACACAGGGCAGGGGCAAAAAAAAAATAAAAGCAAAGCTATTTCAAATTTGAACCTAATGGAATAAAAATTTACCTTATTTTGATATACAGGAACTCAAAGTAATACATTTTTACAATTCTCATTTCCAGAATTTAAAGCCAGAAGAAAGCATGAGGCCACACAGGCTAACCCTGTGTGCTTCATAGACCATTGGTTTTCCCCCAGTTACTCCTGCAGGGGCCAAATAACTTGTATGGGATGAAAACATTATTTTCACTCAACTTCAGAGAATCCCTACACCCTAGACCTTCGATTATATGTTCCAGTAGTTAATAGCCCCCTCTCCCACATATATTTCATATTTAACACCCAGCCTGAATCTGTCTAGTTGCAGCTCTCAATCACTCACTACTTCACCATTTTCTGTGGGATTAAAAACCAATCTTTACTCATGAAGAAATTATATGTTGTAACTAAGGTGTCTCAGGAGTAAATCTGTAATGGTAGAGCATTTCTCCATTCCTCAAATGGTTTTAACTGAAGGAAAAAAAAACCCCATCTTACAATAACCTTTGAGTACCACCCAGAATCAAGCACATTTTCTAATCCTGTTTGTAGAAAAAGTCATTCTATTTATCTCTTGACATAAAAATGGCCACAACAGAAAAAGCTTGAATTATCTCCATTCTGACAAAAGCAGGCAAAGATCATATTCCACCCAGAGGAAAGGAAACACTATAGAGACAAAAACAACCGAACCAAGGAACGAGACAAAACCAAAAAAAACCCCAATAGCCTGAGAAATCATTTATAAGGACAGGGCTTGAGAAGGACATGAAATTAAGACCACAACCTCATTAGCATTCAATACCTCTGGCTGCTCTTGTCAATGTCCTCAAGAACAAACAAGATTTTGCAGGCACAGATGTTTGCCTTGACCACAAAGCAACTACCACAAGTGACACATGCATCTTTTAAAATGCTTGACACCAATCAGATAGTACATTTTTTTAAACATTATCATCTGAAAATCTTCATGAAAGGTGATAAACAATGGGAAACATTTCCAAGCAGAAAATCAGAACTTGAGAAATGCATTGTTATGAAATAAAATATCTGCTGGGTTTCAGTCACATAGGCTGAGCTTAGAAAGCCTCAAAAAGCCATGTGCCATTCTAGAAAACAAAATCTAAATTGTAGGATACAGGTTGTTGCCACAGCTACAGTAAACAGTCTGAATTAACTGATTATGGGAACCTCCTTTAGATCATCCTCCCACCTGTTTAGAATCACCACCAATCCACAAACTGCAAGGCAAATTAAGTATAAATAAGTAACAGCTGGTGTCAGATAGGATATCTAAACATAAACATACTTTCCAAAAAAATAAATATACACTTACAAAGCCGAGACCAAGTTAACAGACCCTAAGCACTTGGCCAATACATCCAACATACCCAAATGCACATTTTCAAGTGAATATTACACTAAGACACATCATTCCTACTCAGCAGGGCAGCAAAGCTATCCACTTCTTTAACTCACATCTGCATTTCCTTCATGCCTTTATTTCCAAGTCTGCATTTCTATCCCAACAGTCCTCTGGTGACTGTTTTGATGCGACACCAAGCATTGTTACTGCTGCCATTCAAAGGCCAGAAGCTGCCCACTGTACGGCACCTGATAAACGCTATCTAACACCGCAAACACCGACAGTCATTTGCATCACAACAGTGGCGCATTTTTCTAAAGAGAAATTGCTTATTTGGGGTTGAAGGGCAAAATGACAAAACTGGCAAACGTATCAGAATATTTTCTTTGTTTCCTTAAAGCTCGAGTATTTTTTATAGATATGGTTTTATTTTGGATTTTAACTACACTTGGAACTCTACCACCGTTCTGCTAAAATGAGTCTTCTAAAGCAAATGGTGATGGCAGAAGAGCTTATTGCCGATGAGCCTCCATTAACCATTCTCCCAGAGCACTTCCGAGATATTCTCGTGCACATTCGCATTTCTCAGGCCCGCAAGTTCAATGCAAAAAGAAGTGGTATGTTCTCATGCCTCTACCCCTAACTTCGTTTGCATATGAATGCAAGTCATGCTTTGGAAATTTGCAGTAACAATCCAGTGACTAATGGATGCGGAAGAAATTGAAAGCACTGACTCCTGGAGATCAGGATTTCAAAAGCATTTCTAAAAGACTTCAGCGAACAAAATCGAACTCCACAGACATTGGGTAAAAGCAGCATTAGTCCAAGCTGCTGGTGTGCATAATTCTTAGGAAATACTTACTATGTGTGCTGTGTATGCCAGGCATGCTGGAGCAGCCTCAGTCTTTCCGGAGGATACAAACCACCAAGTATTTAAACGCATTCATTAAACAGTCTGGTTTGGTGGTTGTTAACTCAAGCCATATTGTAACTAGTTTCCAGAAGTGCCTCAGACCTTACCTCTCGACCCACAGTAAACGATTGCTTGTGACAGTGATTATAAACCCTCCAATCCGGCTAAATTCCCTCAAAGGGACTATTCAGTATCACCGAGAGGGATATTCTTCTGTAGGAAGACTGTTCTGGATATTAAGTCTCCATCTACACACATTTTGTCCTCCAATAGGTTTTACTAGGAATACAATTCCTCAGGTTGTGAACAGAAGGTTATTTCAAACTTGCTTCCAATTTGCAAGCAGAACAACTTTCTAATTTACTTCAGGTTAGGTCAACCAGTTTATCGAAGTCCCTGTGCCTGCTAAGTTCACTTTGGTGGAAACATTGGGGTGCATAACCCCAAAGACTTGCAGGCATTTTGCAGCTTTTAAAGAGGCAGCGGAGAGTGGTGATCAGCTGAGTGCCACAACTTCCTTCCCCACAGAGCTGCAGTTCCTGCACTGTCCCACTTTCCCCCGGATACTCATATCTTTCTAGGTAACCCTGCCACAGGACCTCGACAGAACTGAATCTGAATTCTGTCCTGAAGAGTTCTGATGGGTTGGAGGAGTTGATATTATTTGGAGAACAAGATGGATTTGCAACAGTATATTGAAATATAAGCTTTAATAATGAAAACAGTAATTGTGTGCCTATAATTTCACTGATTACAGAACACAGTTTGCAGCTCTCTAAATTACAGTTTACCAAAATGGCATCTTGAGTCTTTTAATCTCTGTGCTTCTTTCTAAACATCCATTCACATGACTTGTCCCTTCACAGCAGAATATGAATTTTGCAGAATTGCTTCTATATAATCTATAATTCTTGGAATAAAAAGAAAGCTACTTTAAAAGACACATTCTCAGGGTAGATCACTCTCAATGGGAGGCCCAGCCAGTTTCAGCCTGTGGGAGCCATAAACTGTTCTACTGTCTTTGGTTTAGTCAGGTGAATCTCATGAACCTGAAAAGGAGCATCCAAAAGTATTCGGTGCAAC
The DNA here is from genome assembly GCA_013396755.1 of Sclerurus mexicanus. Classification (NCBI taxonomy): domain Eukaryota; kingdom Metazoa; phylum Chordata; class Aves; order Passeriformes; family Furnariidae; genus Sclerurus; species Sclerurus mexicanus. The sequence goes on along the minus strand of VWZF01003761.1, from coordinate 304,932 downwards.
AGCATAAATGTAAAAACAGTTTTGTCCAATTATAGATTAAGAAGAAACCAGCACTGAGGTGCCTGACTGCACATGTGGCCACATCACTAGCAGAGTTAAAAGCACAAAGAACCAAACCTGTGTTTCCTTATTCAAAGCATGAAATGCAGTCCTGTTCTAAGGTTATTTAATGTGTGCTGTTGGTACAAATATTGCTCTTCTACAAATCCATTTGCTTTATAAAGAGACAAGGCAGCAGAATTAAAAAGAAAGCCCGTCTTTAGTTTTACTTGGAATTACAATGTACAAATCAAAGCAAACACTTGGAGTTCTGATAGTTACATTTTTGTTTGCTTTTAAAATCACATCTCTTCTTTTGGAGAGATGAAAGCCCTTTCCCTGCCTGGAAAGGCTTTTATCAGGAAATACAGACTAAGTATTCCATGCTTCATCACTTGTGGTAGCCAAATAAATCACAAAGTGACATAAATCCAAAGAGCTTGCAAAATATGAATGTTTTGATAGAAATTCCCCATCTCTTCAGGTGAAATTTATTTCTTCCTTTCTCAGTTTCAATAATTACCCTAATTACAGCTACTGTATTTCCTTCTGACTACAAAGTAATACAACTACTGAAAAATATGGTTGTGTCTTCCATCTACCATTTATTCTTCCTCTACATTGTTCTCTTTCCTTACATAACTCACGCACACAAAAAAAAAGAAAAAAACTTCCAAACAACCAAAACACCCTCATGTAACAAATAAAAAAAAATGAAAATTAGAAGTCAGAAAATTTCTTTATGTGTCTTTCCTGAGGCAGATACTCCCTTTTAAGTGCCCACTGGTTAGAGAGAGCCAGCTTACTCCCACCTCATCAGGATCCTGATGGAGCTGCTTGCAGTGCCTCAAAAAGGGTAACACTCCAGTTAGTAACTTTTAATAAAATTTCTGCCATTTTTTTTCCTCAGCACTTTTCTTACAGCTTCTACAAACTATTACAGACCCCTTCCAAGCATACTAATACCAGAGTGACCTGTTTTCCCTTGGGGAGGAAAATAAAATTATCAAGACTATCAAAGAAAAGCAATTTATAGTGATAGATGTTTGTATTTGAACAGAAGATGATCTTCGTTAAACAGCTTTTTAGATTTGTGCTATCATATTTCCAAAATATGACACAAAAATAGAAAAATAAAGAGCTTCTACTGTCCAGTGTGAAAAAACATTGCTTATATTTCAAGCCCACACTCATTTCTTAGCTATATGGGCAGACACCCAAAATGGTCCTACACACCAATTTATAACAGGGGGCATGGGCCATAGGAAGAGATGTGTTCTCACAGGTCCCATGTCCCACATTTTGGTTTCAGGCAGCCAGTCACATTCTCAGACTCATCAGCACCTAAAGACTTTTTGGAGGTCAGCAAGAGAGCTTTTACAACGTACAGCACCAAGACCTCTGTCACCACCTTCACTTGCAACAGCAAAGGAAAATTCACCATCCCTCACTCTCTGCAGCAAGATTTCCTCCTAAAATCTGTTCTACCAGAGCGCCCTGCATAACAAAGCAATTAAGATTAGATTCATTGTTTCAATTATAAAGATCATTCAATCTCTAGGCTCAACTCAATCCCTGGTCTCACCACAGAATCATTTTAGAGTGTTCAAATTACCTTATCACACCTTCCTAAATACACCCCCAAAGCACACTCGTTACAACATGAAAACTAAACAAGGACAAGGTTTTCAATAAAACATCCTAAAAAGCTTACCTGCTGATAGATGCCTCCATCCCAAGCAGGAGCACATCCCACCAACCCAACCTCTTCCTCACTGCCGGTGCCAGGCCTCTCCTGGCTTCATATACAGAGGCAAAACCGCTCTCCCCACCCACCTGCTTCTTAAACACACCCTTGTTAACTCAGCACCTGTAGCTCGTTAACACAGCTGATCCTAATACAGAAAAGCAGGTTCTTGTTCTAAACTATCCCAGATTTTACCTTTCTTATCGAATCATTGGCCCAGGCCAGTGAAAATTCCAGTGTTGCCTATTAAAGGAGTCGATCTACAATGTTGCAGGAATGTTTTGAAAGACAAACCAGACTGATACAATAATCTACTCTTCCTATACTGTTTATGGCTTCTAAAATTTGAGGGGTTTTTTTTAATACAAAAGCATGTGTTTATCGAAGCAGATGTTTTTCAGTGAACCAAACTGTTATGCATTTTAAAATGTTACATGTTTTAACATGTTACACATATTGAAATTACTATTTAATTTCTAGGCAAACTATAAGTATTTTTAGCAGTTATTTTAATAAATCTTAAAATTAACCACTGATAAATGTTAAAATACATTAAAAAACACCAACTAATGAACAAAATAAGAGCTTTGTTTAGAAAGTGTTGAAAAAATTTTGTTATCAGGATTTTTTTCAGGACTATTTTTGGACTGAATAGCCAAACAATCTGAACTTTTAGTAAAAAGATCAGCCAGAAGTACTTATGTGGTCATTTCTGTGATACAGAGCAGATCTCTTACACCAGAAAAAGAGACTGAATGACTTCACACAGCTTCTATGGTATTGAAGTAGTTATGTTGAACATTAACTTGGTTTCAACCTGCACCTCTTTCTGTTGATGCAATCTCAAACAAAACAAACCAAAAAATACAAACACGAGCTATATTTCTGGGGAGAGGCAACAGAGGCAATGGTACAGTCTTTGCTCATGTCAGAGGGATGCGTTTGTTCCGATCTCACTGTTTAAACATTCATTTATAGTGCCAGTGAGTGCTTGAAGCACCTCTGGACAAGGAAGCAGCTCTTTTGCTTTTGTTAGTGTATGAGATTTTAAAGAAAAGCATTAGACTTTTTCATTAATCAAATATTTAAACAGAGGTGCACAAATAGTTTAATAGGCTATATTATGATTCTACATTTTTGTTAAATAATAAATAGCTCATTATTGCTAATACACAATGGTAATCTGTTTGTGGCAGGTAATGGATTATATCTATGGCATTTCAAACAACATCCACTTACATGTAAATTATTACATTGGCATAAGAAACTTATAGCTAATATACTGAGACACTATTCAGTGCTTTAGATGAATCCTTTAGGCCATGCAATATCACCAGAAATAGAACTAGAGCACTCCCAGATACACTGCTCTGCCCAAGCCTGGTATCCATCCTGACAAGCACAGAGCAGGGCACAGCTGGAAACAGCCCCAGAACAAACCTCTGCCGTGGCCTCTGCCCTGAATCACAGCTCAGTCTGCCCTGAAAAGCCAGAATTTCTCATTGCATCACACTCATTCACCAAAAGAGTTCTTCACAAAGAAATGTCCCACAAAACTATAGAAATATTAACCAATACTTACTGATGTTCCAGAGTCTTCTGTTGTGAGGGCAATCTTGGACCCACTGCTAAGTGGGTCTTTTGAATTTCATTCCCAGAATCCTGAAACAGCCTCCTATGCAGAATTGTTTGACACCCCAGTTTTTATTATTTGTTTTATTTATTTTATATTCTTGGACTTCTCAACTCTGACACTCATTTCTATTTAAAATTGACCTTCTTTGTAAAGGGGGTTGTGGCAGGCAGGCAAGCAGCTCTGTGTTTGGGGCTCTAACCAGGGACATGTGAAGCCCTGACAAGAAATGTCTAGCTCTTTGCAGCAGCAAATACAGCTAGGAAATTTCCAGACCTCTAGATCATATTAATGTCATCTTAACAATACAATATAGTCCAGTGTTTCTGGAGGTGAGAAAACTGCAGCTGCTGAATCATATGCCTTGCAGTCCTTGCTCCAGGACTGTGCTCATCTGGCTGACATCGGAGTGACACTGCAGGACCACTGCTGGCAATGAAGGGTGTAGGACACAGCTACAGCCAGGATGGAAACACAGAAAGCTGCAATTACAGAATTAGCTGTGCAGGAGTTCTGGAGTCATGCTCCACAAGGGGCAGCTATGCTGCAGTGAGGTTGCAAACTGATCAGGTAGAAAAGCAGGTATGAGTGGCAACCACAGAAACAGAAAGTGTGCAGGGCTTACAGGCTCCAGCTGAGTCTGTGGCTGTGAAAGGATATCCTGTGCAAACCTGAGCAAGCACTTAATGACTGCTGTCAGCTTATTACCCAAAGTACACACAGAGCAGGGACATCAGTTCATCTGATGCTCTTGAGCAGATGCTTCTGTGTTCACACACATTCAGACTAACAGGAGCACGGACACACACAGAGGATTCACACCAACAAGAAATCAGTTGTCACAGATAAGTCTAGAGTGCAAGTCTCTATATTTACTATGTATACATCTGTATAGTATTGCATATTACTTTCCTACATCCTTTCTTACATCACCAAAATATAATTTGTTACAATACCTTCTACTTCTAGAGGGTTCAACAAGCGTCATTTAAATGATGTGGCATTGTTGTAGTTCAGAACTGTCTATGTACTGGATTAATTACTAACAAAAAGCTCTATGATTCCCACTATAATCTATTTGATGTGGTAAAATAATGAATATGTAATTCTGCAGACAATTCTTACTGTGAGAAGTCTAACCCAAGCTGAATTGATACATTCTAATGATTTCATGCATGTGTCAGTAGAGCTTAGCCTGAGAAAACATTATCTTTATTAACACTTGGTAAGATTTTGCATGGACAGATCTGCTGCAGCATTGGACAATGGGCTCTGAGCTGAAACTCCTCACTAATACATTTGAGGAAGCTATTAAATAATCCATGCTGGCAGTCTGTGCATTCATCTTCATCAATTACATTTCTTCTTTTATACTATTTTTAGGCTTAGTTTAGTCAGTATGACAACACAGAACACGCGTTTAGATGCAACATAATTAACTGAAGACATGCTGTTGCGCAAGAACGATGTCAGTTGACCCAGCTTTAACCTCTCATGCCTTTGAAGACTAAATTAGTTCTCTGAAATTTATTGAAGGCAAGAATTGTAATCATCCTTGACTTGGAAATTAGCCAGATATCCACCACAAATTCACAGCAGTTTAGAATAAAAGTGTGCCGCAGTTCCACATCACTGGATTTCAGTACAAGGATTACACACTTTGAAATCACTGTCTTTTCCTTTAAGCAGATGACATTTATATTATTCTTCACACTAAAATGGTCATAACTAAAAAGAAAGCTCATCTATACCCTCTATTTAATTATTTTTCTATATTAGTAGTACTTGCCATTGCTTTCTTCAAGACAAAAATGAACAAGGAAGACTCAGAAGCCTATTGCCAGCCTGGTACTAATGGTCCCTGACTCATCCCTGTGACGTAATGACACCATGGATATTGCCTCCATATGCATCATTAGAATATTTTCCCAATTAATTAAAAAAAAACAAACAACAACAACAATATGAGTTTAGCCACCAACACAGGAGCATGCTAGCTGTCAGGAAACAAACTTCAAAAAAATTTCATCAAGAAATTCCAATTTATGAAAATACTGACAGTGTGACCCTTGCTCTGGCAATATCTTCTAACTGCATTTCAAATCCATTTGCTTAGTTCACCACCATGAGATGTGGTGCTGCACTGACTGCTAAACCAGCAAATAACCTGGTCTACTGCAACATAAGATCTTCTGAAAAATAAATAGTTATTAGGATCTAAAACTATTGAGATCTCTGTGGAACATCTGCCTATCTGCACTATCTGCATTAAAAGCTGTTCAGTTACAAAACCAAAACACTTTAGGCTATCATTATCTTTGCTAGAATTGTTTCATTTGGCTACTCTTGGAGTTGAGAGCTTCATTAGATTCCCAAGGAGATATTTATGATAAGAAGGCATTAAGTCAGCCAGAACTTTCATGTGGACCTTTCTCACACAGCAAGCATACAAAGACTTTTTTAAGCTCAAAAGAAAGAAGATCTCTGGGATGATATCTAGACTGCTTTGCAAAACTATACTAATTGTGAAGATGAGAATGATGCTTTCAGAAGGATGGTAAAGTATTCCTGGCTATTTCCTCTAAGGACATTCATAAGCTAACAAAATACTTTGTAAAGACAGGTGCTGAATGAATAAACAACTGAACATTTGTTACTACAGTAAGAAATAAAATTCTCAATACGCAAGCCCAAGATGACAGCCCAAGGAATCAAACTTAATTTTATCCTTGTAACCCTGGAGGGCCTGATAAGAAAATAAAGAATTAAAATTAAAGTAGTAAATAAACCAGTAAAAAGTGCTCAGAATGTCTCACCTGCAAGGAGAATAACGGATACAGAGGCAGCACTGCTACCTCTGCACTGCACAGAGCACAGTAAGGCATCTGTGCCCCACACACTGCACTGAGAAAGGAACAGACAGGGACAGAGCCCACGGGGCTGGCTCCAGGGCTGGCCACCTTCCCTTCGGTTTCAATTCCCACATCTTCTTCCTTCCCTTTCTCCTGCACTTCATGGGTTTATACACTCTTCATGTTTAAGAGGAAGCTGGTAGCCAGAGAAGGTGGAAAGAGAGGTAAAAGCTTATTGCTCAGAACTTACCTGATCTATCAAGAAAAATCAAATTCAAACAAAATGACTTAAGTATTGGACCCCATGCTCAACTAACAAGATCCATTCCAATGTGCAGCTCCTTATAAGGATGTCCCAAGCTCACTCTTTAATTCAAGCACTTTGTTTGGCCTGCACAGCCACCATAAACTCACACACACAGATGATGATTTGGCACCATCCTTAGTGTCTGGGTACCTTTCAACATGCAGTGCTAGACTAGTGCCTAGCAGTGTTCCACTAAGTACCACTACTAACTGTCTACAGTTTCTGTCACTTTTCCAACCACTTAAACATACAGTTCTGATTTGTTTTGAAGATGAAAAATAAAGTGCATCATTCTTGTCAGCTCCTATTTACTTGTATTTGATCATTTACATTTTTTTTCCTGACATTCCTTACAATGTGCAGGATTACAGAAGCTACACTAGACCTTCAGAATGCATTTTGGAAACATGAGGAAAGCAGTCTCCCAGGTTTTGTTCATTATCAGAAACTACAAAAGCCTGATAAAGAAAACTGGGAAGTAAATAAACTTTATATACAGTTTCTGTTTTCACAAGAGGAAAATGTTAGTCAAGAAGCACAGCCAGAAAAAAAATCCCTTTTATATGACTTTATCACTGTCCCTCAGTCACTTTGGTGTGCACATGACCCCCCCCCACACATCTTGCTAGGGAAAGAAGTCTTATACAGATAAAATACTGAAGCAAAAAGAGATGAAGTAACTTGCCCACAACACCAAGGAACTTTGACAACCAAGCCAGACATTGCCTTAAATACAAACATCCTTCCCCACAGCCCCATTGCTTTGCTCCTGAGCACATTTAAGAAGGGAGATGAAATGCCATGGCTATATTAGGGTCACATATACATTTTTAACCTCTAACTTATTTTTTGTAATTTACTCATATAGTATGTTCAATAATATGTAATAAATAAACTTTTATAAAGTCAAAAATGCCTTTTTTCCTGTCACATCCTGTTCCTTCACTACAGTGCTAAGTTGACCTGTGATACCCAATAAAGAAAGACCTAGCGAGCATATAGGGTTGTATTGTGTAGATCTGCTGAAGTCACAGAGTGTCTTAGACAGGCACATTATTAACAATTAGCCACTTACTGTAAATTCTAGCTGACACATCTCATTAAATATAGGCCAAAATAGACTTTGGTGATCGAACCTCATTTTTAATAGCTTTTCCCAGCATTCTGCCAATTGTTGTCAGGAAGCTGAAAATTACTCCTACCACTAGGATGCCCACTTTATTCTTGCTGACTGCTGAGAAGTTTCAAAAGGCTGGTCTGCCCCCTCTGTGCCTGATAAAGGTAAAATCCAACCATGTGCCTGTGATGGAGATAGGCTTTTAAAAACGTCTCAGCAGGCAGCATGAAGGGAAGAGAAGTAGGGGGTAAAAGGAAAAATATTTTCCTTTGTCGTTTCTTCCACATAAGAGCCCAGAGTGACTTATAACATTGACTGCCCCCTTCTAACACAATTTCGATGTGCAGAAGTGGGGCTGAACAGCTGGTCTAATGTCCAGAATCTAAATGGCAACTTATTGTTGAAATGTCTGCAATTACATTCCACCCCCACAACCAAGCAGAGAATAAATGAAAGTAAATTTTTCTCAACTATCAAACTTATCCAAAGAAAGTTTTTTAGATCAAACTTCTTTTCTTTTTTTTCCTTTCCCCCCGAAGCCTGTTTCCCACACAGAGCAGGGATTCTGCCTCTGTTCAAATGGAAGCAAGCAACTGCAGGGAAATATAACTTACCTAGTAGTATCCTCTGTGAGTGTCTTAAGATCTCACTACCCAAAGATAATTATCTTAGCTCTAGTAATCTCTTCAGTTTTAAAGTTTCCCACCTCTGAGCAAGTATCAGAACCCAACTTGAGACCTCTGGCTTAGTGCTGGGGTAGTTTCAGCAAATATTTTTTAGGCTACATTTCAACAGATCAAATGGCACAATAGAACACAACAATTCAGAAAAAGCACTTGTTAATCTCTCTACGGTCAGAGCCAGATGATGCTCTCTCGTTTCTCAAGATATTGGAGTTCCTTCTTTGACCTTAATTTCTTTCATGAAAAGTACCCCAGGCCAAGAATCTTCTTCACCATCAACAAAGGCAAAAATTAAGATCATGGCTTTGTTCAGGCTTTCTAATGTCCTGCCAATGCAAAATTATCTCTCCTGGTATTGCTTTTTCTCTATGTACCTGAAAATAGAAAAATATCTGAAAAAACCCCTCTATTTCTTCTTCAGCAATGTATACTGCAAGGAAAAAAATAATCTCTCAGTTTGACTCTGCCTCTGTAACAAAGGTCCTGCACCCAGTGTGGGGTACCATCACTGCCAGTAGCTCCCACCTATGCATGTGAGCAGCAGGCAACGCTGAGCCACTGAGGGACACAAACAGGTACCTACAGCAGCTGGGGATCCCTAACACTGCCTTACAAGGAAGGAAAGTGAAGCAAAACTCAGTTTGGTTTCCTGCATTTAGTCGGATTTTGGAAAAGAAGTATCCTGAGGTGGGCCAGGGTTAGTTGTTTAAATATGTTTCTTGCAGAAAAATGAAGAATTCAGAGAAAAAACATCTAATCTTACTGGAAAACAAACCCAGACATTCTGCCATATGGAAAGATTCTCAAATTCTCTAATCTGATTCACATGGGCTATTTAGGTAATTAACTAAAGCTGTTTAAAGAAAGGTGAAGAGGGAATACCAGCAAAGGAAGCCAAGCAGCTCAAAAATACAGCAGGCACATCGTGCTCCTGCAGCACCAAAGGAAACATTATGGTAATGATGGTCAGAGGATGGGTGGAGCTCAGGGGCTGAAGGAATCCTGCTACTTCAACCTGATGGAACAGAGCAAAGGCTGCATGACCTTCCCTGTAACACAGGAGAGGAATTCCTCCTCACCTCCTCGAGGCTCAGTGATACCTGAGCTGAGGGAACTCACCTCACAGCCCCCAGGCAATCTGGAACATGGCTGAGCAGGATGGACCCTTGTACATAACAGCCCATTTTTGCAGTTATTTTTACATCTGCAAAGAGCCACTTACTGCCTCAAAATGCCTTCCTGGCCCCAGTTATAAAACAAACTATTGACACCTGCAGCCAGAAACACTTACGAGAACTGTTTGTTATCCACAGCCTATAGGGAGTCTCAACAGATAAAGAGTAACTGCTCTACTGAATTTGAAAATAAGAACCTTAAATGACTGTATTCTTCTTGATGGGATGTTGTTTGGGGCCAGTTCAAGCTGAGAACCATAAGGATCTTCAGACCAAGCACTAATTAACAGAAGTCATGTACAATACTGTTTTCTTCAATGAAAAAAAGGTCTTGCTCAGCCTCCCAAAGCTCCGTCAGCAGAGCCCTATATGTGGCATTGTTCTCTGAACAAGGAAATGAACTAAGGCTTCCAATTTCTTGACTAATTTCATTTAAAGAAAGAATAAGGTTAGTGCCAAAAAGCAACCAATGGATCCCCAGTCAAACAAAACACTTAATGTCATGATTTGAGTCCAGTCACTCATGTATTTCAAGTTATGAATGTGTTTAAGTGCCTTGCTGGATGATGGCCCAATTACCTCTTTTTTTTTGGACTAAAGTCCAGCTAAATCCAACGAACAAATGGACTTACACTTGAGAACTGAAAGTTTATTTAATGATAAGCTCCAAAATCCTGGTTTCCTCTTTCTTTGCAGCCACACACATTGTCTTGGAAGGTGTTCTTCCTCTTAATAATTTTTGAAATAACCTTTTCAGAAGATGGACAGTCTGGATTCATCTGTCTAAAAATGGCCCCAAACCTTGTGATACTGGGAGGTGTGTCATCAAGAGTTCTAACAATAAGTCATTATCAAATGGGGGCTTCAGTAAATTAATATCATTTTCTAAAATATATAATAAAACAGGACAAAAGAACTACAGCTCAGGAATCTGGCCAAAGTGCTTTCTTTGAAATCTTGCTGAATAGATTAACGGGTATTGTCAGAGAGCTGTGATGATTTTTTTCTACTCCTTCTATAGCCCTTTAAGTATTTATCAACAGAACCCATTTATTTATACTGAGAATTTTTGGAACTTTTAATAGTATCCTAAAGGTAAATTCTGTAAAGTTATATACTTGAAAATGGATTTACACTCCTCCAAGTCTCACTCCAGTGATCCTCATTAGCAGTGTACACATGCATTACATATTTTCAAAGGAATTTTTTTCATGTATAAGATTTTACTTTTTCAAGTGAGAAAAATGAAGAAGCACTTCTACAACTACTTTTAAGGCAATGATCCCACTGAGATACACAAGAAGGACTTTTGCACTTAGAATCTCTCATTAATTATCAAAGAACTATAATCAAACATAATTATCGCTGCATCCTGTATGCTAAGATCAATAAACGAACACATATTCATAAGCCCTTTGAAAATTTTGAGTTATTCTGCCACCTTGGTACTCTGGGGGACTTAGGTCTTTTACATTTCTGACAATGTCACCCCTTTTTTTTGTGCTTGGGCTAATGTTTAATTTCGTGTCTTCAAAAAGACCACATTTTGGGGAGAAAGTAATCCCTTCAGGACAAGTGACTGGTGTTAGGGATCCCCCCATCATTTATCCAGAGGGAGAAATTGTGACCATCTGCCAAGACTACACAAAAATTATCATATATTTTAAACAGAAAAGAGTAAAAATTCTGTATGTACATTTTAAAAACTTCTGGAATGGTATCCATCTCGCTGTGAGAAATGTCACTTCCAACTTGCTACCAAAGCCTCAGAAAAAAACATTCTTTATTACAAATTTTAATAAATACTTACAAGATCTCCAAAATCCCAGTTCCAGTAACACTCTGGATTTATGAGGTTCAGACTTTGCAAAAATTTAATAGAGCTGGATCTTCAGCTCCCAGTAAACCCAGAGTTGTTGAGTCCATAATTCTGTGATTTGTAGGGATGACCTAAGCAATTTGCTTTCCACTTTATCTTCTTTCTCTAAGTTTTTCATCACATTTCTTACTCTATTTAATCACAGCCTAACTAGATAAAACATATACTGTAAATCAGATTATGATATATAAACCTATGCTTAATTCAGACACATTCTACCAGAAAACATTAATGATTTCAGAATCAGCTGCACTATCTTCAACTTCCTCAAATACTGTAGCCCTAGTCCAGATTTTTGACAAAGGTTTAGGCCAATTTACCATGTTTTCTGTCAGTCTGGCCAGCAGACTACTAAGACCAGTCAGTACCAGCTGTTACTGCAACCCTCTCACAGTAGAGATCTGTGATCATCTCGGCCCTGTGGGCATCACAAAACACGGTAAGAAACAGTTTCATGGGTTTTTCAAAGCATCACCCTCTGCATTTTAAAGTTACATAGCCCATTCAATACTGAGAAACTACACTACATCTGGTTATTTACAGGAAGAAAATTTGGCTAAAATAATCTTTGCAAATGGAGGAGATTAACAACTAGAATGAAATGCAAGCAAATTACAATTATTTAGTAGCATCTGGCAATAGATAGAGAAATAAGACATCATACTTCATAAAAAAGTTTGAAACACAAAGATCAGATTCCCATGGTCGCAGGGGACATAACTAAAATTCATCTCTTACTTACCGATGGTAATTTTAGTTTGCTTAGTTTTTTAATTTATGAGCTCCTTGTTGGTGCAATCACCACGTAGGACTCCTTACTACTGCAACTAGATGAAAGCAGTTTCAAAGTGAGATTTGACTTTGCATCTATCTTTCAAGATCTGCTGTGTATAATGCACACTAAAAGCTTCACCTAGTTTGGCCTCATTATATCTTCCTTAATTGAGTCTTAATAAAAAGACTGTGTTCTCGTGTGAAATGTATTAATTGGTTTTCAAGAAGAGAGGCTTGAAGCAATATAGACATCTCAATTAGGGATGCATTTCAACATAAATACAAAATTTAAGCCTCTCGTGATTGCCAAAATGACTTAGAGCTAAACATAGTGAAGTGATGCGCCAAGTCTCTAGATATGTTTTGTACCCAGCTAGGAAGGCAAAGGATTTCTTTAGTACATTGATTTGATGCTGCTGAAGACTAAAGCAGGGCTACATCTTGAGTGTGTGAAAGGCTGTCACAGAGGGAAAGCTTAATTTATCAATTTGCCAGTTTCTCAGGGGAAGCCATTAATGACAACAGTATGAGGCTGCCTTTTAGCAGGATCCATTGGACTTATTTTACTAACTTAAAGAAAGAAAAATATAACTTTTTCCCCCTCATAAAATATCAGACCTGTCAAACACACAAAAGGACAACAGGAAGCTCTAAGCACCAAGAGCACCATCTGTTCACCTCACAGCTTTCTGCTTAAGTTCAGAACTCTGAGTGCCATAAAAACAGTATCTTTAAAATAACAACAAAACAAAAAATGCAAACACTCCAAAACCTAACAGACCCTTCCTAACCCAAAATGTTACACACTCACTGTGCACATAATAAGAGATGGTATCTTTTAAACAGCATGGCTTGCTTACACCTGTAGATGCCCAAGCAAGGGCACACTGCAACAACATGAGTCAGTAACTACCTTCTGTAAGGAGCACTGAGCCTGGAGTTCAAGCTTTTTAAAATAAAACAATTTTTAGTACCAGTGAAGGATGTCTTTAAAGAAATTACAAAAATCTGTGCAGTAGGACCAGAAGAAAAATCTCAGCTGAATATACAGTTCAAGCACAGAGAAAAAACATATAATAGTAACCTGAGTCTGTGTCTCCCTGACTCAGAGTTTAAACCTACCTGCAGATTTAATGAATAGTTAGACCTACGAAATATGCTAAACTTATGCAGAGCGTGTGTGATCTCCACCATCAATCACCATTGGTTCTGCATCGCCACCAAGTCTAGAGAACAGTTAATAAGGAATAGTGTCTGAGACAGTAAGTTTTATGATTTAAACAGTTTTTTACCTCTTAATCAGAGTTTGTAGCTTGTTAAATTAGCGTAGTTTTAATTAAACACCTGGTTAGCTCCATGAGGCTTCAGCAGAGCTACTGTTCCCAGTAAGAAGGGGTGAGAGCTGAGTCCCTTTTGGCTTTGTACATCTATGGAGGGTCAAGTTTCTTGATCTCACCTCTGGCAGCGGGGTCACTGAGCAGAGGAAAGTCGTGCTACTCTGCTGTTTTTCAATTGCTGAGCTTGCACTGTAGCAGCTCTCCCATCCAATGACCCTTTCCTTTGATCTCACAACAGGTTCAGGAAAAGAAAAAACTGGCAGTGACTCACTGGAAGCAGAGAAAGCTGAGATTTTCTTTGCTTGCAGAGACAGAATAGCTGACAAGGACAGGAGACAACAGTTCGCTTCCTGGCATTTTGCCCCTTGCCTTGGTGACATCATGAAATGAAGGAGCATACCTATATTTAAATTCCTTATTTCAAAGGATTCGCTGTGTTGTTCTAACTGTTGTTAGAAGGTGAAGAAAACAGATACTGTCACCTAGGAAAATAATCCTCTTTTACCAGGAAACTCTCCAGTGGTTTTGACCACAATTTTTGTTTAACCCATAGACCAAAGTATGCTTGCACCTGGAAAATTAATTGCCCCATAGGAACTGATGATAAATCAAAACCATTGAGGGCAGAGGGAGGCCTTCAAACACCATTTTCATCAACTAACAGCATAATGTCCTTCTTTGACCTATTTAGGCAGGCTGCAGCAATCACAGAGAGAAGCCTTACAGGACCGAAATGTCATGCTGGCACAGAGATAAGATTTGCAGAAGACATTCATGTGTTACCAGAACACAGACACCTCTGAACACCAATGGTCAATGCAAAACTTAAAACTCAAGAGCTTGTTACAAAACCTGTAGTTGGAACACTACCTGAGGCAGTCGGGATAACTGACAGGGGTTTTTCAGGGAAAAGTTTTGAAATCTATGAGGCTTGTGCAAGCTTTGTAGTTCTTGAGCTGAAATCTGCACTGGAAAACTTGAAATTTAGTCCCAAAGACCAGAGTGAGAATTGGTGTCCTAATGGTAGTTTGTGACTTCATTTTACTGCCCATTCTCCAGAGCTTACACAGCTGTTCTGCACAGGGCTGGATCAACCTCAGTCAAACCATTCAGGCTTTTATGGCTTCGCCAGGGCCATTGCCAGCATTTTGTGCCAACTCTCTTTTTAACTGAACTGAATTCATCTTGGGTTTTCTCAAAGATCAAGGGATGTGTGAAGAAAGTTTCCAGACCAAGGTCAGACTTACAGAGCTGTGGGGAAGCAGCAAGCAAGGACTTTGCCTTCGTGATTTGGTTAGTACATGTTCTTTCTCCACCACTGGAAGTTAAATTCTCTCTTGCAAACCCATTACCCTTTACCATGCCTTCACCTTTCAATCTTCAAAACTGGTGAGAATTCACTGAGCAGAAAGAAGCAGATTAGAGTGAGGGGCCAGATTTCCATTTGATGTCACTCTGGTAATTTTAAAAGCATTTAGATTAGTCTCCAATGACTCCTGTCTTCTTCTGTTGTCCCAAATAAGGTTCTTACACACAGTGTGCAACAAGCCAAGGCACACACAGAGCTGACATATTTGATTTCATTTCACTTCTGCACAGAGATGGGTGCTAGGGAGTGGATCTACAAAGCTTGCACACCTTCATTATGCCAGGTGCTCATTTTTCTACTGTTGGAACAGTAAAAAGGTGGTATTTCCCACATATGTAACAGCCTAAAGCTCTGTCGTTGTCTTTGCAGTCTCTTGTCTCTGTTTGAACACACAGTACACACTGATTTTACCACACACACTCTAGGAGGAAGGGGCTTATGTGAATAAGGGGGATCTAGGGGTGGGTATTTTATTATGTTAATAAGCACAAAGTTCAAGCAAAGTTGTGTTTCGGCTTTGTAGTTTAACTTATAGTCCTTTTCCAGGTCATGGCTCTTGGTTCCTGCAGGTTTGGTTATTCCCTCATTTGTCATAAGTTCTTTTATTTCTCCTGTACTATGCTTTGGTCAATTTTTAACATTTTCATGGTACTTCATTGCAACATTTCCAGAGTAGGCAAAAGCTCCCCTAAACTACTAAACAGTATCTAAGATATGCTGAGGTTTTATCATAGGAACATCTGTGCAGGAACTCTAACTCCTTCTGAATGCAAGGTGATCAAACTGAGCCTAAAGAGGAAAACAGATATTTGCATTCACGTGCCTTCTCATTCTTAACAGCCATGTAATCCTGCTCTTCCTTTTGCACACAATGAAAGAGAAAAAAACAGCTCTTTTGAAAGCTAGCTAGGAAATGCAAATTTAAACCCTCTTTGCCCAGTACAGTCTGAACTCCATCTGTATCACACTGCTACATGCCAATTACTTTAATTAGGGTGAGATCCAAGATTCACAAGAGAAAGTTCATAGTGCAATTAAGAAATAGTTTTTCTCCTCAATGCTCCTCTTTCATCTTCTTCTTTGCTCATTTTCCTGCTTCCCTCCCACCCTTTCTCCATTCAGGGACTTTCTCATTCTCATCCTTTAGTCATTTTGGCATCAGCATTGTTGTACTTACATCTTCAGGCAGGCATGAAAGCCAAAAAGCTGGTTGCCTTTAGTGCTTTCAAGGTAAGGTGTAAAAATGAAAAGCAGAGAAATGAAAATGAAAGGATTTATAGTGTTTTGAGCGAGGTTTGGTGCAGTGTGGCACAATGCTTTGAAGTGTATCTTACTAAAAGCATTGGCACATTCTGCCGAGAAATGCCACTGCTCAGCACTCAGGGAGCTGGGTAATCTCAGAGAAACACAAAAAAAATGTACTTGTCAGTGAAGGAAAGAACTGATTAGGATGAGTAGATGTTCTCCAGGATCTATAATCAGCATGATAATACTGAATGAATCAATTAAATGAGCGTTGTCTTAACAATAGCAGCAAAAGTCGTACATCTGTCAAGGTTTAGTACAACATCAATTTTCATTTGAAGAGCTACCCAGTCTCAATCTTCATTGCAGTTGGGATGGATTAACACCAACGGTGGGCAGCTTTTAACAATTCCTATGTCACATGGTAGCCAAGGTTATTTGTTCCCCTCTCTTGACACTTCCAACCAGAATTCATCAGAATTTGTCTGAAAAAAATTTCCCCATAAAACTCTTTGCCTGTAACAAAATGCCTGCTGGGTTGAAAGTATTATACAAATTCATCACAAAACTGGTTCTGAAGGGTAAGGATTTATCTTTACTTCTTTCGAAGGATTTGTAAAGTATTCAATAGATTCATTCATCACATCTTACTTCAGCTATAAACCTTTCATTCCTTGATAACAGAGAAAAGCCAAGCTAAGTGTTGTTTCTAAAATTTACCATATTCTGGAAGTATTCTAAAACATCATTGATTATTACTATTATCTCTTTGTGGATTGATGTATAAAGCTGTCTTTGGCTTAGTTCAGGTTTAAAAGTATATTCCACCAGTCAAGCAGGTGCCCTCATTTAGAATATGCAGCCACAAACTGATTTAGAATCAGGTGCTAATCATAAACTAATACACCTTAAGTTTTGGTAGTTAAACTGTGTTAGAAAAGCAAATTCCAGAATTTAAGCCAGCTATTCTTTAATGATGTACACAGATATATTATTCATCATGCATTACTGTCAGCACAGTCAGACTGATGGTCAAAGGGATGTGACATTCAATGCCAGACTTTGTCCACCCTTACAGCTATCATAAGATATGAACTTCATCCTGTCTGAAACTTTCATCATTTTGCTGTAGCACCACATCTGAGACTGAACTGAAATGGAGCCTTTTTGAAAATTCGGTCATTAAGAGCTTGACATTCATCTGTCTTCTGGCAATAGAAATGTCATCACTGATTATGGAGATTAGTGTGGAAACAGCTGGTTGTAGAATTAGACCATATAATTTCTCAATAAACACTAGTTTGCTTCTGTGCTAAACCTTAATACTTCTCTTTTTTTTGGTGAAGAAAGTAGGTTAAGAATTGGTGTTAAGTAGGGAATTGGTTTATTCTTTAAACAGAAGGGGATGGATTCCTAGGCAGGATAAATTATTTAAACACCGATTTATGCCACATGAGAACTGGCCCCTGCCTCATTAAAAGAATGATTCAATCCTCTCTCTTGTAGTAGGTGGCAATATCTCACTGACTTCATCGGGACCCAGATCAGATTATAGATACTTTAAAAGCAAAACGTAGCAGTGGGACCTCAGTGCAGTTGAAGCCACTGTATTTACGGTGTGCAAAACCCTCAGAGGGTTCATCAGTCACTTGTGAAGGGCTCTTTTGTTTCCTTTAATTAAAACCTATTTCCACTTGATTTCACCTAAACTGAATGACGTAAGGATCTTCCACACTTGGATTTACATGCACCCACTTTTGGAAGTTTACAGTCACACCTTGGTTTGCTGGAGCATCTTTCCCACACAGGCAAGGCCCTGCCATTGTAGGCAATGCAAAATCATAAAAGCTGCTTTGTGGCCCTTAGATATTTACTCCAGCGAACACCGGTCATATTGACCAGGCTGTACAAGCATACAACTAATGCGCAGTTCTTCAGCTCCTTTTGCATTGACCTAAGTGAATGTGATATGGTGGTGTTTGGGGTATGTTTGACTGGCATCATTCAACATCTTTTTCTTTTTTTTTTTTTTCTCTAAAATGACAGGCTGAAATTATCCTTAAACTTAAAGCAAACTTGGTGCAAGAGCAGAGCTAGATTTGGACTGACAAAATAGGTAATTGTGAACCACGGGCACAGTTTTTAAATTTCATGGATGCACATGTGCACACACATTATGAGGGGCAATTCAATGAAACTGATCTTTCCCTGAATAAAACTGTAACACAAGAAATGGCCTATGTGTAGTTCTGATTGACTAGGCAAACACACATGAGAGAGTGAAGGCCACACTTAGGATCAACTATGACATTACTTATATTTCCAGAAACATGGATGTCCAAAGTTTTTTTCCACTGTACCATGATACAGGAATTACATCATTATGTCATTAGCATTTAAATGGAAATAAATAGAACATGCAATTTTGAATTTCTTTTCTAGTTCTGTAAGTTTTCTTTAGTGTAAGTTATTCTTCCAATAAACACATTTTTCTCCAGAAATATAAATAGGAAAAAAAAAAATTATGCACTGTGGAACAGAAGTACTGACTTGATACTCAGTTTCAGAGTCCCATGTGCCCTATCATTAGTGGCAGACTGATTGTTTTCTACATTTCAGCAAAACACACTGGACTAATTATAATTTCACCAACACTGGAGTTGAAGAACACAGATTAATGATCAGCAATTAAAACATCAACAACATCACAAACAATAATGTTTCATACTGTTAATTTCTGTTGCCTGAAGTCACGCTATTTCTCTTTGGGCATGAAATACATAATACAATCATTACTTCCAACATGAATAAAATGCTATCATGTTACATGCTGAGATTCATATACTGTAGCTAATTTACAGTACCTAAGAAGGAATATGCACTTGGTATATCGTGCATATGTAATAAGAAGCTAAATCAGTGTTAAGCTCTGAAAAACTGGAAGTCAGTCATATTGCTCTATCCAAACAGATGCAGCACCAAACCCAGATTTTAAACAACCATAAGCTTGATGTAAACAAAGTACATCAGGCTGGAGTCTTTAGCTTCAAAAGTTTTTCTCACAGACCAGTGCTGTCAGGTTCAACTCACAAAGGTACAGCCTAGTCCTTTGTGCTAGATTTTCTGAGAAACCCAACATCATTGTAATCCTTTCTGTCTGGTGCAGCACTCAATTTAATCAAGACTCTAGCACAAAGCTCATCTGATGTCATTTCTCATTTGTGCACTAGGAAATCAATGGCTGCAGCTGCAATCCCTGCAGTCTGTAACCACAGCTCGCCCTTGCCCTTTGAGCATCTGCCTGCAGAGTTTGGGGGCCATCACCCCACACTCAGCCTGGCTTGTGGGAGCACAGCCAGGGCAGGACTTAAAACAGCCCTTTTGTCAGCACATCTGCAAGGGCATCCCATTAGCTATGGTACAAGTGATTTAGTGAACTCTGTTGCTGTAACACGGTTTTTGATATGCTCAGTATTCTCTGTTATCTTTTCCATCTACTGAAGTTTATGTTGGTAGATGCATTCAGTAAACTGAAAAATAAACAAATGTACTATCTCTCTGTTGAGTGTCAGCACCTTTATGTGATGTGACACGTGAAAAAGCAAGCTGAGGGACAGCTCTGTTATGAAAGAATGGTGAGTAGTGGCAGAAACACAGAAGGAATGAAAGCAAACACATGAATATCACTAGTCATTTTCAGAACGGAAATATTCCTTTCACTCAGATGCCGGCCTGTTGTGGAAATTGAAAGGGATAATAAACTCAGCAAAATCATACATGAATTAATGTTTGCTACATTTAAAATGTTCCCTATATAATTCAACAGGATAAAGCAAGCAGTCAGCAGCTGATATGTTATTTACTAATTATTTATCAAGGAGCAGCTAAGTGGTCTCTCACCAGGGGTATAGATACTGCTGATGACTATAGAAATGTTAGACTGATATGGAGTAAAACAGCCCAAACCCAGGAAATCTATAACCTGACACTCTCAAGACTAGTTACATCCAAAGCTGACACAGGTGCAGAACTGTGAATGGACATACAGAAAGATAATTCACCCACCGGCTCACAGGGATGATCTGCCTGGTACAGCAAATATCAGATCATTAGGGGCGTCATGGAAGAAAGTGGAAGGGAAAGTCAGGGACTTCATTTATCTGCAAAAACTTTCTGGTTCTTTTCTAACTTTAGATGTTTCTGGCTCCTTTCTAAGCAGCTGGAATTAAAGCTGTTCATGTGCTGCCAATCATGAACAAAGTAAGATTCTGCCACCCTGACTTCGTGCAACAGTATCTCACAAGTGTCATTAAAACCAGCTGGTATATTTATGAAGAGAAACGTTACTTTGTGAAATGCTTGGCAGAATTTTTCCCTAATACATTAGCAGCCCTGGAGGCATTGTCACAGAACTGTGCAAAGCTAGAAAAAGATTTGGTTTCACTTCCCACCTCAGATTCCCAGGATCAGCAGGGATTACAGCAAGAAAAGTCTTTAGTAATTGCAAGAGAATTTCCTCATGCCACTTAATGGGATGCCCTCTGGCCAAATGAATGTACTCTGTGGGTTCTGGATATAGCCAGGTTGAAATTCATAGTATTTCTTCCTATGACACAGAGAAGTAAGGATGCTTCCACCTGACACCTAACACATGGCATATGGGCAACTATTACAAGTGATAAACAGAATGTCTGTTACCATTTTTCAAACATAAGCATGGATGGCTGAAGGCCCAGTCTAAGAAAATTCCCCTTTTAGATCCAAACAACAGGTGGAATAGAATTGGCATCACTTTCATGAGATACTTTAGAGGCATTGTCAGATGCTCAGACAATGGGGCTGCTCTGCCTGTATGTACAGGAGTTTGGATACGGACTTTAAATATATTTAAACATAAAGAGCTATGATTCACAAGTAGCTTTGCCAGCTGGAGAATAGCCAAAGACACTGCCAAAGAGCTGTGCATGGGATTCAGATACCAACTCAGGGAACCAATTTCCTCTCTGTTGTAAAGCTTTGTCATTACCTTGTTCATTAACCTTTCCTTGAGTATTAAAACACTCATTACCTTCTCTTGTGCAGTATGTTCATGCAATATTATCTGTGATCATTCATGTTCACAGTATGGTGGTGTCCAGTTGAGATAATCTCCAAAATGGCAAACAAAGTGAACCATTCTGGAGCTTTGTGTTGTCCTGACAGCTTCAGACACTTTGCTGCAACTCCAGGGGAGGCTTCAAATGCTTCTGTGTAGGAAAAGTCAGCCTATCAACCTTATATCCACCATTAGAGAAATTTTACTTGATAGTGGATGTTCTTAAACACATTTTCTTAACTTTCCTTTTTTTTCTTTGCTCAGATTTTTATAGGCCTCAAGCTCTATACAAGGATCCTAGTAGAGGTGCACAAATATTAAAATCATAGACATTATGATTCTGACGATCCATGACCTCACTGTGCTGGCCTGCCCTGTCATAACCAACACCTTCTCCCTGAACACAGCTGGAAGAGATACCCGAATCCTGCAGAAAAGCCCAGATGATTCTGCAGTGCAAGACTTCCCAAGAACGTTTCTTCTTTGCATCCCTAGAAACACTATCATAATGATACTAGTCAGAAGAGCACAAGCCACATCCATCCATCATGCCAGTGGTGTTCTTTCTTCTAAGTATTATTTTCTGCTGTGTGCATTTGGAAGACATATAATTGTAAGAAGAAACCAATTCAGAGGCACTCTCTCAGGAGGTCTGTGTTTGAAAGGTGTAGAAATACCTGTACAGCTTGACCTGGTATCAATGGCATCAACAAATTCTCAGTTCCAGACCGGGATATAATGAAGTCAATCTCCTGAAGACACCCCACAACACATACACACACCCCCAGGCACTCTGACTTAATTTTTTTTTTTTTAATCACAAAGCCAGACTCCAGCTCAACAAACCCATGAAATGAAATCACTTTCCACTGCATTATTCATTTTGGATGTAAACTTACTGTGGCAGATGTCACCAAAGGATTTCATAAATAGAGAGAGGTGTTCTTACATGGCTTTCAGCAGCAAGTAATTAGGTATTTGCTCTCAGAATAATCCACTGAATCTTTTGAGAAGTATGTAAGCATAAAGGTTTTATACAGCAGCTTCATGGTGAGTAAATCAAACACATCTTATCAAAATGTGACCTATTCATATGGCAAGTGATGTAGTGAAGAAAGATCATCCCTTAGCCGAGTACATGTTAAGTTCAGCAAAACTGTCAAAGCCCTTTAAGGCAAACAGCCCATTACAGACCATGAACGTTGTAAACTATTACCACTGCCAAGGTAATGTGGGATAATTTCTCCAGAACTGAAAAGCTGATGTGTTGTCATTTGACTTTTCCCCAGAACTCTACAGATGGATCATCTGTGCAGATAACACGCTCAGCAGTAGGAAGGTTTTCTCCCTTCTCAGAACAGCTGACATAAAAGAGGTGAAGGGCAAGCCTGTACAAGCTACAGAAGTTACAGCAGCTAGAAAAAAAAACCAGCAACAAAATCTCTTAAGAATTCCATAATTGTATACTGCTCTATGGTACAGAGCTTAGAAAAATCAGCTGGAAGACTGGCAGAAAGGAGGATGCTGATTTCTCTATCAGCACCAGAGAAATATTACATCATTGTCTCCCAGCAGTAGAATCCACAAGTTCACATGATTAAGCTGAAACCATTTAACTCACCAGGCGTTTGATCAATACCTGTGTCACACAAGAAAGGACACAAAGTGCTTTGGGAAATGCTAATGGACATCCTAAGGTAAAAGTGCCGTATAAAAGCATCTTCCTATGTTTGTACACTAGAGGGATCTAAACCAGTGGAAGTGCTGCAGTTGCACAGGAGAGCTCACACAGGAGACATGTTCTGCACTGTTATCTCTGTCTTTTAATTATAATAGTTGACCATAAGGCAAAAAAGGTTTTTCAAACATACATGATTGATGAAAAGCCAATACAAAACCCTGAGGTTCTTCAGTAAAAAAGGCAGCAGATTATTCTGTAAATATCAGGTTTCTTGGCCCTCCTGCCAGTTTAACAGTGCAGAGTGTCAATGACACCTTTAGGATAATTACTGGTTTATGCTGCCATGAATGAGTCCCCAAATACATAATCACTTTATAACAGATGCAAATAGATTATGAAAACCAAACAGATATCTCATAGGAAACAAATAGAACATGAGCATCCAACAGAACACAAATATCCCCCTAGACCTTCAAATGACAGGTGTGATATAAAATACTGCAAGAAATCAAATAATCTGGCACTTTCTATTCTCTGCAACTTTATCATATATTATCACATCTTACTGAGTTCCCACTGGTTTGATATCTCAGCAAAAAATTGTTAAAGTGAACACAGAGAATTCATTGTGTTAAACAGGCAGAAAACAGATGTTTTGTCCCACTGGATTTTTAAAATAAATAGAAGTTTAAGAGACCACAGACTACAAAGTTGGTTTAAATCACTTGCTGAGCACAAGATCATGGCCATTGCCTTTGAAACTGAAACACACAGATCTGTACTACTGAGTATGAATAGGAGCTTCAGAGAAGCAGTAAATTCTTTTTATAACTTTTATTAGCAATATACCTGCCCCTCATATGCCAATCAACAAAAACTGCAGTCGTGTTAGCTACAGAAACTTGAGCTCATGTCATGAGGATTCCCGGGTCTAGCTGTAAAAATTCAGCCTCATTCAGACTTTAACCAGTTTGAAATAACAAACACCCATTGAGCAGCTTGACTGAAAATGTGTGACTTAGCAGAAAAAAAAAAAAAAACGAAAAAGAAGAAAATGTCCAAACAATGCTGAACCTTGATTTCTAACATTTCTAAGTAGAAATTTTTATTTTTAAATGCATTATTTGTTCCAAAGAAAACACTTCATATTTGTATTTCTTTACAGATCTGATCTCCCCCAACAAAGTTAAACCTCTTTTTATGTAAATAAAAAGATTCCCCCAAAACCACTGGGTAATGCCTGAGACATGTTTCTCATATCTGCTTTTCAGTATCACCAAAGAGCAAAGAATTTCACAATTCACACTGTTCATTTCCCTCCCAATGACTTTATCTAAATGCCATATAGCTCCTAAAATATTGTTAGCCATGAAAATGCCAAAGGTTTCTGCATCAAGGTGCAATTCCCTTAAGCCTCACTTTGAACTCGCTAGGATATTCTCTGGCTGAATTTGACACAGATCAAGTTTGCTTTGAGATTCAAATTCAATACTTATGAAAATGATTTTGTTTAAAGCTACACTATTCAAAGATTTTTCTGCCCAAAGAGCCCCTTTAACTTTCAGACTGTACTTACTGTACGTCTTCACGTGAGCCTCGAGTAACCCCAGCTCCCTCCTCTCACAGCTGTGTTGTTCCTGTGCATTGATAGCTGTTCTCCAGAGCTTGGAATTTTCCCCACCTGACTCTGCCTCGAGGGTATTGATTCACCCATTTCCTGATAACCCACGTGTTCTCTTTAGATTTCTAAGAGAAACTGCAAATACTGCAAAAGGAAAAGAGAAAAAAAAAGTTTTAAAATTTTAAATACATTTGAACTTTGCCAAATTTATTTTTCTTGTATTTTCTTTAAATGAATATTCATTTGAGTTTCATCAGCACGAATGAACACAGAGAGTGAATTGTTAATTTGCTTCGTGCAGGTACTCACACCAGCAACCAGAGAGGTTTATGGATAATGAGGAGAAATACAAGTTTCTTAGTGAGAATTGAATATAAAGTACGCATCCTCATGCTTCAAGGCATTACAAAAATACATCCAGAACTGATATCCCTTAGTTCTGTAAATAAAATCTGATGGAGATTAAGGAGAAATTTTTCTTCCCATATTAGTTCCAGAATTGTTTGATGGTACTATACTCCAAAATGAAACAATGGACACGTGCTTGCTTTGCTAAAGAGAAAACTAATTTGTATCACATATTCCATGGTAACTGCATGTTTTCAGCTCACATACAAGTGAGGTTGCTTATCTCTCAGTAAAAACAACTAAGCAATTTATCTGGTATTTTCTGTTGGGTATACCAGGGTATGAACATGTTCAGTGGCTCCTGTGCAGCAAACCAGCTGAACGCTCTCAGAGTGCCTTGCCTTGAGCTCATACACCTTGACAAAAGGCCTTTCTGTCCTGCACAAATCTGCACTTCAAACCTCTGTGTCCAAATGTGCTCTTCTCTTATAAATACCTCTTCAGAACAGAAACAGCAGTGAGGGAGTGCCTGTGCTCAGCTCAAGTCACACAAACACCTCTTGCAGAAGAAATCCTTACCTGAGAAAGTTACAGCTCTTAGAATATCTTACACTAAGAAAAAGTTGCAATTCACCAAGTAATTTATTTGTTGTCATTTATCAGCAATAACCATTAATAGATATCTGCAAATGGATCCATTTTAATGTGCTTAGAATATCACGGCATTTAAACAAAACGTTGTGAGGTGACATCTGGGTATGTTATTTGATAATTCATACGGATGCAGAAACTTCCTTCTCCCTGCCCATCAGCTGGCAGTTCCAATGCCAATAATCAGTCTGGCAGCTCAGAGTTATGAGTCCAGAAAGAAAAACTGAGTATGCAGAAGCAGTTCCCAGTGGAGG
Source organism: Sclerurus mexicanus (assembly GCA_013396755.1). NCBI lineage: Eukaryota > Metazoa > Chordata > Aves > Passeriformes > Furnariidae > Sclerurus > Sclerurus mexicanus. The sequence goes on along the minus strand of VWZF01003761.1, from coordinate 279,125 downwards.
GGGGAGATGTTACAAACTTTACACGCTCTTTTTTACACTGCCAGCTATGGGAAGTCATCAATTTACATGATGTTGTATCTTTCAGGCACGTATTGAGAAGAAAAATTAATATGCCCTTGAATATTTACATTCAAATTTCATTTCCAATGTAAATTATATAGGAAAAAAAAAGACTGATTGACCATAAACATCTCCAAAAATAGTTTTTATGAATAATGAACTTTTTCCCACATAATCCTGTTTAGTGCCTTCAATATAGGAAGTGCTGCAATAAATGTTTTTATTAGAAGTAATTGCATATAAATGATAGAATATATTGCATGGCCTTTCTCAAGGGGGTTATTCACATAGCCATCCCAGACAAGTGTTATTGCTCCAGAAAAAAACCTTGGACCATAAGGAGGACTGCACTGGGTGACAGACGTTACTGAATCATCCTGCAGTTTCCCAGGAGATCCAGAACTTGTCATCACAGCCACTTGCTATTAAAGCTCAAACACTGTAATGATGAAAACCAAAGCATTTTCGCTGTTGGTGTCATAATGCCATTAAATTATATGATGGACTCCACTAAGAGATAAACTTTAAATTATGAAAAAGTTTATGATGCATACATGTCTCCATGCTCCGTGAACATCCTTTCCCAGTTCCAACTTCTTCTCCACATAGTAAATGTCACCAAATACCTTCAGCCTTTTACAAACCCACGCTATAAAGTTGGAAAAAATATAATAAACAAAGCTACATTTTCAATCTTTTCTTCAATTTAAAATGTTCTTAGGGTAATTCTGATAATAGGGGGACCCAGTATGCAGACAGGATAAAACAAATCCCCTTTTCTGGAGCCTTCATCATGATGTAACAACTAATAAAGCAGGGGAACAAGCTTTTACCAATGACTGGACAAACTGTGAAAATACTTTAATTACTGCCATCATCAGGTCTGGAGGAAAAAAATATTTCATTTAGCCACCTATGAAGTATAGAATAGACAATGTTTGTGCACGGTCTTCAATATACAAAACAATCCACCTGCTTTGGGGAGGTCAGTCAGTCTCCACATCCCGTCATCTCCAGGTGTCTCAGCTGAACTCTCAGTGCCAACCAGTGCCAGCTGATCTGGGCTTCATTAGGCGGCTCCACACAAACTGGAGACACGGAGCGTTACCAGCCTCAGTCACCAGCAGCCCTGCCTAAACACAAGGCTGTGTCTAGGAACAGATGCCCAGACCCCATTGCCAAATCTTCAATCTGTGCTTCTTAAATTAAGGATTTTTCAGTCTTTCCTGTACCTTCAAATTCTTCATTCTTACTCAGTCTTTCTTGTTATTCCAAGTCCAGTAAAAGACAAACGTGGTTATTATAGGGAAAAAAAAATAAAAACTTTCTAACTGGGAATTAGAAACTTGTTGCATTTAATATCTTTCTCTAAAAGCGTTTGAGGTATTTCTCAGTGGTAGAGGAGCACTGAATGTTTTGCACAGCTACACATGGAACAGCACATGCCACACCAGCTTGTTATACTCTGTTGTGTTTATGACAGTAGGAAAAAGCATGTCAATTTAAATATGTATACACGTATATTTTCAATGCAACAGCATCTAGGAGTGATTTCAAGTGTTCCAGAATCAAAATAGCAATTCTGAACCAAGGTGCTATCAACAAACCTAATATTCAGATCAAAAAATCTTCTCCAATATAACCTTTTACATTGTCTGAGATAACAGATAAATAATGGCAGTCATTCAGCTGTTAATGAAAAATAGACAGCAGGAAAATTCTATGTTGAAAGAGACAGGGGAAAAGGCAGTTCTTGCTTAAATATCACAATGTTCCACATCCATTTTGCTGGTTTGCAAATGTAACCAATTTTTCCATAAAGCTTGGCAATCTAATAATCAAGTTGAGTTCTTCCCACATAATTATAATAATTTTTACTCTAAAGGACTCTGATAACTAAGTTTCCTCTGCTGAGTTTCAAACAGAATGGTGAGAGTCAGATTTCACTGCAAATGTCAGATGTTCTCATGTCACTGCTTGATTTCTGAAAGATGAGTAGAATAACAAGCTTTAGGGAACAGGTGTTAAAAGTAGAAGAATTAAGAAATATACACCTGCAGAGAAAGACAGAGAAAGCTTTCCCTGATGGAATATTATTCAATTAAGGTTGACACAGTGCCCCTACTAAAGATCCTGTTCTCAATCACTTGCACCACTGAGAAAGCGCTGATCATCTGTGGTGTGTCCCCCTTGGCCTGAACTTTCCTGGAAAAGTTCAGTCAAAATACTGCAGCGGCTCCTGAGAAAAGGGCTACTGGAAGCAGCACTTGCTGAGAATGTTAGAAGATTCTGAAGACCTTTCTTAAAGAAATCCCATGCTTTAGAATGAGGACTTCTACTGTCCTTTTTTTCTTTTTTGTCATCCTCTGTTAAAGTTCAGCTCAAAGGAACTTCAAGGAACACACCAAATTAACCCTTTTGTTTTTCTCCTTTATAGATCACCATTAATTTTGCAGTAAATACATTAACCCAAATACTATGTTTGAATTTCTTTGGGAGAGAAAGTGCAACTGCTTCTGCAGAGCCATTCCATACTGAGAAGACCACTCCAACATTTCCATTCTATTTTTACAATTCTTTAGGTCTCATAGCAGATATGGCTATAATTGTATGCGATAACTAGTTGACAACCTTTTTTAATTTTTATTTTCTGTGGATTGGTTATAACTAAAACAACTCCCATTAACAGATTAACAGTATCTGACCCACTTAAGCCAAATTCCAGCAATTCTGGTATGTGATATTAAAGCACTTATAAAAAATAGACATCAAAACTAATGAGGAGTGTTGCCTGTAGCCTAAATACCTATATAAATCCTCAGGGATTTTGTTCAACATTGAACAAAGATTCCAGAACAAAATTACCTGCAGAACCCTCATCTACGAATTCCCAGACTTGATAATCATTACACAAGCATACTTCTAAGTCCAGAAATAGCTCACATGTCAGATGTTCTCTACTTAATCAATGGGATTTCCTTAAGGATTACAATGGAAGAGTCAAATAAGAAAATGTTCTTTGAATTATAAAAATAATTAGCACTAAACTTTTTCAAATATTTGTCATTCCATCCTTTGCTTCTGACACTCATCAGAAGAGCTGACAGCTGCATTTCAATTGTCAGATTTCAATATTGCCTTGGTTAGGGGTTATTCTTTGTCTGTGTCTGGATCACTTGTGAGCCTTATTCTTCTAACAGTCACCGTCAGTTGGATCCAGTTTTCACTGTCAATGGCCCAAACAAGATGATCACTTTGTGTGAAAGGAGCCGTGAAGCAGCAGGAGAGAGTGACATGTAACAGTGGCAAATTGTGCAAGATTGGTCTGTGTTACTTAAGTTCATGTGAATGCATCACAGTCTGGAAAACTTAATTTTGGAACTCAGTACTTAAGTTTTGGAAGACAGTTCCTAATTGAAAAGTTCATTTCTAATGAAAGCACGAGGTGATGAAAGGTTGGACTAGCAGACTAGATCATTTGAGTCTTTATTAATAACATGAGTTCATTTTAATTCAGTGAAGCACATAATTGGCATCAAGCTTTTCAAGATCAGCACTCTTTCCTGTGACTTGAATCTGTAATATTTTAAGACATTTTTAATGTTATGGTAGATGTTTTTATTATTTGCATTTTTAAATTAGGTTACTGTTAGATAGTTCAGACTAATTATAAGCTTGTTGATTTTATTGAGCCCCATGATATCCAGTGGCTAGTGACAGATCTTTATAAGCCTAGATCTGAATTCCTTGTAATGACTCTGCAGTCGTCTCGCCCTGTAGGGCAGGGATGAACAGATCCCCCTGAGATTACTCCACCTTGAACAACCACAAGAGGGCAATGGGGTCAATTACTGTTTCAGTTTACCCCACAGCTGCTGCATATAAATCAGTTTACCAGAAGCTCTGAAAGTGCTTTAATAACATTTATTTCAATGTCTTTATCTTTGCCATTCTTGATGCACAACAATGAAACTCAGAAGTAAAAATACACAGAACACAATGGAAATGGTCCTGGCCATTGAGACTGAAATCGCTACTCTGCAAAAGTACAGAAACTTTCTAACATTTGCCATACTGTTATCATCCATTTTATTGGGGTACTTGCCTACAGGAGAGATACACTTAAACAAAAAAACCTGTGTAATCAAAATCACCCAGTTCCATTCTATTGGATATGAGTTTTTAATCAATAAGGTCTTCAAGTACTTTTGCGCTCTTATGTAAGGAATGTCAGGATTCTTTGAATAACTGAAGTTTTTTTGCAAACCCATAGTGTGAATTTTAGTTCAACTTTTCAAAAGAACCTGTGATTCACAAGTCTAAATTATATTTTACTAATCTTTTAGGCATGAAAAACTTTACTCCAAAACAATTGCCAACTAATTATCTTCCAGCTAAGTGATTATAAATTAAATTCTTTCCCATTTTATTTTTTTTTTATTTTTTCTTTCTAGTTTACATGAACTGCTTAAGTTGCTACAAGCTGAGAATCTGCAGGTCTAATTTTTTAGAAAAAAATGAGGCTTAGAACACATAGAAAGATAGAAGCAATCTCAAACTGCCCGTGGGTATGTTGAAATTACCATCATGCATGTCTGCACAGGTGTACAGCCCTCATTACCTGAATCTTCTGCTTTAAACAGAAGGAACACATTGGAACAGTCTAACTGAAAATGTGCAAAGGTCTTTTTAGGAGGTTTTCAGGGGCATAAATGAGATCTAGCGTTTAGCAATGGAAAAGCATGAGTGAATTTTCAGAAAGCCTCAGCTTGCAATGGTTGAGCAGTAAGCTGAGATTTTTCTTATTTTCTCTAGGCTGATACAGCTGGAGAAGGTGGCAAGAAGAAGCAGATGTGGCATGGCTGATGTGAGCAATAACTTCTGGCTGTCAGTCGTGCCAGGGCTGAACAGTGATTCTCATGGTTCTATAGCATTTCCTTGGCTCCACATACAATTCGGTTGTCAAATGTGGCAACAGAAAGTGAACCCCACTGAGCTTGTGGAACCATAATGGCTCTAAACCCAAGGCTCTCCTTTTTGGAGCAGCATCTCCCCAGAGCAGGAGCTTAGCTGGATCCCTTTCCATACATACTCTCCAAAACAGAGTTTGAAAAACCATCAAACAGAAGATGTGACAGAACCTTCTTGAGATGAACAGAGTGAATTCTTTTCTTTGCTTACATAATTATGTGCTATTAAATAATTCAGGAACATAGAATATCTTAGATTCAGCTGGTGTTCAAGAGGAAGAAGACAGAAGGAGGCCCTGAAAGGACAGACAACATCTTAGTACAAAACTCCACCCGAGTACTTTAGCCAGTCTCTCAAATCCTCAGGGTTTGAAGACATAACTAATCACACTGCTTTCCCTTTAGCATGCTTTCTTATCCATTCAAAGCACTGCAGGAGAAATTGATTGCAAAATTTCAACCCCTTATTTTAACATTGAGATAAAAGAGATATATTTCTTTTATCTGCTCAAAGGAATCTGCAATTCACTCTGAAAGAACCTGCAGAAAAAAGTACTAGACTGTTTACTGCCATCCTTTCAAAAATACAATTTTAAAAGTGCTGACACAATGTTTTCCTTCTAATGAATTAAAAAGCACCATTAAAGGTTTTCTATTAAGTTGTTTTGTTTTACTTGATGACTCCAGCCCGAACTCACACTATCATCTTGCTGCTCAGCCCTTCTTTAGTGCACGTCTGCAGACCAGAGCTCTGTATAAAAGAACAAACTCAGCTTTGAGGGCTGTATACTCCACTTAAGGAGCAAATGGATTCCTGCTGAGGGCAGCACTTCCCACTGGGACAGTCAAAGCCTTGAAGCTTGGCCAAACTTCCAGTACACTGCAATCTGCTCTGTGCAGGTGACAGCAGCAGATGAGGGACAGGATGCAGTGTCACCAATTACCTCAGTGCTTTGGCTCCCAGAGATCCGGGTTTGCTTTCTCGTACAAGAGTCTCAGCCCCACTGCTTATTCAACATTTTGTAGAAGCCTCTAGAACAGCTGCCCTTCAATGCTTCATTTCAAACCCTCCCAGAACCTCAGCAGAGCCCTGGGTGGCTGTTAAACACTAATTTACAAAGGACTCTCAGCTGGTGCTACCTCCAAGAGCACAATGGCCAAGGACCCAGCTCTGGCTGCCCACCAGCCCTTACGCAGCAGTGGGAGACACTGTCACCAGAGTGCCAGGCAGAAAAGGACAGTCTGTCCCGTCAGTCTTCCTGGGATGGGGAGCTTTGTTGGAAGGTAGTTGAGGACCCACATAAACATTCCTTATGCGGTAGTTTCTTAGTTCACTCTCACCTGTCCATGCACAGTAAGGACAGCCACACACAGAGAGAAATCACTGCAGTTCAGTTCAAACCAGGCCCCTCTGCCACTCCAAGCTCCAACACCCTGCCAAGTGCAGGCAGTACTACCAAGGCAGAGGAAACCACTAAGGTCAAACAGGTTTGCGTGCTTATAGACCATGCAAAAACAACCTCTATTTTGCATTTCCTTCATTAAAACGAGTTAAATTACATCAAATAAGAGACAGAGCAGTACAATGTCTAGAAATGTACTAAATGGAAGCAAAGCTAATAATTGTTTTAAAGAGGAAGGAAGGGTTTAGGAAGTGTAGTGAGGAATTAGGTCTCATTTTAACAACCTCACCAAAACGAGGTGTCTGCCCTTAGAGAGTTATCTGGTCTATTCATCATTACTTGCCTCATTATTATTTCTCTTATGTCATTTTAAATACTGAAAGCTATAATCAAGGTTCTACTTCAATACTAAATAAGCAATTAGCAGTCTAATATTAAACTGACATTTCACAGGGATTTTAAGACCCTCTGGACCCAAAATTCAGCCTGTAAATCCGTTAACTGTGTGCATTATTTTTTAAGTAGCACAACCTTTACTGCTGCATTTGGTGATGTAAAACCACAACTTTAAAAGACCAAATATATAATTTGCAGAAGACTGTCCCCATCTCATCCCAGGAACTCCACACTTCACGTTTGCTACACTATTCAAAGGACCCTTTCTAATAAAACCAGATTAGTGGTGCTGGGTCAGTGTGGGACCAGCCTGCATGAATGGTGGCAATTTACAATTATTCCTTCTCCATGTTGTTTCAAACAGCAAAGTAAAAGATCCAAAGATATTTTTGTGAGAACAAGTTAGAGAAACAGCAGAGAAACTTCTAAGTTTTCTGTCTGGAGGCACTACCACCTTCTTCGTGAGTTCATGGGGATAGTGAAGTTCCAGCATCAGGAAAGAATAGGTTTTACTTTTCCTAAGAGAATAAGGTATCTGGACAAACAAAAACAACATTATATTATTCTGCTGGGGTAACATGCTGGTAACATATCTGAAACATGACATTGATATTTTAATCACAATATTATATCACTGACTTATCTTGGAATGTACAAAAAACCAAAACAAACCAAAACCAAAACAAACCCCTCAAAAAAAAACAAAAAAAAAGAGCACAACCACTGTAAAGGAAAAAAATTCAGTTCATAATAGCAAAATCCCCAGTTTCACGTTAGGGACGTGTAGGCATTTCCAAGGTCACATGACATCAATCCTTCAGGGAGCCACACGGTGAAATAACCATTCTTAATGTGATCACTCTATAACTAAGGGTCTACTGAAGAAAAGGTCCATAATATCTTGACTAGTTACTTTCCTTTCTCTCTGTAATCAAATCAGTGCCCAGAAAACGTGAACCATGTTGTGCTGTAGCCAAAACCTGACAGTAATGCAAAGACACAGAAATGAGAACGGTATCTTAGAGCAGTTGACAGCCTTTAGATCACTTCCCTTTTCCCACAGGAAAATGGCTCAGATATTTCTGCCATGGCACTGGGGTTTTTGACGGAGATAGAATCAGCTACATTTTCAGCACTGCATGGGATTTAGCCACAGGACTTAAACAGCTAAATCTTGTTCACGCAATGCCTGGAAGATTTGAATGGAAATGATTCATTATTACCTTTTAGCACTATCTTCTGCATAAAGAATTTAGAGTTCAGGAGCAGTCCTTCAGGAAATTACCCCTTAACATTTGTCCCTCGGTGCTTTATAATAAAAAGTTCATTGCAATGATTTTTCACAGACAAAAGTTTTTGGATTTTTTCCTTTATTCTCCTTATCTGAACATTATTTGTCTAATCCTTTTGTTTTGTTTTTCCCTCATGGGTTGAAGAGATCATCATCTCTACCAAATTCTTTAGTACTGATTGTAATTAACAATCACAGCCTGAGCTAAATTATTTACTTGCTGGGCATCTGGCATTTTCCCTGCAATCAGTGACTGAAGGTGACATTGACACACTGGAAAAAATCTAGAAAAAACAAAGGTCTCATTGAATTTTCTACTTTTTTTTTCTTTTATGGATGTTAGAAATTATGTTATTAATCTGGTAGACACCAGGCTATACTTGGTAAACTAATAAAAACTCTCATTTTCCCTTGTCTTCCCCCCCAACAAGGTTATAAGCAATTTCAGATTAGACCTAAGACCCATCCTCTGTCTGTAGTTATGTAGTAGAATTCTGGTGACATTTAAATAAACTAACAACCTTCCTTTATATTGACACAGTTTTTTGCAGGGCATTCCCAAGCCCTGATTACATAATTATAGAATTATCTCAGAAATCCATTCACAAGGCCAGAGAACAATGCCACGAAATACACAGCAAGCATTACAAAAGCTTGCTCTATATTATGTTTACAAAAATACCACCTAGTTTGTGAAATAAAGATTAACAGATTAAGCTCAGAACAGCTCTGAGCTGACTTTGCAGTAGGCAGTGTGGCACACAAGTCTTACTACCAGGCAAGACCGAGGCAGATGTTTATCAGTATGGCTACGAGTGTGTAATACAGCTCATCGTGCACGTCACCCAACCTCCAAGAGCTGAGGGAAGAAACTGAGAGTGTGGAATGCACAACCTGCCTTCATGAACTGCCTGGCTGTCTAGATAGATAGAGCTCCTAACTCTTTTATCCTTAGCCATAGTTTGGAATATTTCCAAATATTCTGAATATTGTATCCTCTACACCAGGAGTGGATAAAAGGGGTGGGAAGGAGAGGGGATATGAGCACAAAAACTTGATCAACTCACTGAACATTCTGGCCTGTTAGAGAGGTGCAAGGGGAATCCCATGGGCACCTGCTGTCCAGCTTAAAGGCAGGGAGAACTCAGGGTACAAAGGTCAGGAAACCACACAGACAAAGCAGCGTCAGTGCAGGACTGAAGAGAGGATTTCTGCTCAGCCACACCCACATACTGCACTCACGTCATTGCAGGGGAGGAGAACACCGAAACTTAATTCAGCCACATCTCCAGCTGATACAGCTCATCCTGTCCACTGACTCTGGTGACCCTTCAAGCAACCAAACAATTCTACCACAAGACAGTCATCTGGAGGCATAACACTCTGGATGTTCAAAACTCTGACCCGCTGAAACACCACCCACCATCACCTCGTCTTGTAAAATGAAACAACTTCTGCATAATGTGCTTAAGAGTTATCAGTGGACAAAACCCAAGATGTGAAGGATGGGATGTGGGCAGGCACATTGACGGGCTGTGCAGCTCAAGTAAGGGAAGCTGCCACTATGACTAATGACCTCAACAGGATTTAGGCTCCTGCCGAAAAATGTAGCGCATGTGATAGTTGTCTGTACGTACAATGTTATTGTTTGATCCAGATTAAATTCCTAATTGAGCTATTCTTTCACTACTCTGAAAGAAAGTGTTGCCTGGATACTTCAGTCTTTTGGATTTTGAGCCTAGGATAATTCTGTTCAGATAAGTGAGTGATACTGGAAGTCATCCAAGAATTGGTGGCAAATGGCAATCTCATTTGTGATACTGTAGGATGTTCCTTTGCTCCGGAGGGAAAGAGAGCCTCCTGAGGATATGCCAAGCACAAAAGAACTCAAACACAAATAGGAACTTTCTAGAAAACTGCCCAGCCAGATCTCAAGAGGAACCACACAAACCAAAAGCACCAAAGTGATATGAACAAAAAATATTTAAAATCAAACCAATTTTTTTTTTTAAATTTAAACAAAACAAAAAGAAAATTCATAAAATGTCCACTCAGCTCATAACACATGGTAGTTTTCTGGAACTGTAACTTGTACTTTCCACAACAGACTTTTACCTATGGGTTCCAAGCTGCCCTGTAACAGTAGCAGAGTGGATCTAACAGTAATATCAGATGAACCAGAGGAAAGCACATCACAGAAAATAAAAAACTTAAAGGTTGCCATAATGTTTATTTGCTGACTAACTCACTTAAAGCCTAAGAAAGTACAGGGCAGAAATGTCATTATGAAGACGCCTTGTAAATAATGCTGACAGAAGGAACTGAATATGCATTTCACTGGGTATTGTAAAAATAACATAGTATGGCAGTGCACATCACAAATCCAAGAATTCCACTTCTGATGAAGCATGGATAATTAGAAAACCTGGAAAAATTTTCAAAATATCAACTTTCTTGGTATGGAAAAAGTTAACACCTGCTCCTGTTTGTAGATATTCTTAATTGGCAAGTTCTGAACTGTATTTGAAAAAAAAAAAAAGAAAGCAGATTTAATTTGAGTATGTTGCATTTCACTGCAAATGGTGTTGCTGCAGTAGCACTGAAACCAAATCAGAGGACAGACCCCAAGAAAAGGCAAAAGTGATAAATTGTTTTGCCACGATAGCAGGGAGATCTGGCTGATTAGTTTTAGCTGCAATACTAAATAAGGTTTTGTTGTTCTGAGACCCCCCCAAAATAGCCAGATTAAGATATTTCACTGAATTCAACAGGAATTCATTCAGTTCAGGAAATTTTTAGTGAAATGTGCATCTGTTATTTGATACTTGACAGTCTCACATATTATTTCTAAATAATATAACCATGATCTATTTTTTTTCTTATCTTCCCAAATTCCTTTTTTAGAATGCCTTTTCCCAGCATCTCATATCCTGCAATACCACGTAGCGTAATAAAAAAGTGCACAGAGGATGCTGCTGCGTTCTCAACCAGTCACACTGACTATTGTACTTCTGCCTTCATCATCTTGTGGTGTGTCTTCAGAGGGCTCTTCCACCTTCAGGAGGAATCTGTGTCTGCTCATGAAATTTGAAATAAAGCACTTTGGGGCTTTGCCCTTCTCTGATGGATGAGAATCCTCATGAACACGACAGAAACCAAGCAATACCGGTGTTTTCTTCCCAGTCTCTTCCTAAACACCTCACTTGCTTAGAGGGCTGCAGAAAGAGGCATGATGATGAGGCTGAGGCTGAACTAGAAACTGGCCTTGCACGCTGACTGCTATCATCTCTTTTCTTTGCAGGCCTCTAATCTGCTGGCTCAGACAGAACAGACCAGACTGTTCCAGTTGGAACTGACATCCTCTAGTCTGACCATGTGATTCAGGGCATTGTCCAAGTGCCTCTCAAACACTGACAGGCTTGGGGCATTGAACCCCACTCTGAAAATCCTGCTCCAGTGTTTGACCACTCTCTCAGTAAAGCAACTCTTCCTAATGTCCAGTCTAAACCTCCCCTGGCACAGATTTGAACAATTCTCACACATGCTATCACTGGATATCAAGAAGAGTTCAGCGCACTCCCCTCCACCTCCCTCCTTGGGAAGCTGTAGAGAGCAATGAGGTCACCCTTCAGTCTTCTTTTCTCCAAACAGACAAGCCCCAAGTCCTCACATGCTCCTTATAGGACATCTTGTATTTCACTGTAATAGTAAGGTCTGCTCACAAAAGGAACGAGGGTGGTGTCTGTATTAGTGTCCAGTGTAATTGTGTCCTGATTTGGGGCTCTTAATAATACAAAAGATTAACGATAAACAGCAAAGATTAGGGGTTACACAGAAAACAGTAACAGTCCCACCTTTCTTCCTGTGATAACTGCTGATCAGGATAATTTCAGGTAATTTCAGAGGTGCATCTCAATTATGCACATGATTCTTAGGTAAGATCATTCACTGAACCTGTATCCTCAATTCCTGACACCCTCACATTCTATTTTCTCCCTTTGCCTCTGAATTGCCTTTGCTCCTTCTGCACAGATTGAATGACTGAATAATTGTAATAATTTTAACATTGCCTTTGCTGCTCACATTAGAGATGTCATTCATTTGTGTGAGAAAGCAAAGACAGGCAGTGCTTAGTTCACCTTTTAGTCCTTGTATAGCACCTAAAAAGGAGGAAGGTCCAAATGTCTTGAGGGTAATTATGCTGGTGTTTGTTACTGTGGATAACTCTGAGTGCCTGTGGTGAGGGATCTTGTTACCACAGTGTGACCACTGAAAGAAATGTTCAAAATGCATGTCCTGCAGATACAAACAAGCAGAGAATTTCCAGAAAGAGCAAGTTGGCAATTTTATGATAACTGGGAAACTGAACGTGTCTATGCTCCAATGGCAAAATATGTTATTAGCTGCTTGTAGACAAGGCCCAGCCTTGTGGTGTCACTGTGCAAAAGCAAAGGGGGGAAGAAAAGGCTTTGCAGGGTCTTTTTTAATACCCTGTCTTCCTGTACTCTGCCCCTTATCCCTGGCTCTGCTACATTAGCCTGTGGACATGAATGAATGATTAAAAAAGATAAAATGTTTCCATTATCAGCTTTTATTTTGCACTTGTATGACTTCTGTGAGGGCAGGTTTGTTTTAATTACATCCTGCATTTTAGTAGTACGCATTCTCATCGAGACATTTTTGTCAGCTATGATCAGAGTCTATGTTCTACGTGACTACATGTCCTCTATGGACTCAGGCTGAACAAAGATAAATGCAACATAAAACCTTTACAAAGAGCAGAAAGATCAAGGATTATTTAATCCTACCATGACTGAACCACAGTGAAACTGGCTGATTTTATCCTCCTGTACCACCCAGTTCTGTCCAGACTCAGGACCGAAAGCTAAGACAATCAGATGTGCAGTCTTGACAGCTAGCACTGTGAAGTACTGACAGAGGCCCCAGAAGACTCTCAATGTCATGGCCCTCAAAATTTCCTTACCCTCTGCATTATCACTCCACTTGCCAGTCAGGAATTCTGAAATTATGCTTTGCTTCCTTTGCATCTCATTTACATCTCCGACAGGCTGTCATTCTAACACAGAAATGAGCAACCAAGGAAAAAGAGAATGGCTGCAAGAACACCAATAAAGTATACATTACTATTATCAAGAGACCTGGTTTTAAATACACAAAAATTCTCCTAAGGCTTGGATGAAACCCCCTCACAAACTACCACCCTCAAAACCAACCAGACCAGGGCCCTTAATTCTTTCTATTTAACTTCCCCAATGTTGCTTTAGAACAGAAGTAGTACCGGTTTTGGCAATTGCCAGGGGAGGATTCCACAATGTCTTTAGACCAAGTGAGATTATTTGAACCTGCCTATAAATAGTTGAAGGTTGGAATGATATCAGGAAAAGACACACAGGTGGATCCCTAGCATCAGGAGGGCAGGAGAGTGAACGGTTTTTTTGCAGCAGATGAAATGTTAAGTCACAAACTGTTCAGGGAGTCAAACTCTCATTTGGTGAGAATGGACTTCTAAGGCTGAGCAGATCTATGTCAGTCAAGGATGATGTTCGGTTCCAATTGCGCTGGCTTTGGAAAATTCAGGGTTGATTCATTAATATTCAAGGCACTTTGCAAAGGCCATCGTTCCTGTGAGCTTCGGTGGCAGAGACAGAGTGATACATCCCAGTGGGTTTGTGATTCACAGTTGTAAGGTGGATTTGTTTTGGTATTAGCATAGTCAATGATTAAATGAATTGCATTTATTATATAAATTCCCTATCAAGTCTTACATTGTAAATAACGTGAGATGGCTGGAAGCTGCAGAGGTGTCAAAAAACCATCAAAATCTATGTCAAATATTAAGAAAGCTACACAGAATGCACATTTCTTCTCTCTCCGTGGTCAGTGATTCTATTCTTTTGCTATCCTATCTATCTGTTTTCTCCTTCATTTGGATTCTAACTTCTTTCATAATGGTACAGATATTTAAAGTCATGCAATATAAAAGACATCAATTTATTATAGTCACTTGTTCACACGATGCAACCCAGTGAAGAAGAATTTTCTTTCACTAGACTGCCTTTAAAGTCAGATTGTGTCACGCATTCATGGGTTAAGGAAGACATTTAAAAGAGTTTAGCATTTTAGAGCAAGGTTAGTAGGCAGAAAAGTCTGTTAATAGAGTTAATGAATTCCCATCTCATCAAGGAACCAACTACCCTTCATTTCAGATTATCTTGGGCTTCAGGCAACCACTTTGGTCATGAAAACAAATACCTATTTGCAAAAGCATTTAGAATAAGATTGCATTTAACTGTGTATCTTTCTGATTCTTGATCAATTTAACTTTAGCACAGAAAAATGCAAGAACAGATTCTGTGGAGTTAAATCAGTTTTATCATTTAATTTTATTAAAATAAAAAACTAAAAACAGATTAAAAAACCAGTGTGAGCAGTTGCAATATCATGAATGCATATTTACTAAAGGACAGCCTGACACTGATTCAACACCCTCCATCCTCCAGCCTTTTCCAAAAATCAAAATCATGTCTCCTGTTCCCTACCATATCCAGTCCCAGCATTTCCTATGAACTGCACTGACTGATGTGAAGGTACCACATCAGCTGACCATGTTATTTCATGACCAAAAGTGGTAACTCATGTTGTCAGAACATGAGCAAGCACCGTGTCCCTCCGCAGCTGAAGGTACCCAGTTGTGTCACCAACACACAGGTGTGTCCATGTCATGAGGTTTGATTCAGTCAATATGTCTTCAGGTGGCCACACCTGAATTAAAAATGTTTCAATACATAAAGACATCCCTGGGCATTTACATGGTTATCAACGTGAAGGAAATGGGAGATTTATAGGGTTTAAAAAGCATGACATTCCTTACACAAGAAACCTCACAGTTTGTGACTTACAGGTCAGGATTAAGGCTGCTTAAGGATACCTTTAATATTCTGTAAACAGGCTAGGGGTTTTTTTGCCCTCAGCATCCTTCAAAATAAATACAAATCTAGTTAAAAGTCAATGGAGTTTAGCAATTTATTTCATCCTAAAATAAACATTTAAGAGTAACTCAGATGCATCATTCCTTCTGTGCATCTTTAAACACAGACACTGGTCAGAGTTGGAGGGTTTACCTGGAATGTGAAGATCTGTGTTAAAGATTCTGAAGGCAGAAATAGTAAAGTTTGCTGCCAGAGCCTGTGTTTTAGTATCCTAGCTGGAAAGCTACTCTGCCCTGTGGTCTACCATTTCCCTCTGCTTCTCACCAACAGCTGCACTGTGGATTTAAGAAACCCTTCTGAAAAAACCTACATTCTTGCTAAGAACCTTAGTTTGAAGTAAAGAGCATTTTCTACTGCAGTTTTTGAAACATAAAAATTTAAACATCTAAAGATCAAGACAGAGGTCTGTTATTACAGGATATTTCTTGAGCCACAGGAAGGGCAATTTGACTTTAGCAGTCCCAGGTATGAAAACAACAGATATGTAAAGTTCAAGTAAATTCTCACAGCATTCATTTCACTGGACCAAAGCTGGCTTAGCAAAAAGAGCAATGTATTTTCTGAAATACAAGAGAATCATCATCACCATACGCATTTACTTCCACTTTCCTAGTCCTTTGCCCAGAATAAACAGTAGGACACACCAAAACCAAAACAAAACCCAAACAAAAAAAACCAAACAAAACTAAGCAACCAACAAACTCAAAACCCAAGCCCCCAAACAAAACACAACAGACAAACACACAAAACAAACAAATCCCAACTGACAGCTTTTAAACTTCTTTTGCTCTGATCAGAAAGGAAGATATTTGCTCTCAAATTTGTGCCCCAAGTGCTAAGATTCAAAACTGTCTGATATAACGCCATTTGAACTCATTTTTCATCCAAATATGTAGCAATTTTTTAAGGCATTTCTAACTTCAAATACAAAAGTGACCATCCCTCTTTCATATGCCCCCCACAACACACACTGTAAACATGACAGTCAAGTGTTGTATTAGAAAAAATGTTAGAAGAGATTGATGAAGCAGAAATCCAAAAGTAAATTAATAGAATTTCATTATGTTATTTAAGAAAAAGATAACATTTTTGCTACATTTTCCAAGTATCTTCCACCACCAAAATCCTGGATTTACAGGTGAGATACTGCTACGAGATTTTATACCATTTAAGCTCTTCTTGGTAAATATCAGCCTGATTTTATGAGTTGCCAGCACAGGCACAGATATATAATAAATAAGTAATATTTGTATTAATAAATTATTATTGCAATAAATAAGTAATGTTTCAAATTACCCACTAGCAAAGCATAGGTGCTGAGCAATTTACTTATCTTAAATTCAGATTTTTAATTCACTCCTTGTTCCATGCTGCCACAATAGTATTATATGGTTCCTATCTGCTATTTTCCAAAATATACAGTTCATGTTAACTTTATTTCTCAAATTCCCTGGATTATGAAGTATTTTATGGAATGAAGATACTTATGGTATGGAATGATCAACAACAACAAGAAAACTCACAAAACAAATGAACAAAAACCCAAACAACATACAGAGATAAATCCAATGAAATTGAAAGTGAAGTTTTAAACAATATGTACCAAAAGTCAGTGGCTGCATCTCAGCCATTAACCACACATGTTAGAAATTAAACATTTGTTAATTAGAAGCACAGACATATCATATGAGACAAAAAATGGAAAAACATATGTTCAAAGTTTTACGTTATTAAGATGATTTATTACATATTCACAGTATGGCATTATTTTGATAGATTCACACCAGTTCAGTTTTAATACTGTAGAATGGAATCAGAATCCTCGGAGGTCTCTCTGAAGAGCACAGCAAGAGGCATTCATGCTAAAGCCTGCAGAGAGCCTGTGAAAACCTACCCACACTTCCAATGCAATGGATAATCCTCCTCTGGCTAAATACTGGGATAGCAACTCATCTTGAGATCAATATGCTTGGCCTGCATGGGGGGCTTTCTCTTGTAAAGCAGCATTTTCCTGGAAAGACCATGACTGTCTGGAAGTGGAAACACTGGGCCAAACCAAATAAATCATGGAATAAGAGCAAAGATGACTCTAAATGCCATCTAAACTGTGAAATCATTCTCTAGAAGGATTTGAGTCAAACCCAAAGTGGCTTGAGTAAGGATTTTGTGCAGCTGCTTAAATCTGCACGGTGGCCCAGAATTGCCAAACTGGCAAGAGGAATATTATCCTCTCTCTCATCCTCAGCTTCACACAAAGCTGCTATGGAGAAATACTGACTCTTCTCTGAGTCTTCCTGCCACAGAAAAATGGTAGGGAACTATGAACAATTTATCCTGAAATGTTTTGTGTGAATAAAAGCATTCTATAAAAACAGGATATACCATTAACACTCATCAAAGCTGCTGTAGCCATAAATAATTTCCTCTGTGAGGGAAAGCAACCTCAGGGGAAATAATGCCTCAGGAGGCAAAACTGGCATCTCTGCAAGAACAAATGCTAAAAGGCTGTCCAGGCAAAATGATCCGAGGGATTGTGGGGATGAAGCGACGCATGGGACCACCACCACAGAGTGTCAGTGGTGCAAATATGCAGCTTAGTGTTTTTAGTGCTGTACAGTAATGCATATTGAACGATATGCAAGTCAGTTTTCACAATCACAGAATTTTCAGACCTTCACCCCTAACAACCACAATGAAGTCTTAATGTCACAACCCAACAGCAATGGGTATATCGATCTAGGAAGAATGAGAAAAGTTGCTCAGTGAGGCTTTGCCCATGATGAAAGTGAAGCTCAGATGTTCACCACTGGTGGTTCAGCAGCTAAAACCATCAACCAGCACCTCCTCAGGTGCTGGGCTGGCTCACACTGAGGCAGGGCAAGGAAAAGAGCACAGACAGCACAAACAGAGCTACGTAGCTGGATTATCAGGTATTAATCATAGAATATACTAAAAGACATAGTCCTTCACACAACATATAACTGAACTGTGAAAAATTGCCTCTGTGCCACAGGTGTTGCAAAGGCTAAACTATAAATGTCTTGCAAAAGGTTTAGAGAAACTCCTGAGGGATGGGTCTATCGTTGGATATCTCATATGACAGTTAGGATATAACTTTTGACTTAGAAGTCCTTAAGCTATTGATTGCCACAAGTTGCAGGAATATAAAATGACCCTTTCCTCAAAAGGGTCTTTCAATAGTTTTTCTGTAACAGCTGCTGCTGGACTAGATAGATCTTTGGTCTGACCTAGTGATGTTTTTCTCATCTAACCCATCTTCTGTGGGTAATACTGGAGTATCTCGGGGAGCCTTTGATCTGCCATCTGCCATAATCGTTTTCTTTTAAGTCAAATTGATGAGTGTACTTATGAAGCCACAAGGTACATGCATGCTCATTTACAGTACAGAAGCAGCAATTTTAAATTCCAGCAAAAAAGTTATTTTGATGAAATAACTTACTGAACAATTCAACTTATTGAATTGCTTTCAGGCGTACTATGCACAGACTGTTTTTACTTCTATATTTTGATCTTATTTTTTTCCCTAGCATTCAAACAATATTTTTATTGCAGCTTGCTTAATCCTGTAAAAAATCCTATTCATTACATATTCACAGTTTTATTTTTTCAGAAGCTTATACACAATGTTTTATTGTTGACTCCATACAAAGATGAAGAATTCAAATGTAATTTTTCAAATCATGAAGCTGTGATACTGGGGCTAGGTACAATGTAATCCTGGGAATGGTTAAATTGAAAGAAATCCATAATCCTGAATTCCCAGTTCTGGACTGAACAGACACATCTGTCACCCTATGGACTGACACTGGACAGAGAACTCCCCAAAGAGACCACACTAAGGTACCATACTCTTTACCACATTGGCTTTTTATATCTAAATTTTGCAAATCAAGAAATTAAGTGAGAAATGACACCTCTCTTGAAATGGCATCAATTTGACCATACAACTTAATAAATGAGAACTACTCTTTCTGCCTTCCTTTCATACCAGCATTACATATTAACAAGAAAAGAGATTCTGCACTGAAATTCAGTTCAATGCTAAGAATCACACTGGCACAAATCACATCAGGAAAAAACTCTATAAATGTTTCCTGTTGGCAAAATCCTACTTTATTTATAGAACTCCAGAAAAACAGTTTTAGGATTCATCTGGCCAAAGCAGAACAAAGCTTGTATTTCTGGGGACTTTGGTCCCATAGAAATCACCAAACTATTTCTCTCACCATGTCGTCCTTTAAGCAACACAAGACCTGGTATATGCAGAATTTGTAAGAAAATGTCCCTTCTTCATGAAATCTTGACTTTTCAGCAAAATCCCTGTTCGTCTCTGCTACTGAGCATTGGAAGAATATCTATGAGAGCATCACCACTGATGTACTACAGGCACTGTGAGGATGCCCGAGCAAATATGAAGGGGTCCCTTCAGGTGGATTTTACCTCCCACAATCCACCACTTTCCTTTCTAATAAAGGAATCAATGACTGGGTCTCTGATGCCAGAATCACAGTTGGATCCCACAAGGATCATCAAATCCAGCTCTTAAGTGAACAGCCCTTACAGGGACTGAACCTCACTCTGACCAACAGAGCTCACACTAAAACCTGAGGAATAAAATCTGCCACGGATGGAAAAAAATCCAACTTACAATTTCAATATATTAGAGCAGCAGTCAGTCAGAGTTCAAAGAAACTTCAGGTTTCATTAAAGGCAGAGACATGAGTTAGAGCACAAAGGGTTTAGCTTTACGTAATCTTGTTAGGAAAAGGTTTCCAGCCAGCCCTTTAAGTGAGCTTCCCATTGTACACAGCTGTACCTGAGCACAGAAAGCAAAATAAAAGCACATCTATTTTGCCAAGGAAAATGTTGCACTTCTACCATGTAGACAGAGTAGGGTTAGTAGAGCATTATGAAAAAGAGTGCAAAATTGATTTACTACTTATTTTGTATTCTGAAAACTAGTAGGTATTATATATTAGAATCTGGAAATGAAGATTTAGTTCTTAAACAGGAAATAACTGGGAACAGGGCTGGGGGACAAAGCCAATTTGAAATTTTATTTCATATTAGCAGAATTAACATATGAAAGGGAATTGTTTCTATCCTACATATATAGTCCCTTTATTGAACAATATTAATGTGAGATAACCTGTCTGCAGATAACGTGTACACGTGTGGACATCACATGTACGATAAAGCTTCACTGCCTTCTCAAAATCTGTAGCCTTGATATTTCAAATGCAAGGAACGGACATGATGTGAATACTCTGGTACTTTTCATTTGGAAAGGAGGTTTGTTATTCTGCATTTTTTTGGGTTTTCAATTTATATTTACTACAAGCTTTGCTGGGCAAACATTCCATGTTTTAACAGTGCCTCACTACACTGCGGAGCTATTTCCACAAACAAACCCCTCTATTGATCAAACTTATTAAATTATTTGTTAATTGACTAAATCTGCCAGGTATATGACTGCTTCATATGGGAGCCTAACACAAAGAAACCACTAGGTAGCAATTAATCAGATATGTTAAATGTAAACGAAATAAATCAGAAAACATACAGCTCCCATTAAGGATATTTGAACAATATACTTTTCTTAGCCACTGTCTTTTGAGACAGTGAGCTGAGCTGAGGCACCAACACAGTACTAACCCCTCAGAGCAACCTCTGCAGTGCTGACACCATCCAGGTGCTTCAAAGCAGGAGCAGAGTCAACAAGGAATGTGAATAATGCCATGGGAAGTGCACTGAGCAGAGATCCATCCCTCTGTAGCACCCACACGCAAACCTTGTGCTAAACAGGCATAACAGCGAAGCATCATTCATCAGCTTTAAACACTCCTTACCCTGGGGCTCTTAGTGTTTCCTTTCTCCAGTATCAATAAACATTATAGAAATAGCATGCTGAACAAGAACAGAACTCTGGTTTTGCATGCTAAAACAGCTGATGAAAGCGTAAATACATTTTGCTGAGAACATGTATCCAAGGTTTCTTTACATGGTTTGTAGATTGCTATAGAAAAAAATCCCCGATGACATCAGTAGAGGAATGTAAAATTTGACCTTCAGCTAGACAGTGATTGGCATTGACTGTAATTCTTCATGAGATTTCACATAATCAACATGCTGATGCATGTGGGGAGAGTACATAATCAGCTGCTCTTGATCACACACCATTTTGCCTGAGAAAACCATCCATCCCTGGCTTTCAAAAGTGTAAGGTCTGTGACAATTGCAACTGGAAGCTAAAGTTAGGGGAAAATATAAAAAGGAAGCTGGAAAATTATTCTATTTGAATTTGAACAAAATAATACAATCATAGAAGCTGTACACGCTTCAGACTGAGATGGGATTATTGACTTAATCAGGTGGCTTGGTCTGTGGATGTTTGTTGCAAATTCACTGAACAGATTTTTTTTTCTATGACTTTTCCCAAGGTATCAGACAGATGCATCTATATGAGGCTGTCTCTCCCCTACTGACTCTCTCTCTTTTATTCAGCAGTTACTCAGGACCTTACAAATATGATCTAAGAGCTAAAGACAGACATCAGTCACAGATGATAACAGTCAGACTGGGAAACAGTCCAGTTCATTCTCCATCAAACAGTTTAAAAAGTATATCCCAATTAAGAAGATATCTACTTACTAATCCTGTTTGAGAAGGATTTTACATCCTTGTAATGATATGATCACTTATTCTGCATTAGTACACATGCTCTCTCCTCTGATACAGATCACCAGCTTATGTTATCCACATCACCAGAACTTGGATATTGCCTAACTGTACAATTGCACATGGAAATTAACACAAGCAGTTAATAATTGACTTAGGTAATTTTTCTATATTCACATGCACTTTCAATGATTCCATAGGCAAAAGGGTACAAAGAGTAGAATGAATCCCGGCCCTCATTAAAAATACGGCAATCACTATGATTAAGCAGACATTTCTAGGGCCAAAGAATGAAAAGTATCACCAGGTTGAGTCAATTCCCAATACGAACAAGAAAGTCTCCTATCTTTTCTAGCAACTAACATGGTTCCAGTGTTAACAGTTAAGGAGAAATAGATTTTTTTTTTAATTTTGTTTTAGTGCTGATCAGTTACAATTAGAATTTCCCCTTCAATAGCTGAGAATTTCAGGGCTTTCTGGAGGCAAAAGTAGTAACACCTCAGCAAAGGAGGAAAGTCTATGATTCCTCTGCTTATAAACAAACTTCCAGCTTTCAGTTTTACAAAGGCTACAGATGCTTTACCACATAGTTCAGTGCTCACAGGTTCAAGTTTAGGATTGGAATTATGAAAGCTTTACAATTATGTATTAAAGTCTTTGACTGCATTAAAGGTAGAAGTCAGCTGAGCTCAAGGTTCAAAACAAATTGTTGATAAACCCCTTCCCTCAGAAGAAGCTGCATAAATCAAAATAACTTCCCTTGATAAGAATATATTCTTTACAAAACATTTGATATAAAAAAAGGAAGGATAAAAATGCCTCCCTCACCACTCTGCAATGTGTGCTGGATTTGTAAAGCAGTTAATCAAAACCCATGAAGAGTAGCTCCTCACACAGCAGTTAAACCATAAAGGAAGGCAACTGTCGATCCAAATTCAAATGGATTTTATCTTCCTTTGGTCAACAAACAAGGGTTGTCAATCAAAGCCCTTTTACACTTGGAACAGTTTCAACCACCTTGTTCAGTGCTCTGATCATACATGTACATACCTGCAGTTCAGTAAGAACTCTGGTCTCCCTCTTCCTCTCTAGTATAAAAGGAATATAATTTGCCTCATGCTAAAAGAACTCCTAACCACAGAAACTTCCTCAAAGAATTAAAAAGAAATAGTAGAAAAGTCAACAGAAACTTTCACCTTAGTAGCCCTCGGCCCTTTTCCAGCTCTGACATATCATACCTTCACATTCCCAAAGTGGAACTCCAAAAGGAGTAGATATAAAACCTATATGACTAAGAGGGTTTGGATAAGAATTTCTGTGCTGAATGTGTAAACAGAAGCAACTTAGAAAACATTGTGAGATTGTGCACCTTTGCAAGGAAAAATAACATTCTTTCTCGGTTATACACACATGTGTCTTTATGGGGAAGAAGGTCATTCTAGCTGGCCTCTTTTTAAATTATTCATTTTTGCACACACATATTTTTACTACTATAAAAGGTCAGTCATCTTCTGATTCTGCAACACTTCCTCGTGGAGTAAAGAAGAGTCCCATGAATATGCAGACACACATCCCTGTAACACTTCAGTCACTGTGCATTAATGTGTGTTCTCTGTATATTTCAAAGTCAAACAAATAATACCTGTCATGAACATGAATTTCTAATATCTTCTATATTTCATTTTAAATGAAATGTCAAAATGATGGAAAATATTTTCCAGAAAGTTTGCAAAGGGCAGTGTCTAGTAAAAAGCTGCAATATGTAATCCTGCACGGGTGCAGAATTAAAGGGACACTGCCGCAGCTTGAGTCAGATTTTTAAAATCATTATTTTACCTACCTTTGTCAATCCTTACACCCACTGAGAACAGAAATCTGTTTGTACTCCTGAATTGTCATTCTTCAATTACAATAGCCAGTTAGATTTCCTTGAAGCTGAGAAAATGGATGCCAGTATATTATATTTCCTTTGTTCCACAGTATCATGTTGACATAATATTTACAAAACACACTGAGCTGGGAGCCAAGCTTGGATGGGTGGTGTTTGCAAAAGATTGATTTCTCTGGCTCTGTCACCTGGCATGCATAAAAGTGCTCTTATACATTTATTCACCAATATTGGTTCAGCTGACTAAGCACCAAGGAAATCTTAATCAGTTTATGTGGGTATTCTAGTCACTCATATTCAAAACATAAGCTGTCTTTTACATCAAAACCCAGGCCCAGCAGCTCCTCAGCTCATTGACTTGCCACCTCTCTCCTGTCCTTGGCAACTCCCCCTTCCCCATAGCATTTGGGCTGTATTTTTTTCTAGTCACTCCACCACCTGCACCTTTTGTGTTTCTTTCCTGTCCCACAGCTGGCAGCTCCTGATACCCAAGGAGACCAGTTTGCCTGTCCTGTGTACCCAAGTCCTTACTGAGCCTACCAGAAACCCTTCTCACCCATTTGTGTGTCAGGCCACAGCAGGTGTGTTTTCCCATTCTCTACTTCTCCGTCCCCAAACTGCCCAGCCCCACCTCCCTACCAACAGGAACATCAGTGCTTCAATCCTCTCAGGCGCCACCAATGATTTCTCACCTGTCACTCCCCACAAACCCGGATTACAGTCACTCCACCTTCTCCTTAGCTGAGCCTCTCAGAACCGTCCCCTGCCTGCCTCAGGATGAGGCTGCAAACACACAATTCCTCCTGACAGAGAGCAAAGTGTTTCTTTCCTCTAATTCACCTTAGAGGAATCCAACAGGTGGTAGGTTGTTCCAGTTACGTTTAATATGCTGCAGGTCCAAGTTACGTCTCTTAGGCTGCACTTTAAGGCCAAGTACCAGTACAGTCCCCCCGATCTAAGTGGTAGATTCTCTTACCCTTCAAAGGAGCAGTTCCTGATTGGAAACACTGGACTTACACTTTAGCAGGTACAATTTAGAGCAACACCAGTAAGGCAAAGGATCCATGTTGATTTATTCCTGCAAAGGTTGTTACGAAAAGGCAAGCTAATAAATACTGCTGTACTAATCAGAAGTAGCAAAATCATCCCTTTTTGCAAGAAATTTGGTAGACCAAGTCAAACTTCTTCCTTTTTGTCTGTATAAACATTTTGCCTTAACTATCAAAGACTTCTGTATGCAAACATTTTGATCTTCAAGCATTTTTGAAAGATCTGGGCCTCAAAGACTGCTTCAACTAAAATTACGTGATCAGGTGTTGGATATGCTTCTGTTTCCTAAAATAGTGCAAACAGACTGTGTGTTTCTGAACACACTGTGAATCAAACAACACTACAACTTCTTTAGTCACTGTTCTAAGCCTTTTAGCAGCCTGGAACTTGCCCAGATGCTAAGTTCAAATCTCTTCTCTCCCTCCCTCCCCTATAGTTGCCCTGCAAATGCTTTTCTAACCATACATTAGTTGCTGCCTAATCACATTTCGGAGTTTTTGCCTCTCTCAGTTTATCCACACCCGGGACAGCCCTTCTTCCACCCAAGGAATGATACTTGACCTCTTCAGTTCCCAAAGAAAAGATTCTTAGGCCACATAGCATAGATTGCAGACAAGCCATACACTTTTTCCTTACTTGAGGATTTTCAACAATCCCCTTTCATTTTTCATCAGGGAACTTAAATTTTGCTGCTTAGGAGATGAATAGGTATGTTTTCTTGGGGGGGACTGTTATCTCCAAAATTAGAGTTCTCACCCGTATGTTTCCTCTTTCAGTTCACACGCACTGTGCTGTGGCAATGAATCATTAGCCCACTAAATTCACCTTTCCCTAGATTAGCTGTGTTCATAAAAAGAGAGTAAATCATTAAGTCAAGTGACATAATTGTATCATTAGCTAAGGAATACAGAGAGAGGGGTTGGGTGGTTTTTCTGGGGTGGGATATTGGTTTTTTAATGTTGGCACAGTCTTAGTTTCTTTCACCATTGTTATTTCACACTTGTGATCCATCCAAACACAGTTCACACAGATAAAAAGATAAATCTTAGCAAAAAGAGAAAGCATTGATTTTCAGGCAGCAAATGAGTCTCTAATGTCCATACTACCTTCACTGTGATCTCTAGCAGATAAATTATTAATGCAAGTGTATGAACATCATTTTGTTGTGATTAGATTTCACTTAAATTTTAATTTAAAAAAAGTCACAGGGGATGGAAGAAGCAGTCACATAAGATAAGCGAGTCAGTCAAAGTTTTATTTTTCATGTTTGTGTGCTGGGATTATCTGCAATCTTATCATTCATGCAGCAAATTACCAAGAACTACATTAAAAATGTGTATAGCCATTTTCATTTTTGAAAGATTCAAGACTATAAATAATTAAATGGGTGAGACATCTGTTATTTATGAGCTGAAATGACAGTTTTAATTTAGTTCTTCGTTTAGCTGAGCCTGAACGTATTGAGACTAAGTAAGAGAAAACAGGAAATATTTTTAAATGACATCTCACAGAGTTTAGACCTTCCAGGGGTGCAAATCACACACTGATGGCTTTTTTCTTTGTTATGTTTTACTTCAAGGCCCATCAGAAAACAGTCTTCATTCATGACCTAATATTGTATGTCCATGAGGATCCTGATGACAAGGTAGAGCAACCACAACGGCTTCACAAAATAAATCAGCCATGTTCCTTCTTTGTACACATTTGGGAGACAAATTGTTTATTTAGCACATGGGTACCAGTCAGAGATGTTGCTCAAACCCCAACACCGTTACAAAGCAGGTATTTCCCAGATTTCTCCCATTTATTCCTCTCCTACTGTACTAGTTGTAAGTCTATTGTGAATCGAAATATCTCCTGTGAGAAAATAGGGGACTCAAAAACCCTCTCTAACAAGGTTTCCACAGAGCTGTCTGTGTCAGATAAGAACAAAAGATGCTCATCTCCCCCTTGCCAACTTGGGTTTGGGAAGGAGAGTTGGCTTTTTCTAAAACTATTACCTTTCTCTCTCTCCTCTCTTTTAAGAAAAAGTCTATGCACCATGAAATGATTCCTTAAGAACAGACCTTTAATGATTCTCCCTCAGCATTGATTGTTGAAACTATCTCATATGTCTGTCCCATTGAAAGAAAAGGGATTGGGAACAGATTACAGATTTGCTGTTCCAAGAATTTTTGCAGGCTTCAGTAAACAAAAAACTCAAGTGATTGGAGTGTAAAGGCAAAAGTTTTTAAGTAAAAAAAAAATACTATTTTCTTTGGGATTCCAGCTATTTTTATATACCTAAGCTTCACACAAACACACGACCCCTAAAGCGAAAGGACCCAGAATTCAAAACTCCTAAACTGAAATTAGATGCTATTATTTGTGTAAATCTATCATTACAATTAACTTCAGATCAAGTTTACTTTGGAACTGACTGTCCCTGTTCTCTATTTGAGAAAGACAGATTCATAGCTTGGGGGTATCCCAGGGGGTGGGGAGGTGGCACATGAAATTCCCCTGAGATGGAGCTTTCCCATGGAGAGGAAAGTCATCATTCTTCTCCAGCTGTGGAGAATAAGGTCTGGGCTCCCATGTGATCAGCCTGAGACAGAAGGGACAGAACTGCCTTCCAGAGGTGATAGACATACAAGTTTTCACTGAAATCAATGGAGTCATTATTGCCCTTCCTCCAAAAAACACTTCTCTGAGAGAAAGGGTTCGTGATGTGTTGAATCCAGGGGAAAAGGAGGTTGATGGGAAAAAAACTCTGGAAAAAGGCACAAGTCTAGAGACTTGTAATAACAAGCTATCTTTTATTAGAACAGTCATGAGAGGCAGACACACAAGGATTCTGGCTGTTCTCGTAGAAGACTTTATCTGTCCCTATGAACATTGCAGTTCATCACTGGCCATCACTGAAATAACAACATTACTACCAGGTCTAAAACGTGCAGTAAATTTCTGTTGATATCTTATTGTTTCACAGAGAAACAACCATATATTCAGAATCTCAGGGCAGTATAACCCTCCTGGTGCTACATGATTGTATTGCTTATTTTTGGTGAAGCACAATGGAAACCCAACATCTCAGGTTTTTGTTTCTTCACCTACTGCCATACAAGGAAAAAAGCATTTCATAAACGTCTATGTTTTACATTTTATCTCTTAAACAAGAAAAGACAAAACAAAGTAATACTGACATTTCATTCCTGCAAGGAGAAAGTAAGTCTTTCTCAGCATCTTATCTCATTCCTCATTGGTCATTGCCCATTTATCCAGTAGGATAAAAATGGAAAGCATTGGGTTTTTTCTCATACACAGAGGAAAAAAAAAGAAGAAAAAAAAAGGAAAAAAACCCCAGTGAAAATGAGGTGAGGTAAGGAAAGTAACATATTCTTTTTCCACTGAAAGATTAGCTTGTGTAAAAAAAAAGAACAAAACACACACAGAGCAACTTTTCACATAACATATAAAGAATTACCTTTCTCCCCTCCTAATATGAAGCAGTTGAGATATGTATTAAAAGAGAATCAGCAAGAAGGTAGCAGGTGTTGAGGAGCATTCAGGCCAGAGACACCTGCTGTAGATGTCAAGAAAATCAAGAGGAATTAGGGACATATAAGAAGACAAACACAGGTGAAAGCTAGAAAAGTAACAGGGTGTCAAGAGAAAAAATAAACAGTGCTAATCAGACTGATGAAATTAGAAGCTTGTAGATAAGCACTGCTGAGATGCCCACCCCACCAGGATAATCACTTGTAGCCACAGAAATGAGCTTCAAAAGTTGCAGTCTAATGTAAACTTGGTCATATACATCCTATAACACCTAAAAAGGTGTATGATGTTAATTTGCTAATTTCAAATCCAACCTTCTCTTTTTTTCTTTTTCGGGAGAAGAAACTAATACATGCCCTGAAAATAGAGACTAAAAGATAAGAACCTAAACAGGACTGCACAAAATAGACTGTTACAAGGTACCATTTTAGAGCATCTGGAAATCTGCTGTCAAGTGGGTGGCTTTGAGCAAAGAGTGAAACACCTGCTCCAGCCCCAGCATGTGGGAGCTATTTCAGAGTGGACTGGGGACTGTCTGATCTGCAGAAGTGGACTGCATCTGGAAAACACTTTCTGTTTAGGTGTACTTGAAAAGCAGATTCATTTGAAGGTCATATACCATATTTTAAAATGTATTAATTAAGTACAATTTTATTTTTGTGAGTCAGATTTCATCAGGAAACCCTAAAAGATGAATAGAGCAGAAATCACGTATGAAACTACCAATAGTTCTGAAGCAAAAGAATAAACACTTGCCGTCAAACTGCCCAGTGGCCTTTGGTCCCCTCCGGGCTGCAGCAGCACCAGGGGAGGGAAAGCCCTGCCTGCTCAAGGCTCACAGCTGAGCACCTACACATGGTCAATGCCTATGCTGATATCCATCTATCCGTCCATCCATCCCTCCTGCTCTGGCCGCTTGGCAGATTCCTTCAGCGAGGCTTGGGGAAACCCTGCTGGCACTGATGAAAGGACACCTAAGTAATATTTCCTGTCAAGGACAGCAACTAATTAAAAGGCTTTTGAGAGTCTACGGCATCGAAAACTGAATGCAAGACCACGCTCAGATTAGTAAAAAAAATTGCCATCACAGAAGATAGCGACTGACCATGACATTAATCAACAGAAGAGCAGACAGGTGATGAAAAGGGAAAAGATCAGCTCTGCAAGCAGCTCAAGCATTCAGAACCTGAAGAAGCATCCCAGCTTATTACTGTACTGAGCAAGGGGGATGTCGTATGTTGCAGAGATCCAGAGGTCCCTTCCCTCATTTGACTACCTTGCCTTTCTTGCAGCAGAAGTTTTGGGCACCATAGAAAACATTGCCAGATTTTAAAACAGCTGTATTTATTATATAGGGATACATCATATATTAAAAACATCAAAGAAATATTCAAGATGAATTAAAGGTTTTAATATTTACTGCAAACTCGCTTTCTTAAAAAAACCCAACACCTACAATAATGTAAATAGCTTTCATTTTAAAACAGATAAATTGAATACCCCACTATCATCATCAAGGCTGATCTCAGATTAAAGATGAAAGGAAAGCATGTTAAAAAAAAACATAAAGCTAATCAACCTTTCACTTGTTTTCCCAATGTACCACTGAAAGAGCTTAAATACTAGTGTGACCTTCGGAAAGCTCAAGGATCATGAATTCTGCAGCTATATTATGGGTAAAATAACTCCAACAAACTACAGAAAACCTATTTTGTCCATATTAGAGCTACACAAAGAGTTGATCAAAACTTGCCATTTTTGCTTCCCCACCAAAAGAAGAGAGAACTGAAAAATTTTCCAAACTAGAGTAATTTTGGAAAATAAATGCCACTTCCAAAAAAACCTCAAAGTTTAATGTGAATCATAGCCTTTTCAGGGAAAAACAACAACAAAAGCCCAGTTGTCCAAAAATTTAGAATATTATAACACAAAGTTTTGAAAGCAGCTTTGCCTTTAGTTCACGAAACGCTCAGTTTCTATTTTTTTATCAAGTCTCAATCTATCAGATTTTGTCATCACAAATACAAATGTGAGATCTGGATTTTAGTTACAGGATGTTGCAGTGAGTGCTAAACTGTGGCTTTCAATAAAAAATTGGTTGAAATAAAATTTAAAAATACAATAGGTTGTCAGGAACTGTCAGTAAAAGGAGATTCTGCACTGGGATACTCTGGATCTTCTCCTGTACCAATACTACCGACACGTCAGGAAATCGTGGAAGGCATAATAAGGTATTTGATCTCCTGCCCCAATAATACTCACTCAGTAGGATACCATGAAAAAATAAATTGATACACACCTGAATGCCTTTCTAATCCACTCATACAATAGAAAGAACAAGCCATTTCCCATTCCCTAACAATGCTTCTAAAAAGGAGGGGAAATAAATCAACAGGATTTCAGGTGAGTTTAGTTTTTAATTATTGTGATAGGAAGAAAGAAAATCCAAGTAGCGCTTTGCAAGGATGAACAGCTCTGCGTGTGTAAATCAGGATTCGCCACAGCTTAAATACACAAGTAACTATTTCCAAGCAATTGTGTGCAAAACAAAAGTAATGGAAATTTTATATTCCCCTCCCACTTGCATAATAGCTGACTGCATTTAACTGAAACCTTCCTGAAAACATTTGAGCTGAGACTAATGATGGCAGTTTTGAGGCAGCAGAATTTTTAAAAAATGCAGTTGATGGGATAAAAAGAGGGCTTTAATAAAAGACTGTTTGCAACATTAACTAGAGTGTTTACTGGTGCAGAAATACCAGAAATTATCAACATACATCTCTGCTCAGGTAGGCTGCAGATAAAGCTTATGTGGCAAAAAAGGGAAATTCTTCACTGGATTTCCACAAGGACAAGGTATATTATCCCAAAAGCTTAGTGTGAAAGGGACACAAAAAAATTGACTTTGATTTCTACAAGCCACTTGCTTGAGTTCCCTGAAGCAGAGAAAACTGCCTGTAGATGCACAACAAAAAGTCAAGGGCAAATCTCGAACAAGTTAGAACTGTGTTAGCATTTCTCATGTGAGTTGTCCCAGATGTTTTTCAGGCATGAAATAAAGGTTTTGTTGATCACAGTAAGAAGCAGTGATACTTCAGTATAGGGTACCAGAAACAGTAATTTCTATATCATTGATCAGTTTATACAGATACTTACAATTATATCTGGGGATTAAAAAAAAACCCAAACCCCAGCTATTTGATGTAGAAAGAATCTATCTCTGAAATAATTCAGTAGTCTCTAGGTTAAGGTAAAAAGTACTGAAAATTAAGAAATTGTAACATGTCCCGGATTATATAATTTACTGTTTACAGAGGATAGAGGGATAGATGCAGTAAAGGACATAAGATCAGAAGCCAGATTTTAACTTAGTACAGAACTCTGTAATAGTCTTTCTGTTTCACTTAATATTTTCCATGCCAGTGTTAGGACACGGGGGACATGCAGTTGGTTGCCTGCTGCCTACAAGCCTTCTGAAACATAGAAATTAAGCACCTCTTTGTCTTAGAAAGCCACCAAGTGAGGAAATGAGTGAGGAAGTTAGAGCTCTTCTGTGAAGGTTTCATGATGTACACTCAGATCATGCTTCTGACAAAAAATACATGTTATCCAGCCATACACTTCCATCCACTTTGACACTTAACACTTCAACCTTGCATCCTGAGGTGGGATCTCAGATAGGCAGACAAGTCAGAGCGTGAGCTCTGCTGCCTGGTGTGAGAGAGAGACAGCAGACAGAAGAGGAACGCAAACCCAGTCCACGCTGCAGGGAATGATGTCTCAGAAACACCAAAAATGGCACCAAGGGAAAATTGGCATTCTTCCCACTTTCCCTACACCCAGCTCTTCATACTCATTCAGTTCATTTTAAATAATAGTCTTCCTGACTTTGAATATTTAAAGCATAAATAAGCAGAAAAAAAGGAATAAA
The DNA here is from genome assembly GCA_013396755.1 of Sclerurus mexicanus. Classification (NCBI taxonomy): domain Eukaryota; kingdom Metazoa; phylum Chordata; class Aves; order Passeriformes; family Furnariidae; genus Sclerurus; species Sclerurus mexicanus. The sequence goes on along the minus strand of VWZF01003761.1, from coordinate 246,887 downwards.
AATACCCAGGCTTTCCTTAGGTGTTTAAGAAAAGAAAACAACAAAAAACCACACCAAACCAACCAATGAACACATCTCCCCCCCAAAAAATTTAAAAAAAAACCCCAAACAAACAAAAAAAAATCACACAAAACAAACAGAAAAATATAACTACAAACCAACTGCTTCATTGTCTACAAATAAACCACAGAGACAAAGTATCTGTCATTGTCCAGCTCTTTCCTTTGAATTTCTAGCACTGAGCATCCAATTTAGAGGTATAATTCTGTAGTGCAATGATGCTCATTCACCTATTAAGTTAATCAGTGGTATTTGGTCCCTCTGGACATGTTTTTGAAAAATGCTTTTAATCCTTCTTTCTTTTCAGGATGGCAGTCAAGACTGGAGGCAAAACAAAATTAGCTCTGATTGTACTGAGCTCCCACATTTCATGACTCAGCAGAACAGATACTAAAAATTCATCCGTGGAAAGGCACAAAGTGCTCCAAAAGGCCTGACAAGATCTGCTTTTCTTCCTTGACAAGCTGAGTCCAAGAAATCTCCTGACAGACTCATAGCAGTGAGGAGCAGGGAGCTAAGGAGACATTTGTATGGGATGGATGGCCAGTCTTGAGCTGCTCCAAGCAGTGTTTCTACACAGCACAGGGAACACCAGGGCAGCTCTGCACTCAGGGTAACATGTCCTGCTAAGCTCTGCAAGATGCATCACCTGCACAACTTCCCAATGCAAATGAAACCTGCTTCACGTAGTTCAGAGATATTTATTTTGCTTGGCTAAAGAGTATAAAAAAGTCATCTGAAATTGTTGTGTCCCTGGTATAATAGGACCAATAGTAACAACTAAAGATACAGCAACTTTAAAAACTTTAAAAGGTTTTGCCATGTTTTAAATGTCTTGAAGACATTTAATCTTTCCTGCTTTTGAAGAAAAAAGAAGGGAAAAAGCAGCCTAAGACTGTTAATCTCACATTTGTGACTAACCAGGGAAGGTTGTGCATATTACTACTCTTTGAAAAAACATGATCCAGGTCATAAACCCATCCAGGCAGATATGGGTATATACTGTACTCTGGTAACTCCAAGGAGTAGGTGCCCATATTTAAAACCTTCGAGTAACACAGGTATGTACCACAACTGAATTTCTGGAGCAAAATGCCCCTGCAGATGTGCGTGGCCATGATATGGGAAAAGAAACAGCAAAGTGTTTCCACAGAGAGGCCAAACTCCACACTGCACAGGTCAGCCTGCCCGAGTGCCAGGATCCATGACCTTACACAACTCCTGTGGCACACAAGACTTCAAATCATTACAGCTTAATAGAGCTCTAACAAAAGGACCAGCTCCCTGCTTTGCTCCACACATCTCTGGAGAGAGAGCTGACATCCAATAGAATGGTAATCAATACATACCTGACACAAGCCATGTACATAAATTATAGATGAAGGATCATTTAAATACATTCAAACTGCACAGTTAGCCCTTCAGATGCACTTGAAATGTAGATCTTGTTATATGAAAATTGGTTTGTGATACATAATTGTATGGGGAGCATTTTCTCAACAGAGGCAGGTCACATTACAAGCTCTGGGAGAATGCTTCAGAGAGACAATACCATAGGACTAAGGACACTGCCAGGTATTTCCAGCTTTCCCAAGGTCCAGCTCCTTTATATTAGCTATAATTTGCCTTAAGGTACTGATTGCCTTAGTCAAAGTGTTTCTTGCTTAGTGATTATACCCCATTCATTGCCTGTTTCTAACTTCCACTGTTTCTGCTCTTTTGATGGCTTGGATTGTCCCTCAGGCCAAGGAGTGCTGAAGGCACTACTAAGAGCATTATTTGTCTGTTGTCCATCTCTGTGTTCAAGGACCTGAGTTAATAAAAGCACACATCATTTTCATCTTCCTTACACCACATTTGCATCAGAATGATTCCTCCCAGAGCAGTTCCTCAGCCACATCTCCTGTCTTCAGCCACACTGTGCTGATTTACACTAGCTAAGCATGCAGTTTGTGAACTCTATATAAGCACAGGAGCAAAATCAAGGCCCCAGGAGACCTGTTCTTTCTGAGATGCCAGTGAGAAATGAACCAAAGAAAGAGTCCATGTATTTGTCACCAGCAAACTTTGGTTTTCATCTTCTTCATTCACCTCTCTCACACATTTTTCCTCCATTCATCACTTGTTTCTCTTCTCTTCTCTTCTTCAAATTCTGAGGAACATGAGAAAGAGCAATCCAGTTTGATTCAGAGATATTCCCCCTCAGCTGAACAAGGAGTGGGCACTCTCAAAAATAGGAAACTATACAAGTTTATTTTGCAACAAGTACCACCAGGGAGTAAGTTATTACTCCAGAGACGATGCAACCTAAATCCCAATAGCTGCTATTTCAAATGTACTTTAGATTAGTTTATCTTGTCATATTCACATGCTAACTAGTGCACTGGACAACTGATTAGCTTTTATTTTCTCACTAACCAAAGTGTTAGGTCAGTGAGGGAAACACCAAAAAAACCACACAAACAAAAAACCCAACATAAAACATTTTCTCATATCTCAAACTTATCTGAAATGTCCTTCCTTCTACCCCACGTATAATATATTCACAGTTTGTGTGCCTAGAATGAAGGAACTGCAAAAAGAGGCCATGTGCAGAGGTAAGCCAGCGCACTAAGGAGAGAAAACTTGCAAGAGTAACTGATACAGAAACTTTTGCATCAGCAAACACACTTTTACCACTGAGATCACTCCTAGTTTTTCTCATGAATTTAATCCTTTTCTTGGGAAATACAACTTGATAACCTGCCCCTAACGTAGCTCTTGCAGTCAAAATTACTGCATTGATACTTTATTACTCCCAGCTTTTAATACGTCTTAAATACCAGCCATATGCAATAATGAAATATCCCATTAAAAATATGACCAAGCAATTTTATTGAAAAACTTCACTTTCCCTTACTGTAAAATCTTGTCTAGTTTGAATTTAAGCTAAGAACAATTGCTGTGCTCACAACAATGCAACAAGAACCTGTGAGAACAAGACTCAATTTATTTCCAAGAGTTTTACCCTATACAAATGGCAAAAAGCAGCTAGAAATGTGCTCAGTCTTTTCAACCCTCAGCATTCCTGTGGCATAGAGGAAATCCCTGGCTGGCACAGAGCTACTTCTCCAGCACTTGTAGTAGCTTGGTAAACACCTGGAGCTCAGTTTCTGCAATTGTCAGGTGCCTGAGTGCAAGGGCAGAATTGGTGCAAGAAAATGGACAGCTAAAGTGGTTAAGGAGAGGGTAGCCTGCCTTGAGCTCTGTGCTGCCACACAGCTGTAATCCAAGATAACTCAGATAAATTAAAACAAGTTGCAATCATCACAGCTATACATATACTAAATTAGATTCTTTTGATTCCAATTACCCCAAAATGCATCAAATCAGACCAGAAGATGTTTAGCTGTTTAACTCTTTAGCAATAGCACCTGGCATAAGTCCTTTCCAGTCCATATGCAGTCCTGTCAAGAATCACTCAGCACACAAGAACAGAGGATTGGGTCTAAATAAAACAGCATGGACTTTTCATGAAGTCTTCCAGCCCAGATTGACCTTACTGCCTTCGTCCAGGCTTTACTCTTCCACAGAAGAAGCAGGGGAGTACCTGTTCTAGTCAAGGACAGCCCACAAAATGCCTTCTCTTAGTCCCAACTGTCAGCTCAGGGTGCTGATGTGGCAGCCCCTCCTGTCCAGCCACGTTGGCCACAGGAAACACATTTCCCATTCTGCAGCCCTTCCCTTCACATTTCCCTCTGGGAGAGCAGGAATGGAGATTAGTAGAGGGGGAAACTGCTCCTGAGATTATTGAGAGAATTACCACATAATATGCAATTTTAAAAGAAGGTGCCTGTGGGTGCATTTCCTTTCTGCAGTATGTGAAATCAGTTGCATAAAAGAGAGAAGGGAAGGCACAAAGCATTAACAAAGCACATTGAAGTTCACTGGAACTGAGGTGATAGGATTGCACTGCCAGCTGGCAGTCAGGCAGTCTGGCAGTGTCAGAGGTCTTTGTGTCTCCTGATAAGAGAGGAAGCAAGGGCTACGTGTAACCTCTCTGGAGCAATATCTGATGTGACTGGTGGACATTTGGCTAAATGTTCATTACGCCTTTTTTAGCCAAGACTTCAAAATGCAAATGCCAGGTACTGTATCTCACAGCAGATCAAGCTGGAAATTACATCTCCATGTATTAAACAGCCAGAATACCTAAGAAAATTCTAGGTCAGACTACAATACAGATTTATGTGTACAGATGAAGTACATGAAACATGACAACACATACAGATGCTAACTAGAATAAAACTGCCAGAGTTTAATTGGTTGGCAGTCAGTGTGACTCTCGGCAGAAATAGCTGCAGATTGTTCGACGTTGTGCAAGAAAGGAAAGCAGCAAAACCAAGCATATAAAAGCAGATTTGCAAAATGAAAGCACAGAAACATTCCCAGCTACAACTGTAAATCTGCATACAGTAAATTATTAATAAGACTAAAGAAATCAACTGCATGATAACAGGTAATACCAGTAATGACAACATACTGAAAATTCAGAGGAAACCAGGTAATGCCTGACAAAGAATAACAAAGCCTTACCATGACCTCAGTATTTCTCACTTGCATAGCACACCAGGGTAAGAAAATGACACTCACAGCTTTCCATACAATCAGTTCCTGCCATGCCTGCCACCATATGCAGTACAGCCAGATGAAGCAGGATTTTATTCTAGGTTTAGTGAAGCTGTGCTGTAATGAAAGAGAGGGAGAGAGAATATAAGATCAAATGATGAGCTCAGCAAGCCCTGGCAGGAGTTCCTGGGCTTAAATAAAAGCTTGGAGGTCAGAGAAGGAAAGAGAAGGAGTTCAGAGAGGCACAGCTATCTATATTCTTTGACTATTACCAAGGCATTCAGGCCACTTCTGCTTCCTGTCAGTGCCTACCAAATATTTAAGTCAGCACTAAGGATGCTAAAAAGTGCGTATCCTCTGTACTTCCTTCCTTTCCTCTTGTTTTCCCTAAAATGATTGGTATTTCACTCTTTTCACCTTTTGCTTCACTTTCCCTTTAAATTTACAGTAGTGCAGACTGATCCTAAAGGGAAGTGCCTTGCCAAAGAGCATTTAGGCCAAGCTTAGCTCTGCATGAGTTTACCATTTCACTGAGCAGGCTGAATGAAATCAGAAAAAAAAACCTCACTCCACAAAGAGAGTCACTGGCAAAGCCAATTTTAAGTCAAACAAAACTATTCGTGAATAGAGCAAATATTTTTGGCTGAAGGAGGAAAAACATTCTGCATGGCCTTAGAATGAAAATACTAAGTCAAATATTTAAATTGATCTAGTATTTTAAACAGGGTTCCAACATTTTATTAAATAAACCAAAACAATTTTGTATCTTTCAGTTTTATACTGGTCCGCTAACAAAAACCTCTACTTTCCACAAGTGAACATTGCAAGTTAAAGTTGTAACACAGAACACACAACCCAAAAAGCTATACAACGTCTTTTATCAACCATATGAACTGCCCACACATTGAGGCTGATATTGTCCTTAGAATTCAGTCAGCTGTTTCATTACATAAAATAATACAGGGTTTTTTTCTGACATAAGGTGGCAAATACTACCAAGAATTCCAAGAGAAAGGGATTTTGCAATTATAAACATCCTCTAGTTGACCTTTAGATAAAGGCAGCCCAAAGAACTACAAGCCCCTCCTTATAACTACACATAGTGTGAGCATTGCCCCTTGTCATGGGTTTCTGCAAAGGGCTGGAATTAATTAAACAGTTGTTATATGCAAATAACCTTAGAGGGAAGGCCACGGGATGTATTGCCATTTTGTATGGACAAGCAAGTTTCATCTGATACAAACAAGAGCCTCACTACAGAGCCACAGTCCCCCCTCTCGCAGACCCCTAAAGCAAAATATCTGCCATCTTCTTAAATCCCAGACATCCTGTGAATCCCAGGAGCTACTCTGAAATGAGTTTCCACCTTCACAGGAACTACATTATTCGAAGGACCTTGCACTTCTAATTTGTCATTGTAATGTGTTCTTCAATACCTCGCACTGACATTGTGTAATTTGACAGAGTTACATGAATTGCTCTCCGAGGACAAGTTATCCAGTAATATTCCCAGTGCCGTTAGTTTCGCTGCTGAACATGGCCACTTTCACCAGAAGGACAGAGGATGTAGTTATTGCAGAATAATTATTTCCATATTGGTTAATTTTATTACAGAGAGTAAAAGTGGCCTCACTAAAGCTTAAACAACCTCCACCACCCCCTCTCTCTCTGACAAACTCCTAAAACAAAGGTGAAACTGCGGAGACAGCAGTGACCCAAATTTATCATGTTCTGCAACAAAATATTCTATTGCTGAGAAGTCTTTGGGGATGACACTACTCTTTCTCATAAAATAGCAGCTAAAAGACTTCTTACAGTAGCTCCACAGACTAAACCACAGATCTTAAACCACACATTGCCAACAACTCACTAACCATCAGTAACTCAGCACAGGGCTAGAGGGCTTTACTGAGCAAGGAAGAGAACAGACCTGAGGCCAGGGAGGGAAGAAAAGTGATGACAAAACACATACACCAAGTTGGGCACATCAAGGGACTTGCTCTTTATCTGGAACCTCTGTACTCCTCATCCACATTTCTCTTCAAATAACACACTGTTCTAACACAGAGCACTCTGGGTTTCCTTGGTTTGGGTTTTTTACAGCTGTTATCCACAGATTACTCTGACAATGTCTAGACAAACAATGTGATCACACATATGTCCCTTAAAGCATATTTTAACACAGTTTAATTAAGGATTAAGGAACAGCTATAACTGCAATCAGTGAGAAGCGCAGCTCATTAGGTCAGACTATTATGTATGTGGAAAAAAAACCCAATAAAACAGGCACTTAGTAATTTTTATATAATCATAGTTTGGTATTTTTTAAAATACAATCAAATAACTGAGAAAAAATTTGGCAGAAAGATATATTGACATTTCAAAAGAAGAGCAGTCAGAAAAAATAGGTCTGTCTTCTAAGCAAAGAAATAGGAATTTTCTTTAAACTAGAGGTTGCAAAACTATAGCTCACTTCCCAATAATACAGTGTATTTCTCCCTCTGCTGGAAAATCCGTCCTACTACACGATCCAAAAACTATGAAGATGAAGTATTATTATAACATACTTCTCTGACTCCTCCTGCTGGGAGAGGTCAAGACTTAAACCTAAACACATCTCAGCGTTTTTATAAAGAATGCTGCATTGCCTTAATAATGTACTTTGGGTAAGCGCTTCATTTTTGTGAATGACTTGCAGTCTGAAGTAGTGACTAGTTAAATTGAGCTGTTGACAAATTTAAAAATAATCATGCTTGAATTCTCATGGTGAGTGCACAAATTGTCTCCTTCCACACCGTTTTTTTTCAGAAAGCAGAGAAGGAATGCTGCATTTGAGCAAAATTCTGTAAGTCCATTGTTTCTCAAAGCTGAGAAAAATATGAGTCTGAATGTAATTATTTTCTAAGAGCTTTCGCACACAGATACATACAAGGTGAACTCATAATTTTAAGTTCAAGAGAGGATGATATTAATGCTTAGACACCAACAGATGTTGGAACCGGTAACAAGAACAGCAAGTAACCAACCTATTTTGGAGAAAACTACTTACTAAAATGAAGAACTAGTGGAATTAGTTGCACACACAACTTTTCACAACTAGGATAACTCATGGCACCACTTAACAATGCAAAGAGGTTTCCCTGAGGTACAGAGGTTCTGGGGTGAGCATGTGCAAGCAAACCTCTGTACAGAGGAGCTACACATGCATACATTAATTTTTTAAGACATCTGTGCTGCTGGAAGGGTCTGCTGCCAAAATGACAGAGAGGGATGGATTTGGGCTGGATATCTATCCAGAGTCAAACTATTCCAATGTTTCCAAAAAACAATTAGCAAAATTCCATTCAAGTCATCAAAAGAACAATCAGAGGAGGAACAAGCAACACATCAAAAAGCAATTCCTTAAGTGCACACTTATTTTGTTTAATAGCTACATCATACACTTTAGGATGACAGTCTTCAACTTAGTTATCTAAATTGCATCATGATTGAACCCATTTTCTGAAAATAACTGACTGTAATGAGCTTTACAAAACAGGAGCCTACTTGCAAGTCAAAAAAACAAGATCTTATTAAATGGAAGAATAGTCCCCCAAGAAATCCTGAGAATTGTTTTCAATCAGCAAGGCCTAATTCAAACACCCTCCTGAGTTGTGTCTCTTGTGGAAAAAAGAATAAAATTAAAAGTAATTATCCTTCCAGCTCTATAGTACTTTAGATCCTCTGGTTAGCAACCAAGGATCACTGGCACGCAGCCAGTGAGACAAAGCCCACCATCTACCTGTTGTTGCTGGGAGGTTAAAGGGGTAGGAGGACTTTGGCCCAAAGGGAAAAACACTTTCAATAACTCTCACCTTTCTCTAGTCTCAATATTGTCTACTTTCCACCAAAAAAAGAAGCTGGACAGAAATTCAAGCTGGATCAATTCATGCCTTGTGACAATCCCAAGTCTCTGGACTGGGGATAAACCTGAAAAGCTCTTGTAAGACAAAACTGTCATACTTTGGGAGCCCAAATCTTTTGTGACCCCCAACCACTGCTCAGTCTGTGGGTATCCAGCATGTACAAGGGCCTGTGCTCCGCAGCACAGACATCACCCATTCCCACTGCTGAGCTCTGTCAGCGCCGCCTGCAGGGACTGGCACCTCCCTGTGCTCTCCCCAGGAACAGGGGTGAGGTCCAGCTGGCTTTGGCCACAGCAAGTGTGCTGACAGCCAAACAGGATGGACTAACTCAGGCCAGGGGGTCACCCATGGGGACACACAGACAGGTACAATGACCCTTCAGGTGAATGTCAATCGCTGTTTAGCACAGCAATCCCACCCTACTGAAACCAGGTAAAACATCTCATCTCTGCTCCAGAAGCCTTAAAATGAAAATGCTTGTAGTCTAGCAATAACCATCAAACACTACAAAATTACATCTTCAACCTGTCTGAATCACTAGTTTTCCCTTGCAAGTGGCTGATCCTCACAAGGCACTCGAATTAAGAAGTGCTGAAGACTGGCAAACAAGCTCTCCCCAGAACAAACAGACAAGCAATACCACAGAAGTTCCTGTGGACATCCAACAACGTTGGCATCTTTGCAATTGCTACTTTTTCAGTCCAGACAGGGCTTCAAAGCATGAGTTTCAAATTGATACATTTTGGAAATATGATAGACTGGAAACAAGAGACAACAACAAAAGAAAATGTATTCAGAGACTCATTCAACTCAGAAGAAATAAGTAGGTCAACTTAAAACCTAATGCAGAAGACCTGAAAATTGAGATAACATCAACAGAAATATGCAAAGTAAATCAAACCACAGACGAACAGGAACCAGATTACCCTGAAAATTTCACACACAGCTGCACAATGTTAAAAAGAGAAACCTGTGAGCAGGGGATACTTCTGCAGAGCTGTTTCAGAGCAAATCCCAGCTCTAGAACACAGCACTTTGGGGGTTAGAATTTTACACTTTTAATTTAAAGAATATAAGAGAATACAGTATTTTCTGCCTCTTTAAAATGTGCTCACAAAAGATGTTTCCATAGCTGCTCTTCGGGGCGGTCTCCTTTTACAAATGAAACCCCCACAGATTTGTTCAAGTAAAGTATTAGACTGGGAATCAAAACTCATTAAACAATATAAGTGGTTTGGCAGCATGCATTAAACTGCCATACATCTCTGACCAAAATGAGAATAAACTCAGGAACAAAAAGAGTAATGAAAACAGCACCTACAAAACATGACTGGCCTAAGCATTGCCTACATTCACCACGTGTGGTCTGTCAGCGACACTGACACTGACACAATCAGCACGAGGAAACAACAAAAACCAAGGAGTTACTTCTTCAAATTAACAGCTCTGATGATTTTCATTTCTTTGTCATTCCTCAGCAAGAAAATGATACATTGTTGAAGATAGAGTGGAAGTGGTGAGGAGGGGAATGGAAAATGAGCACCAAGGATGACTGGGATTCTGCATCATCCAGACCTTGCAGGTTATGCTGGATTGGAAACAAAAATCTAGCCGTTTTCATATTTCTCCTGTCCTATGTCTTGAGCTTCTCTGGAGGTTTTAGAAACATTAAGAACCTTTTCATTACTATGCTGTCTTACTACAGCAAGAAGCAAACATGGAAGAACTTATCAAAAACCTTTTTCTTCATGGAATGTCTACTGAGCCCACCAAAGATGTAAAGCACTTGTAAGAAAAGGATAAATAAACTAAAATAAAAATCTACTCAATTCTCCCTTTACTTCTGAGTTGCTTTTTCTAATGACTTGCTCCTATATATTACTTCAAGTTTTACCATTTTAAAAAATAAAATCAATTATCCTTCAAACCAATCTTTTTCAGATTGCATATGTAGCACAAATTTCCTCCTAAGTAATTGGTACATTTCCTGTAGGTGACCTTTTTTAAAGGGTTTTATCTTCACGCACAGCCATGTGACCACCAAATTAAAAAGAGTTGGTCACTTTTAACTTGGGCTCTTTTCCCAAGGATTCTTTTTTTTGGAGGACATAAAACGGCCCTCAGTTTAATCCATTTAGCAAGCCTATATAAGCATGCTATTTATTACAAGTATGATTCTTCTCAAGGGATTGTTACAGCAGCAGCCCTTCCATTCAAATCAGTAATAATTCAAATGCGTATTTCAGTTCCAGCTGTTGTGCAACAATATTTTTAGAGCTTTTAATAATTCCTGGGTTGATGACAGAAATCAAAGTACAAAAAACACAATCCTATCAAATGACTAATCAATCTTTTTTTTTTCATTTAAGTAGGCCTTAGATCAAGGTCCAATATAAAGAAAGTTGCTGAGCTTTTTCCTAATATCATTGTAAGATGTGTTTGAATGTGCCATAAAAATACATCACATTAATGGGTTTCATCCCACCAACAAGTACTTTTTCAAGAGTTCCAGTAAATATTTTAAAATACAATGCAAATAAAACAATTTATTTGCTGAATCTGTGTTATTTAATAGCAGAATATCTATAAATGCTACCTTAATTGCAAGTGCCATAATTTTGCTTCCTATGTTACATTTTCAACTCTGCAAATATTTTTCTCCATAAAAGTACCTGTTCACTCAGGTCCTACTCCCACGCTGGGTAAATCTCTGACTATGTACCTGTCTAAATCTCATATATTTTCTTTTCATAATGTGCACAGAAGAAACTCAGACTCAGCAGCTGGGCTTGTAGCATAATTATTAACTCCAGTAGGAGATTGCATATTCATGAACAGCCTTGGAAAGGTATGGATTTTTAAGGACTACTTCACATCTAAATCCTGAGGTTGGTTTTTATTTTTAATTTCATCACAGCATATTTAGTTAGAATTTACTGCTGTGTTTTACGATTGCTAATATTTCTTTTAAAAATATGTAAACCTGTGATTTTATAACTTATCATACTGATTCATTTTGAGAAATATACATTAAATGTAAGTACCTCAGCAGTCTCTGGCAGTGACTGTTATGTTTGGAAACAGTTTCTACAGACCTGAAATTAGAGAAACTATTATTTGTAATAAATACTTTGCTAAGTTTAACACATTCCTTTCCTGAATTGCTCGTGTTGAATATTATTAATGTGAGCAACTATTAACAGTGAATAATGAATATTTGCATGAATACATGTGAGCCAAAAAGGGTGACTAAGAATTGTGCACTTTTCATTCTACCCCTTTAAATATGGTGTAATTGTCATCTACCTTGCCCCTTGATTTATTCTTCTGAATTCAGAGAGATAGTAAGAAAAATAGTTTCAAATAAAGGTAACCAATCCACATTTCATGCACATACATGTTTCTTTTCTTACAATAAGGCCTGGAAAATCCTGTATCCAAAGACAGAAATAATAAATAGAAATGTCCTCTCCAAGACCAAACCAAACAGCTGTTTAGAATTCAAGTGAACCTGAAAAGACTGTATTGGTTGCAATCCAGCAGAACAACTCCACCCATTTGATTTACATACTACATTTCTTATATGCATAATTTTTTCTAGGCATGGAGCTGAAATTCTTCAGACATTCTCTCTATCCAAAAATGAAGTCTGGCCAAAAAAAGCCCCAGCACACTGCCTCAGCCATTCTTTTCTATCTGCCTGCTGATGCCAAGAAACTGCAAACACTTCTCTACAGAAAAACACAACTGCTTGAAAGTTGGATCCTTGGTACCAACCTCATCATCTCTGCTGGCTGGTGCCTATGTCTGATTTGCACTCCAAAAAAAGTAACAGCATTTAAAAATATGTGCTGAGCATTGTTAGTTAAGACTTAAATTATGGTAGAGTCTACTAAATTCTTGAAGTAACACCCAAGTTCTTTACAAAAAAACTTATGCACACCATGCCACTCAGATGTGTTTCTATTTTAGAGAGAAAGTGGCTTCTGCAGAGGTGCTGCTGAAGATGCTTATCTTCTCCTTGCATTTGTTCCTCTTCACACTCATGTTCCTGTATTTCCTACGCTGGATTCTGTGAATGCAGATTCAGTTGCCAAAAGTCTCTTACACACATTGCATTCTTCCAAATAGCTGAACCCAGTTGAGAATTTTAGATACATCTCCTCAGCTGAAGGCTTTTCATACAAAAGCAGAAGAAATTCCCTTGTCAGTTGATTGAAATTTTTCTTCTCAGTCATGACTTGAGAAGAGAAAGGCTCTTATTTAGAGACATTAAAATGCTCACACACAATCAGCCAGAGCAAACCACGTTACTTCATTAACGGAGCTGTGCTCCAGTCCGAGCTCTACTTTCCAACTAAACTCTCTTGGTACAAACCTGTACTCAGCCACTGGATAAGGCAAAAATATTTAAGCCCACAAAACTAGAGGCCTCCACATATCCACACACTCTTCTGGTAAGGTCAAGTGAAAACCAGCAGGCAGACAGTTCATTTAGAAAGATCTCCCCAGAAAGACCTTCCAAGCAGATCGAATTTGGACACAGCCAGAACACAGACAGTCTTTATAACCCTGAGTAACGTCACACTGAGCACCAAAGTGCTATTGCTGTCACTGGGGATCTTGCTGAGGTGTGCAGCCATATTGTTACACTTGATTTCTCACTTACCTCTTGTCTTTAAGCCTGCTCCACACAGCCCCATCTTTTGCAGTACAATTCCTGTTGTGCACAGGAGCCCTCACATTTGTAAGCTAGACTGGTAGCCTAAGGCCATGTCTTTGGAAAGCAATATGTCTCGTCACAACTCTGTTAATGTTGCCACACTGGAACACACAGAAACGTGCCACACCTTCACAAGTTCAGCTCATACCAGCTTGATTTTATCTGGCAGCAAAACAAAACACATTGTGCAACTATACCAAGAATGGCTAAAATACAGAATAGGCTTAGGATAGCAAGTTTTTAGAGGTTTGGAGCTGACTATGACTGTCTATCAAGTTTCACAGCCTGAATATATTCAACTGAATATATACGCAGTACTTTAAAACTAAAAGAGGATTAAATAAATCGGTCTCCTTCAGAATATTCTCAATTCCAGTCTCCTCAACAAGGCTGGATCCCAGTATTGGTAACATGAGATGTATCAGACATCACAAAGTTAAAATTTTGATTTTGCATTTCTTAGTGTAGTTAATAAGAACATATGGTGTTGCATCTCTCTATGCATTCTGGTTTTGTGTAGAAAGTACAGGCTATCTTTACTGCTTTTTAAGTAACTATGAATCTGACACCTTGTTTCCCAGCATTATTTTTCTTATTCCATGTTGACTGGCACTGTCAGAGCACTGCAATCTGCAGAGCAATCTCCATGGTCATGATTAAATAGCTCCTCACGGTATTATTCATTTCTCTGGGAGATATGATAAATATATTCTGCAGTCAAAGGGATGAATCTGAAAAAAGCATGATATTTGAATATTTCAGCTCAAGTCTTGATAAAGTAAGACAGATATAAGAAAATCAATCCCACATTGGTCTCATTTCAATTTCATGGATTCTCCTCTGCAGTCATAAAGCAGAGTACTGGCCAATCTGAATGGAAATATTACCTGTTCTAAATTGATCAATATTCTCCAGAAATGGACAGCGAGGGCTATGATATTATGTACTCAAGAGACAAACTTTGAGATCTGAATGACTTTATTGTTTATGGTCAGTGTACTTTGCTGCCCATTCCAAGACTCAAAATCAGCCCCTTCACAACAACTGCATCTCTCCTGAAACAGATGCTGAAAAATGCAGCCATGGTCTCTGAGATCACCCTTGGCACCTTCTAAAAAGGGCTGGCACACTGCCAGGCCAGTCTTCCCTAACAATAGTAGGATTTTTTCCCATGAAAATCAATGAAAACATGCTTTCTCTTCCATAAATCCAGCCCCTACTCCCCATCAGTAAAAGATTCATTTTCCTTCCTCCCTGAGAAGGCACAGTTTAGGTCCACCAAATCAAGCCCTGCACACTGCACTGGCCTTGCTCCCATAAAAAACACTGTCTCTAGGCTTTAGTATATTTATTCTCAAAGCCACAGAGACAGCGATAACACCATTTTATATATGAAGACCAGACACGTTTAGAACTACAACTTGTCCAAGTTCAGAAACTGAATGCAAACTTCCCTAATGAAGCTTAAAGTTGACATCAACCCCTAGCTGTACACAGATAGACTCATAAGCTAAATTTCCATATGCATTAGATTACCTCCCTCTCATTATCCTAGCTCATCTTTTCCTTTTTCCCTTCAACTTTCTGAAGCCCAGAAGGGTACTAGTAAGAGTGTGTCACCTTTGTGTCAGTGGGATGAGAAATCTTGCTGTTGGAATAACTGTCCTTGTGACCATCCATATTTAGGAGAGTTATTTCCACGTCTCAGTTTTTGGACAAATGCTCAGACTTCCTGCTACAGGTTGAATCAAAATAATTAATCCTAAGGAATTTAGTAGGACTGACTTCAGGAGCAGATTTTGCTCATGAATAAGGCAACAGTTGACACAGTAAAAAGACAAATAGTTTATAAGCTATAATTTGAAAACACCTTGCAAACATTAATCAATTACTAAATGCCTTTGAAAAACAAGTCAAGTCCTAGCAAAACAATCAAGGTACAAAAGAGGAATGACAATAGTCTAAAACAAAAAACCAAGCTTTCTGTACAGTTACCTAAGCCACAGCAGAGAAATAAAACCTTTTAATACAGTGGACTATTTTAAAACATGAAATAAACAGGGGAGGTAGAAGGAAGAAGGAAAAGAACTGCATTCCTTACAGCACAAAAGCCATTTTCCCCACTGTTATTAAGTGTGCAATAAAGTGAAAACCATTTCATAACGAGTTTTAAGTGGTTTTCCTCCCCTCCTTGCTCTTTACTTAAGCTTACTCAAATTTTTGAATCTAAAGTACAGGCATGATGTATACCAGGCAAAGGCACATGGACCTCAAACAGTTTTTGCATGGGTTCTCCGAGCTCCAGTTTTCATAAGAATAAAAGGTTTAGAATAAACTTTATGTCTATTAGTCCATAACCGAATACAACCACTGGGTGTCACTAATGTTCTATTAAAAAAGGCAAGAAGTTCTTGCATTTCATAGGTATTTTCTGGTGGAAATATTGCCACGTGCCTTGGCAATCCCCAAGCCTTCATAAAATACCCACATATTTAGGAGCAGCATTAAATTTAACCAGATGACTAAATAGGAGTGCAGAATCTCGGGAGGTCTGTGTTTCCCCGGGAATCAATACCATCCATCCCTGCCTCAGCTCTAACCGAACAGGGTTCAGTTTAGCAGGCAACAAAATCCTGCCACGGAGCAACAATACATGAAAGCAACTGTTTCTGTGCAGTCATTCTGAGAACAAAACAACCTCATTAATAGGTGTCAAACAGAACAACAAAAGCCAATGTGCTCCTACTGTAAAAATCAGCAGATCCTTTGTTATCAGTTTTTATCAACTGATACTAAAATCCAGCTCTGACATGAACTATTCATTGTGCTTTTTATGTCTGTGTGATTGATCTGTAAGTGAGCTTTAGAGGTGAGATCCTATAAACTAATTCTTTCTTTTGCTACCAGTAAATTAACTTTCAACTAACAGTGCTCTATTTTAGCCTGAATAAAGCAAATAAATTAAAAGGATTTCCTTTCATCGCGTTTAGGGAAGTGGTTTGTCAAGTGTCAGGTTGTCAGCTTTCGAACCACTTAACAAAAGATGCACAAGCTATAAATCACTCAGGACAAAATCAACCTTTTTAAAGTGTTTTCACTATAAAATAAGATACAGTTTCTGCCAGAGTAGAACTATATTTAACATTCAGTTTTCTAAGTGCAAAACCTCAATAGTTCCTTTGATTTTGTATGGGAAGGGCCAGCTGTGAAAACATCACTTCAAATCTAAAACTACTGCAGTTTAAACACTCTTTTCTCATTAGTAATTCTGATTTTTATTCTCTTTGATCTTTTCAGTTGGTAAAAGTAGAGCATTACCAATTTCCATGATTCTTGAAAATTGATTATTTTTCAAAATGAATCAATCTTCTACTTTTTTTTCCAAATCATTCAAGAACACATTAAACCTAAGAAATAAAAATGTCACACTAACAACAACACACTTCAGTACAGTCTCATGCCATCACCAGTGGCTCCATTTCTGTCACGTATCATTCCGAACTGAGCAGATCCTACTTAGTAAAGGCTTGCCTCTAGGAAAACAGTGCGCTGACTGACAGAAGACAGAATGTTTCTTTCCCTTTTCTCTACTATTCTAGGATTTAATTTTAATGTCAGATAGCTAACATGCAACTTTATAGGGCCATAGGCAACCAACACGTATGTAAAGTATATGTACACCAACCACGTATGTTACTCCTTCCCTTCCTGAACATTCAGTATGTGTCACTCACTCCAAGAAACCTTGCACAGAACAGAAGCGGTCTGGTCAAAATAAAACACAGATAAGCCAGCAAAGTTATCTTGCAATTTTTCTCCATACTTATATTTTTCATTAGATATTAAAATATTTTGGTTATGTTTCTATTGAAAGGCACTATGTATAAAGAAAATGCGGATATATAGATACATATTCGAATGACCTTTCTATGAGACAGAGAATGATCCTGAAATGATGTCAGTAGATACAGATCAGTCAAATACATCAAAGCGGTGCACATTGACTGGGGTCCAAAGTAACTCTTTGGCACAAGCTCTTTCTAAATACATTTTTCTTGATTAGAGTATGAAGAAAGATATGCTGAGATCAGAAAAAAAGACTTTATAACTGAAGGTTCTCTGGCATTTCTCATTTCAAAACAGCAAAATCCACATATTTCTGGAAAGAAAGCAAGCTAAAAGCCTGGCTGGTACTAATAGAGAAAGCTGAAGATTTTGTCTCCCTTTTGAGACTGAGGAAGGCAAAAATCTTCCATAATCAGTTCCTGACATGAAAAGCCCTATGCCTAAATAGGTCGTTCTGACTATGGCAATGGCAATAGCGTTGTATATTCAATGGGGTTTGTATTCTCTCAGTTTTACAGGTGTGAGGGGAGTTGGTTTACAACCATCTGTATCCCTGGATATTTTCTTTAACTTATAAAGGCTCATAAAACATCTGAAATGCTTATGTTGTGTCTCTAGACATCCGTTCCAACAGTGTATGTCCTTCCTGGAACTTAGCACGTTATGTGATGTTGCCTCTGAGGATACTTAGTCATTTTTCCAAGGCAGCTACCAGAGTATTCCTTGGGAAATTATTCTGATATATTTCCCAGTATTGCTACTTCCTAATTACTAGCAAGGAGCGACAGATAAGAACTTTGGGACACTAAACAAGAAACTGAAGAGTAAATGTTTGAGAACAGCAGAACTGAGAACAAAGCTATACGAAGGGGTTAGACTTTGGGGGGTTTTTAGCTAGTAAAGATTATCAGAATACCACCTTGCAGATCTGGCCCCCAAACAGTTGCCAGAAGAAAAGAATCCAGCATTGTTCCAGCCTTCCCCCCCAACCCTTCTTTCTGGTTCTTCTACTGGATATTTCACTCCTGGACTAATCTTCCTACCGCTTCTTCTAAAATGGTGAGGAAAGAATTTAATGAAAGTGAAAATTTATTTCTCCTTTGATCAGTTACTGTAACCACAACATAAAGAAAAATTTAGTGAATATTTTGACATTTTTTAGAAGGTTTTTGAAATAGAAAATTTCAGGTCTGATGAGCTCTGAGACAGAAATACAAGCAAAAAGAATTTACAATTCCACCTCACTGGGCAAAGTAACAAGGCTGAAAAGTAGCATCATGAGATGTTCCCTCATGTCCAGCATCACATCTGGTGTGACCAGTGGTAGTTTCTACCACTGACTGGACCAATGAGTCAGAGGTTCCTCAGTTGCCATGACAAATATTTTACCAAATGAATCACAGAACTTACTCACAGCTAACGCCATCTGGCAGCGTTCTGAAACACTGGTGGTTGCAATACTTTATGGATACAACCCTTTCTAAATAGAGGAGCAAGGACTATTTCCCTTCCCACCACACCCAGGTAGCAAGTGAAGAAATTTTTGAGGCATGGACAAACAACACTCAAAATGTACCTGTATATTTTTGCTGCCCTTTTTGCACTAAGTGCACTGTCCTCACAAATTTAAACAAACCAAAAACAAACCAACCAAACAAAAAAAGAAAAACACAACCAAAAAAACTCGACACTAAAACCTAACAAATTAATCACACTGTCTGCACTGGCTTGTCATTTTTTCTCCCACTCCCATCTGTTCAGTTTCACTCAGCTGGAAACAAGAGAAAAAGCCAACAACATTCAACCACTCTCTTCCCTGAAGTTGAAGCAGTCAAGAGACCAGAGTTTAAAAATGGACTCATACTGTAGATATGGTTTTTAAAATGCATTGGCAAATTACATACATATTTCATATGTGTCTTTTACCACCAATACAATTGCAAATTGTATTGCCAGGTGAATATGACTATAAAATGAATGAACAAAAGTGCAGATAAAAGGATAATCCCCTTAGGCCTTTGGGCTCTAAAGTGCAAAATACATAAACCCTCTAACATTTTTCTGAATTAAAAAAAAAATATTAGAGTCAATTTCAGTCTCTGCAGTTGGAACTGGAAAAGATTTCTGTTGCTTTTGCAGCATCAGCTCCCAGGTTTCCCAGGTTACTCACCTTAGGGTGGTGGGGAAACCACATTCCAGGCAGCTCAGTGTCTGATACTCCCAAATACTAAAAATAATTATTATTTCACATTTCTTTGAGTTTTTTAATTCCTGCTCCATAGTTGTCCTGGAATATTTTTCAATAAAATGCCTCAGTTTTCTTCAGAACACGGATTCCACTCAACAGCCAGCTCTATAAATTTATCTGAGTTCTTTACATTAGTACAACTGCACAGATGGAGAATTTACACCGGTGCAAGAGATCTAAGCACCCAAGCATCAAATTAAGCTGTATAAACCCTAATGAATTACTATATAATTAGATTACAAAGTAGATGATTTGTATCTATGGCATTTCTTGGTGATAGCAAGACCACACAATCCAATCATTTGCAGTGCTGACCCATTTCTCCTAGGCCTCTCTCTTTTTTATATTTAATTCAGGTATGTATTTAGGACCAAAACATAATGGGTATAATTCATCTTTGTGCTGGCATTGGGGCGAGTTCAAGAACCAAGTGGAAACCACTTTGCTACTTTTGAGCCTGCCAATATTACTTTGATACAAAGGGCTAAATTCAAGGTTGACCCAATCCACTTGCAGCAACAGCTGAGGTGGACTGTGATGCTACTGGCAAAAAACTTGGAAAACACAGAAGCTCATCCTGGATGTCTCCTGCTTCAGGGATCCCCAGGGAGGAGAAGCAGAAGGTAAGAGGTAGCAACTATTACTTTTCATCACCAGCAGAACACTGAGATTCTTTAGCTAAGTGAAAGCTGAGTCGTCCAAAACAGACTAATGAGGCACAGAGAAGCATTGGGACAGAGAAAACCAGAGACCACTTGAACATCAGAATGCAACGCCTACAGGTATCATATGCTGTACATCAGACCTTGCAGTTCAGTAACCCAGTGCAGCTGCTGCCCTAACAGGTATTTGTAGATGGAAAACAGAAGATGCTGACAGCCCTGCCCATGCGTGCTGTTACACAGCTGGTCCTCTTAATCCAAACTTGCATTTAAGACCAGCTGGCCTTTCCTTTACAGTGTAGTATCTGACACTAAAGGCTTGTAGCCTGACACCCTGTACCAACAGACCACTCCACAGCGTGCACAGTCAGTACTCAAAAATGTTTTAAAAAGGGTATTTGGCCGAGAATAATGGCAAATACCCATCAGTAACAAATGTTACTGCAGCAATTGTAACTATTCTATCTGCTTAACTCTAAAGATCAAAATATAGACTGATAACTGTATGATAACTGACTACAAAGTCATTATGAAATGATCCCTTGTGGTTACATTAACAATTACATATAAAAAAATAGTTTATGATCCACATAACAGACTGCCTGTCCTGCTGCCTTAATCACTGTTTATATGTATTTACTGGAATTGAAAAGAAAAATAAATCAATTTTGATGAGATAAAGAAAGTATTATTTATATAGCTGAGGCTCCTCTACTTAAATTTGTATTTCAAAATTTATTTACCTAAATATTTCCCATATTTATTTAACTCAAATTTGGAATTTCAAAATATTAAGAATAAAGAGACTTGTCCTGAATTCCTATATAATAAATACCCAGACACAAACACAAGCTTTTCCATAAGGAAAAGGATACAATTTGCTGCCCATCTTAATGCAGCAAACCTTTGTGAACAGATGGCAGCAGATCTGTGTGATGCAGTGGGCAGCATTTCCATATCACGCTGCTGGCAAATATCACCAGCACTTCACTCCTTTACTCCTGTGCACACCCAGTACACACAGACACATCGGTACCTCTCAGAGGGGCTGGGCACATCCCACTCGAGAGTGGAGAGAGCCCAGCTCCAGCTTCTCCTTACATTATGCTCAAAGCTTTTTCATCACTCCTTCAGCAACAACAAAATTAACATTGCCCTCTGCTTTTCAGGCAAAAGCAGATAACCCCAATTCACCCATTCTCACTTAGCCAAAAATAGAAAAAAAACAAACCAACCAAGGCTGAGACAGGTCAAACCCCATCTGCCATGAGCATTAGGCTGGGAACACTGGAGGACCTCTTTCCTGGGAGGTGAGGTGTTACATCAGTGGGCTGAATAAAGCCTGTCCATGGGCTGCCACCTGCTCAGTCCCCTTCTTACTGTCCTGCCATGGCCCTTGTGACATCAACCTTCTCTTTAACAGCACCACTTCCCCTAACTGGAAGTACTGACAACCATTTTCCTCCTGTGCCGAACTGCCATCGCAGTTTTTCCATTAGTGGGGGCCTAAATAAAGTCTCTTTTCTCTATTCTGTCAAAAATTTCTGTATTATGTACAGGGGATGTCAGCATTTGATTAAACTGAGTTATGCAATTCAAGAGTTTGGGGAGATGGAGAGGGGAAATAATGACAGGAAAGGGGAAACTGGGAAGTGTGACACAAACTAAGCACAAGAAAACCTCAAAGAAATATTCACAAATTAAAGAAAACCTGATAGACTCTTCCCAACAACCAAGTCACTGGCAAACCTATTAGTTTATTTAGGCCCAAATTTCACCCTTTATCTTGGCTTAAGGTGTATGACTGGATAGCCAGAGTGCACTTTGAGTGTATTCATTGCATTAAGCATGGCCAGCGTTACATTAATTTCTCATATCCTGTGTGCAGCTGTAGGATGAAAAGAAGGTTTTTCATAAGCATACATCTTTATTACAATCTCAAGATTCTGTCTGCAAGATCAGAACACACAGTTCACATCCCAAAACAACCCTAGAGATTCCCAGTGCTATTTAATATGAGTCAAGCAAATTTCACTTTAACATGTATTGCAGCATTCTGCAAATCAGTTTGAAGACCAGAGAAAATCCACACATTCCTCACTAATGCACTGACACAGAAATCAGGAACCTTCAACTGTCTCTGCATTGAGAATCTCATTAGAAACCTGTACAGATCTCCTGCATTCCTTGGAGAGAAGCTGCAAAGAACTGAGTTGCTCCACATATAATCCTCTTGGAAAAATATTTTGTTTACTGTCAACAGTAGTTTGCTTTTTATTATGAGTAATACAAATCCCAAATAATTCAGTCACCAGTTTGAAACTAAGAAGTCCATATACACGTGTGAGATCCTTAAACTTATTGCTACCTCTTAGAAACCTTACACCACCCATTATTTATTTTAGCAACTGAATATATAGATAGCATTTTACTCTTGAGACATTCTCCTCAGACACCACTTTTAGAATTTGTAGTTTACAAATAAGACTCCGTATACCTTAAATATTAATGCTCTTTATGTATTACTGCAAGGAATTTTCAAAGGCTTTTCTGTGGATACAAATAATGAGCAGGTGTTAAAGACCTGCTGCAAGGCAGCCAAAGTGAAGGTATTTATGGGGGGCAGGGGAAGTGCAATTAAAAAAAGTTTTTTCATCTACTTGAATTTTCCATTTCACAAGAGATTTTGTATTTTCAGCTTTTTACTCTGACTGGAGGGGGAGCGAGGGAGAATATTAGACTCTTATACAGTCCCAGTTATTATTAACTACGTGCTCTGTTCTATATCCTCAGTTTTTTAAAAGTCAATTAGACATGAGAAACTCCCTCCATCCTAAAAATAAACTTCTACACTAAGCAGAGTTGATGGGATATGCCTCAGAGTTATGCAAGATGGAATATTGATAACTATTTTACTTCACTTGAAATGATTCATATCTGTCTTAACAGGCTGCTTGGAAATGCATAAAGCAAATCAAATATCTGTGGTCCCAAAATGACCCACAGTAAACACACTGATACTGCCCAAGCCACAGCCCATATAGATATATTGCACTGTTGAGCTCAGGAGAATGCCATTGGGTTAATTAGCAATGATTCATCTTGAGTGTTTATGCTACAGACATGAGTACTTAAGATAATGATTTGATCCTCAAAAAATTACCAAGCCAAATTAAACCCCAGTAATGAGCACACAGTGCATCAATTACACCAAACTGTGGTATGTTGCACAAAGGACAAATTTAGTCTTATTTTACACCCCTCTCTTTATAATGTATTCCCTGTCTAGACAAGAAGCCAGTAGGATGTCCCAGAGGGCAGTTTGATGGCCTAGGTAGGTGCTCTCCATGTGCTATTGCTCTCATATTCTTTCAAAGCTTATGCAGAACATATAAAGAACAAAACAAGCAAACAACATGGATGTTGTTTCCACTCTTTTTCCTCACCTTCAGAGTGAAAGAGAGTTTTTCAGTTTTTACTATTGCAAGCAGAAGAAAATAAGAAGAGGTTCATAATGACTTTCAGCAGCTAAATCCACACAATTACATACTTTATTTGCACATGTAGTTCAAAGGAAAAAAAAATCTGACAGCTATAATCTTACAAGGTTGGTGGGTTTCACTTACAACATAAAAACACACACTACCATCTTTGGAAGCATAGATAATATTACAAGACGCTCAAAGTAGTTAAAGTTTTGCCAAAAGCCAGAGAGTCTTAAATATAGGTTGAATTAGGATACATTCAGGTGCCTGAAAATGTTAGGCAAAAGGACATATCATGTAACATGCAGATGCACATATTGCTTTAAAAACAGTCTACATAGGTATCAAGAATGATACCATATGGGAAGCAACAAGAAAATAGCACAAGAGAAAAATGATTCCCTTACATATCCTTCTTCTTCAAGTTTATTCTGTCTCTGCTTTCTTAACATCTGAGTATTTGCAACTGAACAACTCATAAACAACTCAGTTCTTTCTTAGAAAAATCCTAGCCCAGTCCCCCCACAAAAACTCTGTGGTCTGGTATTGCCATCATGGTTAGACAGACTGGCAAGAAAAAAACCTTGAAGTTGCTGAGAATTAAGAGACAGCACTATTGGACCTTCTCCCTAACCACAGAAAACATCAGCACCTTTAAATATGTGCTCCAGCTCCTCTGTGCTGTTTAAACCATCTGTCCTTTTCCCTCCTCCACCACTGAACAAATTAGAATTTTCAGTCATTATTTTTTTGCCTCCACAAGTACCCAACCATGGTTTAAAAGAATTAGTGAAAAGTTTTGGATTTGGTGCAAATTTTAATGCTATTGGGTTTTTTTATTTTTTCAAATTGGATTTGTGAGCCATTACTCTACAAGACAGGGAAATGTTTGGACATCTATGCACTGCCAAAAGAATTCAGCATTTCGATACCCCTGACGAAGCAAGATTGTCAGTTTCCATGAACACGATCCTTTAAAACTATCCAAGCAAATGTGCTGCAGCAAGGCCTTGTCAGGAGTAATGACGAAGTAACCACCCCTCTCAGGTGAATAAATGCCTTTAAGGTCTTCTGGAGACATAGAAAGAGAATGAAGAACAGAAAAGAACAACAGTTTACAAACTAAGATCATTATGAGGGCAATCTATCAGTAATAACAAAGGTAGAGAAAAAAACACATCACAGTTCAGAAATTAATAGCAGAACAGAGATGTTGCATCTTATGGATTGAGGAACATGGTTGTCTCCAAGCTAACACCTGAATATGGGTTCTAGAGAAAAAACAGACAAGTAGCTTTTCTTCAGGGAAAAATACTGTTTATTCAAGAACCCAGTGAAGATCTAAGACAACCATCATAGACCATGAGGAAAACATTCACAGAAGTATAAAAATACTGTGCTCAGAAGCTCCCTGCAACTTGGGGAAATGTAAAGGCCTTCAGAAGCACATAAAACCAAAGAAGTGGTCGAAACAGGGTGTGTTCTTCAGGATTCAAGATACCAAGGCTGGAGTGCAGCATTTCACCTTAGAAATCAAAGGCTGTCCAGAATACATATTTATCTTGCATAATGTCTCTTATGAGTGTTGTTTTCTTTCTCTAGGCTGTGTTCAGCACATTTCTCTGACATGCTTTAGGATATCTTCCCTATGCAAATCTCAGCAGTATTTTAAATTTACCCAAAGTAAAAAAATAAAAAAAAAATAATCTCCTTTTACCCCTAAGCAAAACTAGAAAAAAACGGTTTTACTTTTTTATACATAACCATGATTTCTATATAAACACATTGTACTTATTTCTGATTCTTTTATACAATACCAGTTTTTTAGCTAACTGAAAATAGTTTTTCCTACAGCAAATGGCACCATGTTATTGCTCCATAGCATCTGTGTGGTTCAGTGTCTATTTTCTAAATTTGGATCCCTTTCCTTTGCTTTCCTCTCTTTCTGGAAGCAGCAGAAATGATGACTAAAGTCTCAACCTTTGAACACCTATACATTCATAGTTGGAGAAGCAGAAGGCAAACTGGAGTCATCCTAATCCATGATCCAAAGTCTGGAGAGGTCATGCAATCCATGCACCAGACCAAGCCAAGAGCAGTCCTCTCACCCTTCCTAACACATTCTTAAACACCACCTAAGACAGCTCCAAATGCAGCCCATTAGCATAAATTAAATAGGTCTTTGGGTTTTATGCAGCAGCCACTCACCTGAGGTAACAACTTCCCTTCTCCCAACTTCAAGCCAGATCAAGGAATTCCTGGGCAGACAGACTCCAGCAGAGTTACTCCAGGTACTTTAGAGTTAAAAAGAAAAAAAGTAATTTAATTAAGTAACAAGATAGTCAGGAATTAAAGGAGAAACAAAAAGAATTATTTTATTATTATTTTGTGTATTATATGTATGTGTATATATATGAGAGAGAGATATTGCTTCATAGTGTCAGGAATAGAAATCACAATTACATGCTCTAAAAATTACTTTAATGCGAGGTATTTAAGTCACTAACAAGGAAGAATGATTTCAGGTAAGTAAACCAATCTGTCAGCAAAGCTCAGGTGAAAATACTTGCTTTCAGGAAGACTATGAAGGCTTTATCTGCAGATACTCACAGAATGACTCGTTCAAAGTTCTGTGAACAGGGCCATGTCTATAGGTTGTTTTACTATTAAACCCATAATTTAGCTTAATTTTTACCTTAAATAGGACATTTACCTGCTTCAGGATAACATATCCCACAGTAAAGTCTCAGTGGAATTCAGGTACCACACAAATCCAACTCTGGGAAGTTTCTTACCAACCCAAGCATTAAGCTGGAAATCTGTCAGTGGCTTTTGTGTGGCCAGCTGAGAGAGAGTCTCACCCTCAGAAGGGGACAGAGCACTGAACCGAAACCCAAAACTCTCCCTCATCATGTCTGTACCCAGGAAGCCTGAACGGATCCTGCATGTACTCTGCTTTCACCTAAGGCTTTTTGCCACCAAACCCAGGTACTTTTACTATACCTAATAAAGGACAACACCTTCCTTTAGATCATACCATTCTCCTACCACTGTCATAATTGGCCTATTCAAAAGCCAGCTTTCTTTTTCAGGCATTAGTTGGACTTTGTTCCACACACTAAAACAAATACACACAAAAACTCATCACGCTGCTTTTGCTTTTAAGTTGTTACATGCGTTTAAAAAAAAAAAATCTTACTGAAAATAAAAATCAGTTGTAAGTTATCACACATCTTATGTGGAAGAGTCCTCAGTCAGAAAAGTTATGGAATAGTATGTAGGAGTGGAAGCATTTGAATATTACATAGTGGTTTCGTATGTAACCAGATCAAATAAAGATCAAAATGCTTTTTCCCCCTTTCACCCCAACTAGAGATACTGTTCCCTTTAAAAGGGTTTGCCTTTAACTAGATAAAATCTAAAGTATTGCGATGACAATGTTTTTTCCATTCAAATGTAACTTGACTATATCTTCATTTATCTCTACACTTTGAGTAGCATTAATTTATTTGGTAAGAGATATACATTTTTCAGAAGCACTACAAGACAAGATGAATCTTTTAGTCTTGACTCAGTCAAAACTGACTTAGACTTTAAAGAAGGTTGAGTTTTGCTTCAATCATTAGCAACAGTGTTACAACTGAGAGACTGCTGGATTGCCCTCGTACAAGAAAACGGAGAACTATCCTTATGTATATATACTGTACATACAGTATTCTTTAGCCCGCTCAGAGTTTAGAATCCCTTCCAGACAAGTTTCAGGATCCAGTCTCTGAGACAGAGAAGGCGCATTTAAAGGCTTTTAGTTTCAAGAGTGCTTGGCAGGCATCACAGAGCAGAACAACCTCCCCACGTTTTCTGCGAGGTCCCTTAATGTGCATAAAACCCCACTCCGCGCCCTCACCGCGCAGCGCCAGCACCGCGGGCAGGTCCGGAGCCGCCTCAGCGCTCCGGGGGCGACCGGGGCGGGGACCGCTCACGGCAAGCGCTCACGGTGCGTCCTCAGAGGCACCACAGACACACATGTTTATGTACATACACACACATATATATATATATATATACACACACACTTAAGTAACAAAAGGCGGAGCGCCAGCCTGCCGGGCTGCTCCGGGACACGCCTCCCCATCTCGCCTCAGACCAACCCTCCTCCCCGGGGCTCTCCTTCTCCTTCTCCTCCTCCTCCTCCGCTCCTCTCTTCGCTCCCCTCCCGCCCCGTGAGGCGTGTCCTGCCGCCTGCCCGCCCTCACCTCCCGGCTCCGAGTGCCCGTGCCCTCTGTCTGTCCNGGAGCGCGGGGGCACCGCGGGGATGCGGGGACCGCCCGTCCCCGGCGGCGAGCGCTCCGAGCCCAGCCGCGGACCCCCCGCCTGCGCGTCCCCAGATTTCCCTCGGTCCTTCCTTCTTCTTCCTTTGGTGTTTTGTTTTTTATTTTCCCCTCTTCCTTCCTTTTCATTTTTGCCTTTCCCCCGCCGCCTCCCTCCCCCCGCGCCCCTGTGTGTGTTCGCGGCCCATCCGCAAAGCGCAGGCGGGCGGTCGCACCGCGCTCAGGCGGAGCTCGGGCGGCGTTCGCCGTCAATTACTACGGCTGACAAAACACCAATGCGGCCTCCAAACTGCAAGGGAAAAGAAACCAAACAGGAGGAGATGGAGAGGTGCACGAAGTAAATTTAAAGAGGCCGACAGTTTATAAAATAAAATCTCTTTATCATCCACAGGCTATTTTTGGTTGTTTCAATGTCGGTTTTCACTTCTTTAGCTCGTGAACTGCTTCTCTGATATTTTGAGTGAGCAGCTTCTGCAGTGTTTTGCATACTGTCATCTAATCACTATGTTGTTATTTGCAAATAAATCGTCTCATTATATTTTATATTAGCATTTACAAGATTATATCCCAGGCACAAACCAGTTCCAACCACAATGATGCAGAGCATCCTTTTTGGTATAAGATAACTGTCAGCAGACTCGCCGAACATTTAAAGCTTACTTTAGATTATCACAGACATCTAATTTCAGTTACAAATGCCGGAAAGTCTTAAGAAATAAAAGGTGCCATGTTTGTCTTTATTTTCCCTGTTCTGCTGCTATGCAGCCATACTGCTATTAAAGGGACCTCTGGTACTTTTGATATTTATATAAGAAGTCATTTACTCATATTAATATTCTAATGCTTCTTTTTACTGTGAGTAATTTGAAAAGTCAATCCACTTTTATTATGAAAGACTTTATGCTAATTCTTGCAATACTTTTGATAACATCAATAATGATTAACAATATATATATAATGGTTTATACAAGGATTTTCCAAGAACAAAACTAAGGTTTTCCAAAATGACTCAGAATTGTTTGGTAGCATGTTAATTATGGAACTGCACGTAACAGACCTCACTGTCTTCTCTGGCTGCTGCAGCCAGTTTTCATAATCAGTACACAAGAAATTAAGGAGATAAGTATGTTTCAATAAATATATCTACTGGACTTCCATAACTGTAACTTTCTTTTTTTGCTTTTTCTTCATTTTCTGTATTTGTGGTATTATTTTCTGCTCTTTTAGACCTTGATCCTATAGTAAACTATATGGTTAAAAATATCTGCCTGCAGGCAATTTGGGGCCTTATATCCAGATTCGTTGGATATCAGTCACCTGTGTGCCATAGTAGCATCATAGTCCACCACCCACTGCAGGTGACAAGTTCATTAGTGCCTAACCTTAAATTCTCTTGGTCAGCATCATCTGTACGGACTTAGCTTTGGGCCCCAAACCGCTAAGCTGTTTGCAGTCGTAACTTCAACTCAGATCCTGAAACGGGTTCTGCAGTTTAGGCAAGAGACCATCAGTATTGGTGACAGAGCCTGACTCTGTAGACCTGCTCCTAAGACCAAGTACCTGTCAAACACTAGGACACAGCAACAGCGGAGCATGAAAGGGCAAGAGGTCAAGGGAGATCTGCACAACATGTGCTGTGTGTATGAATCCATGTGGAGCTGGGCTGTGGCAGAGGAGCTGCTGTTTGTGTGCTCATGTGCTCACTTATATTTTGGTTTATGTTATATCATGTGTTTGGGCATTTAAAATGCATGAGAACTAGTTCACAATTGCTACAACTGATTCATCACAGGGACTTGAAAATACAGCTTCTTTGTGTGCAGAAATGAATCACTCGTGTTAAAAATACTCCACTTAACAGCAGAATAACGGCTTGGGTACTTTTATATATGTACCCACTAGTTAATAGTCTCGTAGCTATTTTCCTTTTTTTGAGGAGGAGGACGAGAAACTTCCCCTAAAGATGAACGTGCCTAACTCTAGCAAACTTAGGATTCTGAGAGAAGAAACACATTTTTTTCTGACCTGGTTAGGAACATTGCAGTTGTCAGATTCTTCATTCTTCCTTTCCTCTGTTGTTTGTCCTTGGCTTGTTTACATGACTCCTTGCTGGGGATAAAGGTAAGCTTTTAATTTCCAAGTCGGTATAGGTAGAGCTAAGATGATAACACGTTCTGCCTCAACTTTTTTAAAGCTTTGGTAATAGCCATGTAGTTATTCTAAGACAGGGAAGATAAATTTTAGACTATTTTTCATTTTCCCTGCTGTTAGTGTCTCCATAAAGCTAAACAAATCCAAAGAAATAGAGACAGCTGCTATAGGTTGGCTACAAAGGCTTTGTGAGTCCTTTATCTGAAATGTACATAGAGTTCTTTCCTCTCTATGCTCCCCCATGTGCCTGCAGCAATCCTGACATATATCCAGCCTTTCCCAAACAAGGGATGGAGCACAGAGTCCTTCGGTTAGCAAACTGCACTGTGGACACTGTAGCTGTGTTGTGCCCAGTCTCGTAGAGCGGGTGATACACAGGGAAAACTGTTTGAAGGGTGATTAGGAGCAAAATAGCTTCATAATGCTGTCTTGTACCAGACAGTCTCCTCCGCCTCCCTTTGAGCTCCAAAAAAAGACACATAAGCAAAGGGTTTAAGAACTAAATGACAGAAGTCCTAGTAATAATTTTGTGCAGTTTTCAGTTTTCTGTTACTTCATGTTCTCATGTGAACAGTGTTTCACAAGTGAGTTTACAGAGGGTTGAGTTGTGCTCTAAGCAGAAGGGCCCTACAGCACACACCCTGTCAGGACAGAAGGGTATGGTGTTTGTACCTCATAGTCTAACTGGCAGCTAGTAACTTTTTTAAAGGTAGTAAACTGAATTTTTCAAACCATAGTTGTTTTTACTTAGGTTTTGTTCTTAAGCAGCTGTTTTACACGAAGCCAGTTTCAGTTGCTGACTCTAACTCTGTGTGGGATGTGTGTTACCAACCGAGCTGGCTTGCTGTGTTGTGGAGTAAGGTGGTTTCAAATAAACATCGAGCTGTTCTGACTCTGTTTCTATGACTTCTGCCCTTAGTACCAAGCTCAGGGTTGTTTTCTTCTTCCTGAAACTGGACAGAATGTAGCTGTTTCTAAGGTTAGTCTAGGTTTAAAAATATATAGCTAGCTATATCCATTAGGTAACTAAAGTCTTGATTTTTGTAAGTGTAAAAATTCCAAGTGTCCCACAAACAGCAGATCATGAGTATTTAGTTCTTGTAAGACGTACCACTAAATGCACAAAATATGGAACTTGAAACATTTTAAATGAAAAATTAGAATATCACATTTTAGGGGTATCTGTACATAAGAACTTTCCTGATTAAAAGTGAAAAAAAAAATATTTTTTATTTTTGAAAAGGACAAGCTTCTTGACATCTTCCATGCCAGTACTGCCACTGGCGCTGCATGTAATGAATTTCAGAAGCTGTTGCAGATAAGTCTCCTACATCCACGTAAACTTTTTTTACCTCATTGAAAACAGCAAAGTCTTCATCCCCACAGATGTCCACAGGATACAGCAACTGAGAATAGGTTTTTTTCTGCTGTGTAGGGTTCTCATTCTGCTTCTTCTCTACATCATCTTTCTTAAAACACTTATTTGTGCATTCCTCTCAGTTATTACTAATTACATATAGATATATGTTCTCTGCTGTGTTTATGTAAACTGGATGCTTAACATCTGAATCCTTACTATGTTCCTTTTTTCTC
The DNA here is from genome assembly GCA_013396755.1 of Sclerurus mexicanus. Classification (NCBI taxonomy): domain Eukaryota; kingdom Metazoa; phylum Chordata; class Aves; order Passeriformes; family Furnariidae; genus Sclerurus; species Sclerurus mexicanus. The sequence goes on along the minus strand of VWZF01003761.1, from coordinate 215,278 downwards.
TGGACCACTATGTGTAAGCATCTTGTAAAGTATTTAACCATGGATTACTCTTAAATATCAATTTAGGAAAGACTGTTTTGCAGGCCACAGGCTAGTATAGTAATAGGCTGGGAGATGTTTCTCAGTCATTTTCCTAGTTTGCATTAGGTGTATGTAATTCTACTACTACTTTGAGAGAGGAGGGGGAGGAAGTGTAAGTGTGTTGTGTCCATTGATTAGGGCTTGGAAACAGTTCAGAATTCAGGTGTCTTCATCACTAATGGGAAGGTGATGCATCTTATGTTTACTATCCATAGACAGAAACTTAAGGATGAGTGTTGTTTTAGTGGAAAACATGGGCAGCTGAAAAAGACAGATGCATGTGCTGCTTTTCTATTATCTGAAAATTGAGGATATAGCATAAACTCTTACAGTAGGACACAATGTTCTGCTTCTCTGTGGTGCTCCTGCATTCAATTAGAGCTTTGTCATTGTACATTTCAGTGGTCCCAGATCTTGACAGTTAGAGCAGACATTGGCAAACTTAGCTTATTAGTTGCTTATGGATCCTGCAAGTCATCCTGGCATTCTGGTGGTTTTGCAACTCCATTTAATTTTCTCCTTGAAGTTATCAGTGACATTAGAAATGAAGGTTGGCAGATACTCCATGTGGGTGGTTTTTACTGCACTTGTTTTGTTCAGTCACTGCTTATAATTCTGTTTAAGAGCTCTGTGCTGCTTCTCATCCATTACAATATCTCAGCGTCTTATTTTCCATCTTTCCTTTCTGTATGGCCACTTTTTTTTCTGGCAGGAGAGACCTGTGATGGCATTAATGATGTTGTGAACATGTTGTCAGCTGAATCTTAAAGAAGGAACTAGTGATGTTGTCAGCTGAATCCTTAAAAGGAACTACTGATGCTAAATATTATGTCACTTCCCTATTCTTTGTCAGTGTGGGGTGCTTCTACTGCAGCACCAGTTTATGGAGTGAAAGGACAAAAGAAAAGAGGATTTAACAGAAATGTGTTCTGTTGAAGTATAAACACGTTAATATATCGAGTACATTAGAAAAGCTGCATAAAAGTAATCAAATAGAAAACTTAGACATATAATGTGAAATATGGAAATATCTTTCAGTACATAAAAGTATATTGACCTTCTCTCAAAGGATGGGTTGCAATAAATATACTTCTTAAAGTAATTTCAAGATTTAAAGTAATATATAACAGACTTTCAAGAGATAAGGCACATTCTCAAAATAAATATCCACACTCGGAAAATGACTCCAGAACCAAGAGATAGCAGCACTTGCTCAAAGAACCTGGAGCTGAGGGCTGGTATCCTGCTGTTGGGAATGTGCTCCGACTGAGGTCTGTAAATAATGGAGTGGATCCTCTGGTGCCACAGGACACTCGGGTCTGCTGAGTCACTTGTTGGCGCAGTGGTAAACACAGGCAAAGAGTGCGATGGATGCAAGCGACAGTAGTGAGATTTCACAAAGGAAAGAGATCTCTGCATCTGGATGATTCTTTCAGGAAGAAAACACTCTCCTGTAAACCACATTTTTAATTCACAACCACGTTTTTACTTAACTTTGTAAAAATATACTGAATAGTGTAACAAGCTGCAAAAGCACTGCTTTGTTGCTAGAATAAGAAGTGCAGGTAGGGGACAGGAGAGATGAAAAGCTAAAATGTTTAAAGAGGAAGAGACTAAATTCTTTTGCTTCACAGAATAAACAGACATACTCAAGTATAAAATATTTTCTGTTCCATGCATTATCAGCTTTACACACACATACAAATGTGCACATTTAAGAACAGTGACCAAAAGGAAATTGCAGTTGAGAAGTCTTTTCCTTTTGTAATTTGAGACACACATACATGTCTCCTGCTAATGAAATTGTGATAAACTATCTTTAATGTAGTTTGAAATTTGCAATACCAACAATGAAAAATAGGGTAGTCAAAAGGTTTAAGTCCTTGTTTGAAGTGGATCAGGACCTTTTCTTACTGTATTAGATAACAATTTAAATCATGTCTTTTAGTAGGTTTGTATTAGTAGTTATGGGATGGACTGCTGAGAGAACATGAGTCAATTCTTTGCTGTTTTAATTGCTCACCCTTTGAAGTAAAAGTAGGAGAATCAATTGCTTGTGAATATTAAAATTCTGAATAAATTATTGTTACTGGAGGACCTGTTTATATTATCCTGTCTACTTCTGGGCATTCACATCCTGGCCTCCATCTTCTTCCTATGAGCCTATGCTGTCCTGTCCAGAATTCCACATCACTGGTGGAGTTTGTTCTGCAGATAGGAAAACAACAAAACAAAATTACTTTCTGTTCAAGGCCAGAACCTATTGCAGAATCTTAGCTTTCTTTCTCTTACTTTCTGCAAATAATCCTATTCAATTTTAATAATAACTTTTTCTCTTCCAGACTGGGTCTAATAATTGCAGAGCCTAGTCATCAAGGAGCTGGGATATTCTGTTACACAGATAATCTCCCTCCAACAACCTTCTAGCAGTCCTGCTTATATTGTGAAACACTCCAGTATCAATTCCTCAGAGCTTCCCAGAACAACAGCTGTGGGCTTGAGGTCTCAGACGACACTGTGTCACTTCATTTTTGTGAGATGACCTTGGAAGTCTTTGAGACAATCTGCTTTATCTGCAGTTTTCATTTTTGTGTGAGCAGTTGTGTGGTGTGTTCATTTCTGAGGACTGAATTTCTGCTTTGCTGCTTGTGTTGCCGTTCCTTTCTTGTTTCATGCAGTGACTGAACTTTCACTAAATTAAGCCCCTTTCTTCAGCCTTTCTCACTTGTTGCTCCTTCCCAGGAGGATCAGAAGTAGACACAGAAAGTCATGAGACCTAACTTGACTGTTCCAATTCCGGTGGTTATCTGGCACCATTATCTTAGTGTGTCACTCACTGAGGGTTGATCATGTAAATCTATAGAAATACACACAACTTCTCCCACTTTTCTCAAAAATACAAGTAGCTTTAAACTGATGGACCTCAAAGGAGAGGGCAGGGATTGACTCAGTTTGAAATTATTATGAAAGAACCAGAGGACAAGCTAAGATTATAAAGTAATTTTGTACCACTTGAAATGGACTGTTGAGGACTCGCACTCTTTGCTTAACTCAGTTGTAAAATTTCTTCCTACTGTATTGAGATCAGTGGAAAACTGACTTGAAGGAAAGAGACTTCTGGCTATAACCAGTGACTGTAAAAGGCTTAGTGGTAGATTTCTATGCCTGAATGTGGGAGCTCAGTGGGACAGATAATCTGAAGTGATTAAACTTTTTAGAACAGGTGAAAGGTTGGCAGACAGATATATATTTATCCTGTCAGTAAAAAGTGTTGCAAGCTATAATTGTTCTGCAGCTAATTCATAAACAAGTTATTTAGACTGTAGTGTATATTGCATTGCATACAATATATCCAACAGAAATCTTTGTCATTTTACAGTCTTCTGATAATGTGCACTTCCAAGAACTTAGAAAAGCCCAGCAATTGCATTATTATAGAAAAGAATCACTATTCTTAAAAAAAACAACAACAAACCAAAAAACTGAAAACAAAACCAAAAAAAGAGCAGGGGGGCACAACACACACTTATTTAAGAAACTTACCTGCAAATTCATTAATAAATGCTCATGAATAGTAACTGCTTGCCTGCCTTGCTCTAGGAAGCAACAAGAACTGGAGAAGAGAAAAACGCCAACAACTAAAACCTAAAAAAAAACCAAAAGAGAAAGTACACACAGGGCTCAAGTTCTAGATGAAGGTTGGGGTTTGGGTTTTGGTGGGTTTTACTGTTCCTGTTTGCCCGGCAGGGTTATGGTCTCCTTTGCTACTTTGTTTCTTGCTGCTCCTTCCGCTGGAGGCCGAACAGCGGCCAAAACATCAGTCATGTAACAAGTATCCAGTTAGTGGTTAAAATAAATACTTAATTGTGTTTCTTTTAAAAAAAATATTTCAGGCATATGGCTCCGGCTGTGACATTGTTATTCTGGCAGATGACTTTGAATGTGTGCAAATTATTCCCGGTGCTAAACATGGAAACATCCAAGTCAGTTGTGTGGAGTGCTCCCAGCGACAAGGCAGGGTAAGGATTCTAATAAATCTGTATAGAAATTTTACAAGTTTACATACTCTAAATAATTAAACCGCAACATAATACATTAATGGAATTAGGGTTAATTTCATTACAAAGATCATATTTTACTGATCTGTGACTTTGAGTAACACCTCTTCTGTGTTACTCCGAGAATTCTTTCAATTTAATAGTAATTTCTGGGGTGAGTGTAGGGGAAGGGAAAGGGGTAGAGGAAGCAGGAGACATCTTGTAACAATGGTTTGTACTCCTTTCCAGGACCTGCAGTAACAGGTCTCTCAAAATGTGGACATATTATTTCTTACACTATAGTATCAGAACTGGAATGGTACTAAAATGATGGTTATTGTCTCCATTTTTGTAAACTTTCGTCTGACTAAAGAAGAAATGGATAAGTCATTCCTGTATACATACATATATATACACAGTCATGTGTGTCTGTGTCCTGCAGAGTTATGAATTTGAAATACTTATTTCTCAGAAAAACTTTGGCATGTTTAATGTATTTAGAAGTGTTGGAGTATGAGCTGTCATCACTGCATAGCCCCTTGACTTGCCATGTGGTTTCATTTTTAATCCCTAAACAGTGCTAAAGAGACAGTTTAGGAAGCTGACAAAAATATGCTTTCTAGGAGTTATGGTAGTGCCCTGAGCAAATCCTGTTTGCTGACTAACATTAGCTACTTCAGAATTGGCAGCCCCGGGTGGGATTCAGGCAGGTGGGGCTGGCAGGGAGAGTCCAGCTGCAGAAGTGGTTCCTGCAACATCACCGTGAACCCTCTTGTGGCTCTGCGTTCAGGACTCTGCGCTCGTGGTCTGCTCTTGGGGACTAAGTGTGTGGTTGCAACCTCCTCTCCCCCTCCACTACCCCTAAAGAAGAAGTAAGATTTCATAAGAAAAATGAAACTTTCGCATCATTTCTGTATTGAGTAAGCCAGATCCTGAATGGAAGGACTTAAGCAGTTTTTCTTTTAAGAATCTTTTCAAGAAGAAAAAGGAATTTTAAAGATAGTCAAAAGTACTTGTAAGCATATGACTATTAGAAAAAGACCCAGATAGATTCCTAATGACGACTGCTTTGTGTTCAGAGGTTTCTGTAAAATAAGTGGGTGAAAGAAACTGAGGGGCTCAGTGGTCTATCTGCTTGTCTTTGTTTCCCATTTATCTCCTCTCAAAATGTATTTAAATATTTTGTATTTAAAAATAGAATTATATTTCTTGCTGTTTCTTGTAGCTATTATTTAGTGATTTACTGATACAAAATGGAATCTAGTAACACACAGAGACACAGTAATTAATAATTGATGCATTAGTTAGCTGTGAAGTAGACAGAACATGAGCAGAAGCAGTGAAGGCATCAGTTTTCCCTTATGCATTAACAGTAGTTGCCCTAGAAGAATATTCTGCCTCTGATTGACAGTGTTTATGGCACTGAACAAGATGTCTTCCCTGCTTAGAGTTAAAATCTTAAAAGTGGGCTTATTCAGAAGTATGTATTTCTTAGCTGTTTTAAGAGAATATACCTGTAACAGTTAATTACATTTGTACTAATATCACTTTTCTTGAACAATGGCACACAGAAGAGGTACTGGAAATTCTTTAGTATTTTGGAATACTAAGGAGCACTTACTCCACTTACCTCCTAACCTTTTATTTTGTGTCCTCAACTTTTTTTTTTTTCCCCCAGATTGCAGCATCATATGGCAATGCTGTTTGCATTTTTGAACCACTTGGTATAAATTCTCATAAAAGAAATTGTGTAAGTATGTATTCATAACTGTAATTTGGTTTAGGCTCTTACAAGAGGTAAAAGTCTGTCTGCCAGTTATTATTATATTATGTTGGCACAGCCATGGCCAAGCACCCGAGCATTAAGTATGTTCTCAAGCAGGATTCACAATCTTTGTTCATCTATACTGCCATCCCTTATGTGCTTCTAAATCTTATGGTCTCACTAGTTTATGGTAATCTACAGATGTATTTGGATGTGAGACAAGTCCAGACCTGGTCTGCAGGGCACTCTGGGATGCATTTAAATTTTATAAAACAATTTAAAAGCTAATCAAAACTAGATTTAGCAATCTACCACTGAATGTTTTTGCAACAGGCCTAATAGCAATTTCATAGAGAAAGAAATACCGATAGCATTATGTTTTGTTGTTGATGTGAGAATTAATCCTTTACTGTTTTTAAACTACAGCAACTGAAGTGTCAGTGGCTTAAAACTGGGCAATTCTTCCTCAGTTCAATGACTTACAACCTGGCATGGGATCCTCAAGGTAATGTGCAGTGTGGGAAATATTTGTTCAACGTTTTTGGTTAGAACAACCTGAACACAAAATATTTTTACTGTAATAAAGTGAGAGCATGAATGTGGACATTTTAGATTACCGGTTCTCAGGCATAAAGTGTGAGGCTGCAGTTAATATTTGTGAAGGTGCAGCGCCAAGTCTTTGAGTCTCTTATGCAAGATCTTAGTTTGGGAATCACAGAGTTAAATTGCTAACTGACTTTAATTACCACTAATAATCATTTAAATAGAATTCTGTCATAATTAAAGTCAGCAATGTGCCCAGACACAGATCTTTATAAGATGTTTTTGTATTTATTTGAGGTGTGAATAGCTATTTAGCAGCTGCATTATTCATTAGTAAATGTGATTCTATGATTTAAAGTCAAGAAAAAAACCCTTCATGTTCTTTCTTAAAAGGTATTATAAATTCAAAATGTTGTGATAAAACCAGTAGTATATGATTGAATAATGTATCATATCTCAAATGGATGTCATAAAATTTAGTTTTCAACCTGTTTGAATAATTTGCAACAAAATATAATGACAGGTTTAATCTTTCCATATACCTTCTTCATCTTGCTTTCATAGATTTGTTATTTCTCACTTTCAGGTAACAGAGTGCTGACAGCAACTGACTATTTGCAATTATGGGCCCCTCCATCTAATGACATTCCAGAAGAAGATGAAGATGATGATCCTGACCATCAGATCAAAGATGATAAAGTTCCCCCAGCTCTAAATGACTGGAAATGTGTCTGGCAGTGCAAGTGAGATGATTTTTATTTTAAGACAAATGGCAATTCTACCTCACATATCAGCAATATTTTCTCTTCAAAATTCTATTTTAAAATGTGCTTTTAAATACCATAAAATTCAAACAATTTAAGTTACTCCAAATAAGAAATCCTCACGTTTCCAAGTGATCTGTCATGAGATGGTCAAGATAAAACCTAATCAAAGACTTGCTCAAACTGTAGCACTGAAAATGTATCAAAATCATCTGTTTTCTCATCTTTGAAAATAATGGACAGTAACACTTAACCAACTGAATACCTATGGAATAATATCACAGAATAGATAGAGCTTACTTAATTTGCTCTTGTGTTCTGTAGGACTGCAACATCAGTACATTTGATGTCATGGTCTCCTGATGGTGAATACTTTGCAACAGCTGGGAAGGTAAGGATAAAAAAGAATAATTAAGTAAGTTTTTGCAATGTTTTGCATTTGTTTGACAAAATTAAGTAATATGAATAGTCTTCAACATACACTCTATTATAACCTAAGCAAAGGTAAACTATGATCTAATGTGTAACGCTGTGTTTTTGTACAATTCTGTGAATTTCAGCAAGAAGAAACTGGATTTAGCTATGTACTCCTATTGAATACTTGAATTACAGTGATACAGACTTGTGTGTGTATATATACCCACATATATATTTTTGATAAAGTATACTCAGATTAATTTTCAGATGTGCATAAACTTATTTTTCTACTTCTGAAAATAATGAGGATAAATGTTAGATCATTATGATAGAACACACACATATTTAAACTGGTATAATATGCACGTCTGGATAAATTAGAGAAGCTTTCCTATTTAGTGAATTCTGGATTCAGTTATCAGTTCTTAACTTCTGTTTCAGTTTGCAATATTTTTTGACAAATCATTATTCAAACAAGGTTTTCAGTTAATAATTCTCTTTAATGTCACCCTCTTATTTGAATGATTCCCATTGGTTTACAAGTCTGGATAGGTAAGCATGTACTGCTTGCACTTAATGTTAGTTAAACGACGAATTGAATTTTAGTTCTGGGCCAAGTTTTCATGAACAATACCAGAAGGACAGTTTCCTTATTATTTGGGATTTTCTTTTTGTGATATTTTGAATTATGGCTAGCTAATCCCATGTATTTTTTAGGATGACTGCCTCTTAAAGGTTTGGTATCCTATGACTGGTTGGAAATCATCTCTTCTGCCCCAAGAGAATGAAGAAAAGAAAAAGTGCTCAGAGGATGTCCAGTTCTCATTTGTTTACCTGGCACATCCTCGGGCAGTGACAGGATTTTCATGGCGGAACATTAGCAAGTACATGCCCAGGTTTGAAAGCTTTCTCTTTTTTTAAAAAAAAAACAAACAAGCAACCTTTGATCAATTTTTTTTTTTAACACTGATTAACGTTCTGCCATCAAGAACGTGATATTTCCCTTCTTATTCTTTCAAGAAACAAAACATATGAACATCTTCCCATAAGCTTCAGTATTACCTAGTACAATAGCGATAGCCATGTTAACCTTTAGTTAGGGGAGAAGCAGAAATTTAGATGAAACAATAACTCCTAAATACTTGCCTACTCCCCTAATCCCTGCTGGGTCCACATAGCTAATTTAACTACCCTGGCAGTAATCTCGCTGTGTCTGCCCTTAGGGGGTTGGTCTGTAACGTGTTGCTCACGTCGTGTCTCGATGGCATCTGTCGGCTGTGGGCAGAGACGCTGTTACCAGAAGATACTCTTCTGGGGGAGCAGATCTGTGAAACCAGCACTTCCAGCATCAGCAGCACCATCTCCCAGTCTGGAAAGCAAAAGGACAAAATACAACATGCATTAGAGGTACGAGTAAATATTTAATTGGTCAAATTTTTATTTCAGGATTCTTGAAACTTTAAATACTTATGAATGAATATTACATTGTCTCTATATGCATAGCAGAATAATCTGAATTATTTCAATTCGGGTTTTGAAGTTTACTACTAAACACTGAAAAGTCTGAGACTGCCACTCTGCATTCAAGCTCCATGTTTTTAAAACTCAGTTTACTTTCTCTATAGCAAACTATCAGTGATGGGAAGAGACAGTGTTTAATATGGAATAGGAATGACATTTTCATTCTGATTGGGTCTGAAAGTCTGTAATTATAAAAACAGTGTAAGGAGTAAATAAACTCTTTGACCTTTTAATTACCTCATTTGACAATTGCATTTTGAAAAAATGGTATTATGAGGCTCTAAATTTCATTTCAGTGACAGTCTTATCAGATCTGTTAAGTTTACAGTAAGAAAAGCCTATCAATATAAAAACAAGGCAAGAAAAGAAAACAAACAGCCACCCTTCATTTGTAGACTATTACAGTCAGACCAAGGTTTTACTTCTTACATATCCTGGTCATCAACACATTGGGAGACTGGAACCAAGCATGCTTTGGGTTGTTGAAACAGTTGTGCTCTCCATGTGCTCTCAGAAAGTTTCAGTTACAGGAAAGCAATTAGATTGATTAGATTTAGATTGTTCTAATCTTATTTATCACTGTTACACAAACCAGTGTGTATTTTTCTGTTGTTGGAACAGATATTAAAGAAACTTTCACAAGACTGTTAGAAGAGCTTTGCCTTTGGCCAGAACTGATGTACATTGTGTTACTAATCTCTATTGAAATCTATTTAAAATAATCCTTTCGAAATCACTCTTCATTTCTTTTATAGAAGGAAGTTAAAAAGCTTTAGCTTTACGTAAGTGTGACTTTTTACCTTGGAGTTTTTTCACTGTTTCTTAATTAATTTTTTACAACTCTAACAGACAATTCACCACTTGAAAAATATGAGAAAAGGACAAAGGAGATCTTCAGTGCTTGTGACCCACACAGATGTACAGCCAGATCAGCAGGGCACTCATGAAGTTCAGCGTCACATTTCACACCATGCAAATGCACTTGGTCACTTCCACATAGCAGCAAGCATCAACCCTAACACAGGTGAGGTGCAACCATTCATTAAACTGTAATATATTTGCACAAAATGAAAAAAAATAAAGGGAGGCGAGACGCACATTCTTTGCTTTGCCTAATTGAGTACAGCAAATTTGTAGGAAGACTCTTATTTCACAGGTCTGTTACTTGGCATAGAGATCTGTAAGGCAAATGAAGCTGAATTTCTCCTGAATACCTTCAGCACTTTTGTGGGGCAATTAAATTCATCTCTACCATCTGAAAGCAAAAGAAACCCAAAATTCCACTCTACTTGGTGTTTGATTCTTGGGTTTGGGGAGTCAATGGTCTATGATGAATAGAGTAACTGTATTTTATAGAATAACGCATAATATTTTAAAAAAGGAAAAGATTAAAGAGCAATGACATACTTTACCTAAAATTTGTACATGAATGACAACACTGCAACATATGAAACTGAGCAAATAGGCCTGTTGAGTATCATTTATCGTTCACATAAGAACAGATTTTCATGTAAATTTATTGACATTAAAATATCTTCGCTTTTTTATTACAACTGCATGTAGAAACTTGATCTCCATCTTACCTTTTCTAATCTTACAGGCAAAAATTATGTTATACCTAAAATAAGTTACATGTGTGTTTATATATATATATGAGTGGTTTAATATATAACCTTTTAATTTCTTTAAAAATGTTCACAGATATTCCATCAGTCTTGGCTGGAACAGCTTTCAATATAGATGAAGGAAATGGCTTTGTTGTCCACTGGCTGAATAATAAAGAATTTAGCTTCACATCCTCTATTGAAGTATTTATGCAGCATCTAAGAAAAATTTCTGAACAACAACTAGAACAAGATTTTGATGTTGAAGCTGAAGAGGAAGGAGAAATGGAAGAAAAAGAGAGAGGTTTACATATGAAATTAGATCATGGTTAGTTCTTATCAGATAGTACTACTCGCAGATTAAAAAACCACTGTTTTCAGTGGAGAGTGACAGGGAAATCTGCAGTGGATAAAATGGCACAATTCTTTTCTGTTGCAGACTTGTCTGTAGACAGAGAATCCGAGACAGGGACTGGTACAGGCTCTTCAGAACATGAAGATGGAGAAAGAGAGGGCAGCCCCAAGGCATCCCTGCTGGCAGGCCCACGCATGCCTCTTCCAACGGTTCTGTTGGATCGGAAAATTGACTTGCTCCTGACGGAATGGAACAGGAATCCAGACATGCTTTTTACCATCCATCCCATTGATGGCACCTTTCTGGTGTGGCATGTGAAGTATTTAGATGAATACAATCCAGGCATTTTCCGACAAGTTCAGGTATTGTATATTTGAAATGGTTTTATTATTTCTGGTCTTCATCAAGAAACACCGTGTCTTTTCTTTTAAACCTGAACATCAGTATGAATTTAATGTGAAGTACTTCCTGTGAAACAGCTGGCATTTACTCAGACTTAAGCTGCGTTTGTATATTCTAATTGTTTTTTTTCTTTTTCTTTTAGGTTTCATTTTCTTCTAGGATTCCTGTTGCATTTCCATCAGGAGATGCTAGTTCCCTTAGCAAAAATATTATGATGTATGCTTGCCCTATCTCTGTGAAAGATACCACTAGTGCTGCACAACAGCAGACAATGGACTTTCCAGATAATACTCTAGCAAATAAAGGACCAAGCTTTGCCCAGGACAGTGCAAATGTGAATATCATTTCTCCTGTAGTGATGATGATTTCCAAACATATCGATGGCTCTCTAAATCAGTGGGCAGTTACTTTTGCTGATAAATCAGCCTTCACTACTGTGCTAACTGTATCACATAAGTTTAGGTACTGCGGACACCGCTTTCATCTCAATGACCTCGCCTGCCATTCTGTTTTACCTTTACTGCTCACCTCCTCTCACCATAATGCTCTGTTAACTCCTGAATCAGACACTTCCTGGGACTCTGACAGGATAAACAGAATGATGGATCCTATTAAACATAAGAGAGGTTCTTCTAAGCAGCAACTTAAAAATGCAGCAACGCGTACGTTCCACGATCCAAATGCCATCTATAGTGAGCTGATCCTGTGGCGTGTGGACCCCATAGGGCCTTTGTCCTACACTGGAGGAGTGTCTGAATTGGCTCGAATTAACTCTCTTCACACCTCTGCTTTCTCTAATGTAGCCTGGCTCCCAACACTCATTCCCAGCTATTGCCTTGGTGAGTATATTTGGCATGTTTCCATACAGAGTTAACACTGAGAGTTGCAGAATTAATTAGTTAAAATACATTACTATTTTATTTGGAGTGTGTTTATATTAACTTTTCAAAAATGTCCTTGTATTATGCAAATGAAGGATTTTTCTTTCATTTGAGGCTAAGCTACTGCAAAACACTTCGTGTGGTCTGAGTGTCTGCAGGCACTGTGATCAGGTGATGCTCAGTAACTGCTTTGTGACGAAGCACTCATTGCTCTCATCACAAAGATGATGATGCCTTTCCTCAGAGCTTTAGGCAGCTTCCCTGAGTGTTCCCTGCATTGGCAGGGTATTAAAAATGCAGATGTTCTGAGGACTGAGGTGTCTGGGTTGCTGGCCACATACAGCTGCAGGAGGCAGTGAATTGAACAGAACTAGCAGCTGAACCATTTGAACATCAGAATTATTGAGAAAGATTTTCAGCCAAAATCAGCATTATTGAATTCTTCTAACGTGCTGCCTAAAAACGCGGCTTAGAAGATCCTGAAACAATACTGAGATTCTTCACACCATCAGAGGTTTACAAAATCCCAATTAGAACGCAGAATATTTTAAATAAATAGACTACATTAACTTTACAGAACTGCAAACAATACTTTTTCAGAGGCCAGACAGTACATCTGATGGGTGATTCCCTAGGACAATTCTTTAGTTCTTGTTTTTAATTTTAGAGCTTTCCATTGCAGTTAGGAAAACTATCTCAGCAAATGTTACTCTATTCAGCCACTCAGATACTTATTTTCAATTGTCACAAAGATGCTGTTATAGTAGTCATCTTTGTATACAGTACTAAATGCCATTTGTACTGTGGATGTAACATTACATTTTATACTAATGCCAGGTGATTTTGTTAAGCTCAGGCCAGTCTTGCCTTTGCAATGATTAATTGGGCATCAAAGATGTTTTACAACCTCAAAAATCCTAAATCTGCTTAATAAATGCATAACATATCTTGGATTTAAAATAAAACAAATTCATTTTCTCTGCTTACATAGGAAGATTCTGTGCTGTCTGAATCCCACCAAGTGTTCTAAGCACAAACAACAAGCTGCTTTCTTCTAGTTCAGAGGAAAACATACATCAGAAGACAGTGTCATGTCAAGCCTGTTGTATATACTGTAGAAAAGCAAAAAAAGACAGTTTTTCCTATTTACAACTACAAATGTATCTCTCACTCTCCTTTTATATCTGCACTTTTACCTGCAGGGCAGAAGGGAATATTCATAGAGGTTAATTTTATGCAAAGAGTCTAGAGACAGTAAACAAGGAGAAAAGGCTATGGCTGATGTAACTTTTCAGAGCAGTTTACCTTTAGACTCCTACTCTGAGTTGTCTCTGACAGCCCATTCCCTTCGGTGTACTACAGGCTGGGGGTTGCACGTGTGAACAGCGTTTGTAAATATATACCTATTCAGCTTTGATTACTGAGCTTTTATGGGGAGTTTCAGTTACATAAATGAGCAGAAATGGAGTTATTTCAAAGTTAAATTACGGCGTTTTAATGTACACGTTTGCTTAGGGTTTTTGCTTCCATGCTTTACGAAAATGATGTTTGCATCGTATTCAGACACTGGACTGTAACAGACTGCCTGATGCCGCTGACTGCCAGTTTTGTCTTCATGCATTTTTGGGTTTTCTGCTAGGTACGTATTGCAACTCTGCTAGTGCTTGCTTTGTCGCATCAGATGGCAAAAACCTGAGGCTCTACCAAGCTGTTGTAGATGCACGAAAACTTCTAGATGAATTATCTGACCCTGAATCGTCTGTAAGTTTTATATAGCAATGGTTTGAAAGTATTAAAATAAAACTGAGGTAACTGATTTCCCCCCCCCTTCCAGTGGTTTGTCTTGAGTTAGCTGTGTGTGATTTTTGTGCCATTCCATATACAGGATCTTATAGCTTTCATACTTGCACGCTTTACAGCTGTGTGTAACTATTAGCAGACAGAAAGGCAACTATTACTACTAAAAGTGTCTGGGCTGAAACCAAATTTCCCAGACAAGTTTTCCCAACCTGTGGTAGGTACAGAAAGGAAAAACCGAATTCCTTTCTTTGCCCTCTCAAAAGAGGAGTCTAGAGCAAGAGGGAAGGTGAAGACAGACAAATGAGCCAGATACCTATGTATGAGGAAGGACAGAGATGGTGGGATATAAAGAAATCAACAGGTTATTGCTAAGGGTAATATTAGCTCTTATTTTTTATGTAATGAGCAACTTTTTAATCCTTTTTATCTTTAATTTCTGTGACTTTAAGCAAAGTAAAGCCTGACTTCGCCCTGTTATTTCCTTTTCCCTTGTTTTTCTGTTATTTTATAAGCCATCCTGCAAGACAGAGCCTGTCAATATTCAGATCACTCGGAGAAATTTGTTCTAGGAGCAATGACTGTGAACATTCCAGCAAAAATCAGTACAGCCTTCAGCTTATTTATAAGCTGTACTGAAGGATTTTTTTACATGTGGTGGCAAAACCTGAAGCTTGAAAAATAGTGAAGCAGTATATGTGTTTCTCATTGCACAGATACATTATGCTGTGTTATGAAAGGATAAATCTTTAAATAAACAACATTTAGCTTCCATAAAAACTGGTGTATCATCCCCATGAAGAGCTGCCAACTCAAAGCAGTGCAAATGTCTAAACACATTATTCATGAGTGAGACGGTGACAACAGGAAGAAGTGTGTTACAGGTTATGCCAACAAGGAAAATTGAAGCATCAGTTTATCATAAGTGACTGCAATTTTCTTCTGTCCAAAGGAAAAATATACTGATTTTTCTCATTTTTCTCTTTTTCAGAAACTTATTGGAGAAGTGTTTAATATTGTGAGCCAACAATCTACTGCTCGACCAGGATGTATTATCGAACTCGATGCAATAACTAACAAAGTAAATAAATGGTTAACTCTTTAAGAGTATCACATAAAGATGTTTAATAAGTTTTTTGTTAATTTTGTTAATCTATTGGAAAGAGGTAAAAGACACTACATTTCTCTATAGTCATAATGACTGCCTTGAATTTTTGTGACTGTTGAGATACCTTGAACATTTTAGTAAGCCAACTTTCTGTTAGCTGCTGAGAGCTCAAAGCTCATTTTTAGAGTCTGACAATATTTTCTAAGCATTTTTCTTGATGAAAACAAAACTTAACTAAAGACTGGATTCCAAGTTATCATAATTAAAAGGCAAAAAAAAAATACAATCCCCTCAAACCCAAACAAACAAAAAGATAACATTAAAAATCCCAAACCTAAAAACTAGATCTAACTCTTCCAAAATTTAAGAATGATAGCCAGGTGTTACTTCAGTTTTTTTGTCTGTCTTGTAAGACAAATTTATTTCTATTAATTAATACAGCTATACTTTTCAAACCATGAGCAGGTTTAATTAAACTTCTTACTCAGTTATTTTGATCATACATGTTCCAGTGCTGCTTTATGTTAGGTAACAGCCTGTGGACAATGAGTTTTACCCTTTCTCAATTACACAACCGTGGGGTTTTGACACGTGTATTTTTCTATTGTCAATAAATTTCCATGTCTTATTAATACTTAAAACATAGGCTCTTCAACTTTAAGTTCATATTTACAAATGTTTTCCTAGATTTTTTATAAATGAATACAGACAAGACTGTCTTTCCTTGTTTCTCAGGAAAAAAAGAGGGTGTTTTGCAGCATGAAAATTTTGCCAGCACTGTTTTTGGGGGGCGGATTTCACTGTGAGCAGCCTTTTTCTAGGGAGCTAGAGTTACTGCAAAGAAATCTGTTGCTGTCAACGGGACAGATGTGAAAATATCTGAGAAAAAGAAAAATCTGCAATTTGTTCCCTTTTTTAGATTTCCCAAGCAATTCACTGCAGACATGTCTTCAACTGAAGAGGCATAAAAGTCTCAGTTTTTGCCACTGTCATTTATTCAGCACCAAAGAAATAAAACCCAGACAGATACTAATCCATCTGTCAATAACTGTGACAAATGCAGTATCACAGAATTTATCTGGTGTGGTCGATCTCGATGGAATTATTTGAATATACAAATAATATCTTCTAGAATATGCTTAGAATATTCTTAATATAAAAGGCAATTGTTTAGTTCTCCTGATGTATTAACGCCATTTTCAGCATTGTAAGAGAAAGTGTTCCTCCCTGGATTGCACAGAGGAAATAATTGCATGAGTACAAAATGTTGCTGTACTGTTCTGGAAGCATAACTATTGCTCAATGTTTCAGTGTGGCTCAAACACACAGTTGCTTCATGTCTTCCAAGAAGACTTCATTTTGGGATACAAACCACATAAGGAAGATGTGGAAGGGAAGGAAACTGAGATATTTTTTCAGCCATCACAAGGTACTGCATAAACAATAACTAACATGAATTAAGTAGGTACCAAAAATGTTCTTAAAGCATACTGAAATTTAGCTGGCATGTGTTAATTTGCTTTTAAATGAGAATCTGTAGAATTCAGTAAAATGGCTGGTTTGTGTTGCTCATATAAATTGCTGTTTACATGGTATTAGAGGCATTCTAATTGAAGAACTGTGAATTCTAAGAATTAGAATCACATTTTAACTTACATGACAAAGTACATTTTTCAAAGTAGGTTTTATATAGAAGTGTGAACCAAGTAGAACAGAAGCATATTTTCTGTGTCAATAGGTAGTTCCAGGTGATGGTGGGAACATATCTGACTTTCCAGTTAATGCAATGGGAAGTCACTGGGAAATTTGCTACTTGACTTAAAACTTCAAAAGAGAAAGAAAGCAAGCAGGCAGGTGACAAGAGTCTACAATCTGGCAAAATACTTCAAGCTGACTAGGAAGGCAAATACCTAATAAATTAGATTTGTCACTAATAGATTTTAAGTCAGTATCTATTTTTGTACTTCTTATATAGCCATGAGCAAACAAATACCAATTAAAGCATGTTACTAATGGTATTGTTTGAGTATTTTGTTTTATAATCACTTTCTTTCAAAGATGAAAACAGGTTGGTTTCTAGAGAATCTTTTGTTATGACAAAATTATTTGGACTGAATGTAAACTTCAGGACAGTGATAATATGTTTAAATTACAGGGTATCGTCCACCACCTTTCTCAGAGAAGTTCTACCTAGTAGTAATTGAAAAAGATTCTAATGGCTGTTCTGTTCTTCAGATGTGGCATCTTCATCTCAAATCTGTGCAAGCCTGTTTAGGTGAGTGAGTGACTGCAATATTCTAGAAAGAGACATTTCTTTCATCTTATTTAAAATAAAACTTAAAAGTTTGGTGGTTTACTTTAAAATAGTTAATCAACGCAAAAGAAGCAATAAGGTTCCTTACAAACACTGGTTGCATTCTATACCAATGGCAGTATAAAAATTTGTTCATAGGGTGAGTAATGTACTTAAGCACTGGATTCTTCATTTCAAACTAATCAGGATTTCAGAATGTTACGGATGTCTGAAGATTAATAGCCCCAACGTGCAATAAAACTGACACAGCCTGCACATATCATATAATTTTCTGTGTAACTCAAGCACTGATAAAAACAAATAAATGTGATTATAGAATATTCATGCATTGTCCTTATAAACAATTTTTTAACACTGTTGGCAATTTTTTTTATATAGCAAAACCAACTGAAGCATCTTCATCAGATAATAAGCTTAGTGTACCTGAGCAAAAGACTGTGGATTCTTCTCCAGATGTATCACCTGGCATAAGTCCCATTCCACGATCTTCATCAATTGCTAATCTTCAGACTGCCAGTAAACTCATTCTGAGCTCCAGACTTGTGTACAGCCGACCTCTGGATCTTCCTGTTGGTGTAGAAGTAGTAAGAGCAACTCCTTCAGCAGGTAACTTTACCTTTTTTTTCCTCTCCAGTTGGTCCACTGATTTACCTCCTAGTTTGTAGGATTTTATCTCCCCAGGCTATCACATTCTGATTTACTGATACAGGAAATGTAGGACTGAAAAGGTGCTTTCAAATCATTATGCCCATGTCATGTTATTCTTCCATGAACATATCAAGATCCCACAGGAAAGCTACTCCTGAAACTTACTGCCCTAATAGTTGGAAATCTAACTTTTAGTCTTAATTTATTAATGCACAATTTATACTCACCTGTTCATTTGTTGTGTTTGATATGTAGTGCTTTTTTTTACTGGATGCACTTACAGCTTCTTCTCTTTGTCTATCTTTGTCTCTCCTGTTGTGGTTCATGTCTCCCTTTCTCTCTTAGGTTTCATTTTGGTAGGCTATATGAGCCTAATCTTAACCTCCTTAATCTCTTCTGATTAAGGCTTTGTATTCCTTTCATCGTTCTAACAGCCTTTCTGAATTAGTTCAGTTCCAGTTTATCATCTTTCAATAGTGACCAGCAATGCAGATGATAAGTAATATTCAAGCTGCAAGATTGTTACCAGCCTTAATATTATTTGTCCTGATCCAACTCCAAATTAAAACAATAATACCAGGTTGTAAGATCTCCAGCAGTATGTGAACAGTGTTATGTCTGCCTTATTCATATGGGCATCATGCTATATATTACTAAAAGTAAATATGTTTTTTCTAACTTCAGGTCACTTGAGCTCTTCATCAATATACCCAGTGTGCCTTGCACCGTATTTGATAGTAACGTCGTGTTCCGACAACAGGGTGCGGTTCTGGAGGTGCTCTGTAGAGACAGAGCTGAACAGCAGCAGTGACGGGAAGGAGACGTACCACTGGAGGAAGTGGCCTTTAATGAACGATGAAGGAGAAGACAACAGCAGTACAGTGAGCTTAGTAGGAAGGCCCGTTGCCGTGAGCTGTTCTTACACAGGGCGTCTCGCAGTAGCATACAAACAACCCATCCAGCATAATGGCTTTGTTTCCAAAGAGTTTTCCATGCATGTTTGTATACTTGAATGTGAGTCTACAGGAGGATCAGAATGGGTTTTGGAACAGACGATTCATCTGGATGATTTAGTTAAGGTTGGAAGTGTACTTGATTCAAGGGTCAGCGTAGATAGTAATTTATTTGTTTACAGTAAATCAGATGCTTTTTTGAATAAAGACAGATACCTGGTGCCCAGTATCAAGCATTTGGTGCATTTGGACTGGGTTTCAAAAGAAGACGGTTCCCATATACTGACAGTTGGAGTTGGTGCCAACATCTTCATGTATGGAAGACTTTCAGGAATTGTAACAGATCAAACCAGCAGCAAAGAGGGAGTAGCTGTCATTACCTTGCCTCTAGGTGGGAGCATAAAACAAGGCGTCAAGTCAAAGTGGGTGTTGCTTAGGTCCATTGATTTGGTATCATCTGTGGACGGCACTCCTTCGCTGCCTGTTTCTCTGTCCTGGGTGAGAGACGGCATCCTGGTAGTGGGAATGGACTGTGAAATGCACGTTTATGCCCAGTGGAAACACGCTGTCAAGTTTGGTGATGGAGAAAGTGATGTTTTTACTGCTGAAGACTCAGCAACACAAGATCCGCTCAAAACAAGCTTGATAATGAAGAAGACCAGTGTAATTGATGGGGCAGGTGTTGTGGATGATGTTTTTGGCACTCCAACTGTAATTCAGGATGGGGGCCTCTTTGAAGCTGCTCATGTTCTTTCACCTACTCTACCCCAGTATCATCCAACCCAGTTACTAGAACTTATGGACCTGGGTAAAGTTCGCCGAGCCAAAGCCATTCTATCCCATTTAGTTAAATGCATTGCAGGAGAAGTTGCAATAGTCAAGGACACAGAAGCTGGAGAAGGCACTGGCCCTAAGCGCCATCTTTCTCGCACCATTAGTGTAAGTGGCAGTACTGCAAAGGACACCATCACTGCTGGAAAAGATGGCACTAGAGACTACACCGAGATCGACTCCATTCCCCCACTGCCACTGTATGCGCTGCTTGCTGCAGATCAGGATGCCACCTATGTTTCTGAAGAAACTTCTAAAATACCTCAGGGCTCTGAAGACCATGCTAAGAGAAAAACAGAGGATCAGTACTCAGATCTGTTCCAGATTCAACCTGTTACAACCGAAGACTTTATAGATTTTGAGCCTGAAAAGAGGGAGAGTAAATCCAAAGTCATTAATCTGTCACAGTACGGTCCAACTTACTTTGGCCGAGAACATGCCAGTGTCCTCTCAAGCCACCTGATGCACTCAAGTCTGCCAGGCCTCACTCGACTGGAGCAGATGTTCCTTGTAGCTTTGGCAGACACTGTGGCCACAACAAGCACTGAACTAGATGAGAACAGAGATAAAAATTACTCAGGTCAGTAACTGACATATTATTGAATTAGCATTCTTGTTCTCAACAAAGGTAAACTTGGTGCTTGGGTATTTGGGGATAACAAAGCTGAAATCTAGCATCAGTTATTCAGATTAGATAGAAAGAAAATCAAATATGAATCTCTACTTACATTTCATACGTAATCAATAACTTGTAGTTGAGGTTCTCAGCAAGCTTAGAAACATACATTCCTCGCACACTATATATGATAAATTACACATACATCTCTTGTAGTCAGCTGCATGTTGCAAAGTCAGTATTTTGTATTTCACAGGGAGAGATACCTTAGATGAATGTGGCTTGCGATACTTGCTGGCGATGCGCTTGCACACCTGCCTGCTGACATCGCTGCCACCTCTGTACCGGGTTCAGCTGCTTCACCAAGGTAATGCTCCGAGAGAAATACTGCTTCCCTTTGATCCCCCTGAGCTGACGGGATTTGGTTATGTTTTGTTTATAATGGATTTATATTACCTGCATATTAATTTTCTATTTCATTAAGGCCATTATCTTGCAAAGGCTTAGTGCAGGCTTCCCTATGTGCACTGTGAAGCAAAAAAAGAATAACTCTATAGCAGAAGATTCTGGCCTGTTCAGTTTGAGGCATGAATAAGTTCTCCAGCCAGATAAAATACAGTGTGTACATGTAATTCATTGCTTCTGCTGGAGGAGTTAGCACTTCTTTACATCAGCTTGACTTTATTTTACCTTAAAGATTGTTTTGTCATTTTCATCCCAGCAGTTTTTTCCCTTGCTCAATCTGAGTAAACACTGTTGAGAAATACAGGAAAGAAAATTAATTGCCACCTAAAGAGCAGAGACAAAGGTTTCTGGCCCAGAGTGGTTCTGCTTCTGTGATAATAGAATATTTTTCCATCAGTCTTTTGACATACAAGTTTAGTACATTTATGAATGGGGTGCTGGAAGGTTACGAGAGAAGTACTGAGGAGAAGACATCCTGGGAAGTAAAAAGATATTTCTGCTGTTCCTTTAAAAGCTCTACTTCTGTTGAGGGAAATGGTCTCTCTCAGATCTGCCTAACTCTTGGGCTGGAGATCCCATTTTTCATCTCTGACATATTCCATTTGCTTATTAACAAGTCAATCTTCTGAATTGTATTGGTTTATGTTATTGTTTAGGCCTGTCCACTTGCCATTTTGCATGGGCTTTTCATTCCGAGGCCGAGGAGGAGCTGATCAATATGATTCCTGCTATCCAGAAGGGAGACCCCCAGTGGTCTGAACTACGAGCTGTGGGTATTGGCTGGTGGGTCAGGAATATCAACACGCTCCGAAGGTGCATTGAGAAGGTACTTTTTATTGCTTACAAATTCCACTTCCACGCTGTTAGGTGTGCCCTCACAGGTACGCACGGGTAGTTGTGTGAGCAGGCTCCTTTGTACTCCAGCCCAGCCAGGAGACTGCATAATTAGTTTTTCTGTGCCCACTGATGCTGGCAGTCCTGCCTTACAAACTTCATTATTCAATTGTAAGATACAATGCAACTGATCTAGGGAAGAGCTGGTTTTGAAATGCCTAAATTCTCCCCCCACAACATATTTTACAGAATGTTAAAGATCATATTGAGTACTGTATTTCAAGAAAAATCTTTCTTTCAGGTATGAGACAGTATATGTCTGCAGATCAAACAGGGAACAATGGCTTCAGTTCAGCAGTAGGTTTTTTGTAAGAAATATATACCTAAAGATATTAGTCATTAAAAACCTATATAAAGGGCTTTTTTGCAAATGTACTGTTTGTAATGGAGAACTGTAGGACATAAAATAATTGAACTGCAGATAAATGCAGATTTTACTCTCCTGAAGAGCTACAAAATTACTGTTTTGTAGCAATATATACCCGTATTATATAAAACAAAAATAACAGGAAATCTCATTTGCAGGCGGAGTTTTCTTCTGAGAAGTCCAAAATTAATAAAGTGCAATATATTTTTGAAGTAAGATCTAAAACTGCTTCCTGTAGGTACCAATGAGATTTAAATCTCATTACATAATACAAATTTCAGCTTTCTTGTAACTTGAAGTTTGATGAGTTTGTATAATTACTCCATTTGCTTTGAATTACAACAAGAAATGCAATATCTGAAATGTCTGTGGAACAGTACTTACTACTCTACTAAATTTCCAAGTCATCTAATGTAAAAGCACATTTTCTAAAGTTACACAATAATCAAAGAACTCAGGAGCAAAACAATTATCCTAGTACTCCAAATCAAATGCAATTACTTCTGAGTCCTATATAAAACCCAAACAGTGTTAAAGACATTAAAGAAATACAGTTATTAGCTTAAGTATTTTTAAATAATGGATTGCCAGAGGAATGTCACCAAATAGCATGAGTTACTGTAACACTTTGAAAGAAAATATTTTTGTTTGCACATTCATAATGCCCCACTGTGGATGAGAGGGGTTGCTCTCAGCAATGGTGCTGGTTCTCTGACTCTTAAAAGCATTTACAGTGTAGAGTTCTTTTACATATGAATAAAACATTCTCCCAGAAATCACTTTGTTGTTTTTTAGACATAATACAGTCGCCTAAACCATCCTCCCTGATAAAGAACACAGGTTATTTAGCTAAAAGCAGCATTTATATTTTCCTTAGTAATTAGCTTTGTTTACTACAGGTTGCAAAAGCTTCATTCCAGAGGAACAATGATGCCTTAGATGCTGCACTTTTTTACCTTGCCATGAAGAAAAAGGCGGTGGTGTGGGGTCTGTTTAGGTGAGTTCCGCTCACTCTAAGTTTGATTAAATCTTAATTGAACCAGGAATGCAAAGCAGAACTCGTTCAAGATTAGAGTTTAATTTCAAGTAATGTTGTTGAAGTGACAGTTTGCTAAGGCTACATAATAAATAGCTGTATACATTGCATTTCTTTATACAGGTCCCAGCATGATGAAAAGATGACTGCCTTTTTCAGCCACAACTTCAATGAAGATCGATGGCGTAAAGCTGCTTTAAAAAATGCTTTTGCTTTGTTGGGAAAACAACGTTTTGAGCAGTCAGCTGCATTTTTCTTGCTAGCAGGTTCACTAAAAGATGCTATAGAGGTATCTGCTTTTGAGAAATTAAGTTTCAATTTCTAATTTGACCTGTGTAACTGCATCCTTACAACCTGTTCTCTGATGAAGTTTTCACAAATTGTGGCAGCACAAATGGGATGGTATGTCCACAGAGGGCCCCCTCGTGCCCTGCAGGCATACCATTTACCTCCACACTACTGTGAAAAGCAACTTGTGAGCTGACCTGAAGGCCAAAATAATTGTTCAGATACGTCAGTGCTCAGTGGAAGCACTCCTGGGAATACCAGTCGTGACCCTTCTGGCAACACTTTGTTTGTTCAGCCAAGTTGTAGCAGTCTGTTCAGCCCCCAGCTATTCTGCATGACCTGTTGGTATGACATTAAGTCAAAAAAGAAGTCAAGAGCTCTCTTCGGAAGCAGCCCAGGGATCCCTTTTCAGTGGAGCTGTGTGATGTTGCTTGCCACAAGGGAGGTGGGAGCTGTAAGCAGGATCATAAGCTAAGCAGTACCTCTCAGGAGGGAGTGGGATTAGAGAACCTTTAGTTATCCTGCCTGTTTCTATGCAGTATGTTTGTCTTTACATGAGAACGTATTTTCCTCAAAGATGTAATTCTGCGCATAAGGCAGTGTGAAAAATATCTTACCAGGGATGTAATAACATTGAAGTTGGAGGGTACAATTATACTACTAGGTAGAATCAAAATAGATATTTTTACTTTTGCCATAATTTTTCACATGCTGATGTACTGCTATGCATATCATAATTCCTGAAACAGAGAAAAGTACACCTCTTTCCAAACAGAAGAAAACATCTTACTTGGTTATATATTACATTGTCACATTTTTGACCCAAAGATTAATTTATACTTTAAAGAACAGGTATAATAAGAAAAAAATCCAATCTGTTTTGTAAACATATATTGCTATTCACTTTATTTTATAGAACATCCTTTTCCTCATGAAACAACCTTTTCCTCACTGCTTATCATAGGTGTGCCTTGAGAAAATGGAAGACATCCAGCTGGCTATGGTCATTGCTCGTCTGTATGAATCAGAGTTTGAAACCTCTGTCACATACACCTCCATCCTTTATGAAAAGATTTTGGGGTGCCATAAGGATGGCACTGGGTTCAGCTGTACTAAACTGCATCCTGACCCATTTCTGAGAAGCATTGCATACTGGATAATGAAAGATTACACACGGGCACTGGATACGTTATTGGAACAAACACCTAAAGATGATGAGGAAAACCCAGGTAGGGGAAAAACATTAGTCTGATGGGACTTACTAAGAAAATCTTTTTTCCATTTTCTTCTGAGGATTCTCTGCAACCCTCTAACACCAAACTTAGTTCCTGCTGTCAGCTAAGCTCGGGAGGGCTGTCTTTGATACTTCCTTACAATACTTCTCTACTACTGAATACTGGCTGATCTTTTTTCCAGTGGACTTAAATTCTCATTCTTGCTTCTAGGAATTAGCAGTAATCTTGCAGGATTTCCTATCCCATCTCTTCAAGATTAATGTGTAAATGGCAGGTGGCTCCATAGGTTTCATATTCCCTCCCTTGGGGAAATCTCTACCTGGCTGATAATCTGAGCTGTTTTTAGGCTTAGTGAATGCAATATAACAGTGAGAGAAATGAGAGAATTTACTGTCTCTCTACTCATTCAGCTCACAGCTTTAATCTTTCTGTGGGGTATAAGTAATTCTTTCATTTTGTTTTGGTAACTAGGCCCAAAACTGTCCTTGTTTTTGTGTTTGACACATGTCTAAAGCAGGAAGTGCTTCAAAACAGAATAATACCATTTTAATGCCGTTTTCAATAGCTGTAATATCTGTTTAATTCCTTAGTTATCGTCAAATCCTGCAATCCTGTGGTATTCAGTTTTTACAATTATCTTCGGACTCACCCTCTGCTCATCAGAAGATACTTCAGCTCACCAGAAGGAACTTTGGCCACCTTAGGTCTAACAACTGAGAAAAGCTTTGTTGATAAAATTAATCTTATAGAAAGAAAATTATTCTTCACTACCGCAAATGCTCATTTCAAAGTGGGCTGCCCCGTGCTAGCTCTTGAAGTTCTTTCCAAAATTCCAAAAGTAAGAAAAAAATCTACTGTAGATGCAGAAAAAGATTCATCCAGTCCTTCAATACAGGGTGGGGTTTCAGATTCCAAAGCCCCACAGGATGGTGCTGGAATTGGTGATATAGACTGGTCAAAGCCCATTTCAACTTCCTTTGCTTTAGAGAATTCTATTGAATCTTCAGCACAATTTGACTGGAGTCAACCAGCAGTAAAATTTGACGATGAGCCCCTTACTCTTGATTGGGGTGAAGACAAAAATGGGTCAGATGAAGAGGACAAGGATGTTGGTATAATGATGAAAAAATCTGATTCTAAGAGTGGAGAAGATGAGAGAACCCCAGACACCAGCATGACACAAACACCACATGGGGAGGTTTCTGATGCAGGAGACACTGAGGTCGACGTTATTGCTGAACAACTGAAGTTCAGAGCCTGTTTGAAGATCCTTATGACTGAACTGAGGACTTTGGCTACAGGTTATGAAGTGGATGGAGGAAAGCTCAGATTTCAGCTGTACAACTGGCTTGAAAAAGAGATTGCTGCTATGCATGAAATATGCAACCATGATGCAGGGGACAAAGACTATTGCAAAACCTATACCAAAGTGAGCGGGGATCTCCTCGAGCACGAAGATATTATGGATAAGCCAGACATTGGTTCGTATGAACGGCACCAGATAGAGAGGCGGAGGTTACAAGCCAAACGAGAACATGCGGAAAGACGCAAGTGGTGGCTGCAGAAGAACCAAGCTCTTCTGAGAGTTTTTCTGAGTTACTGCAGTCTTCATGGGGCACAAGGTGGAGGCTTAGCATCTGTAAGAATGGAGCTGAAGTTCTTGCTGCAAGAGTCACAGCAGGTAAAACAAATTCAGCTAATTTCTATTCCTGAACGTGGACAGTTCTAGACTGACAGTTCTAGACTGTCAGCTATGTCAAATGCCTGAGTTTGTGCTGAGATAGATGCTGCCTGTGTTCTGCAAGTCTAATGGTCAAGATGATTTTAATGTTCTTGGACAAAGAACCTGGTATTTAAGTGTCCTCCTTTTCCACATCCTGATTACATGGTTCTTAAGAATCTGTTATGTGACACTGAGGATCAGGCTACTAATGATTATGGAATGTAACAGTTGCTGTTTATATTGTACCTGGAGCATTATATGTGTGTTACAATGACATAATTTTGGTCACAATATTCTAGGTCCCTATATAATAAATTAAATTCACTGTTAGTGAAATACAACAGAATCTTGTTCCCTACACCTCTGCAAGGCAGCTACAAGAAATGGGATCTTAGCTGCAAAGTTCAACAAATAACATAAAGTCAGACAGAGTAGTGCTCTTTTTTACTATATTACGGCATTTTCTACATTTATTTCATACAAAAAGAGATATTTTACAGCAAATGTTAATGACTAATCTGAGCTCCAGCAGATAAGCTGATACTGTGCAGTAATTTAACATGCTCTAGTCCTAGATTTCTCATATTTCAAACAGAAGCAGTAGGCAGCTGTTTTGTTGGTACTTGTTTTAGCATACACTTTTAAGAATAAAAAGAAGTTCATTTCCCCTTAAGCAACTCAGATGAGTGCAAATTTGAGCTTGTTGCTAAACTCAGACCAGTGAGTGTTATATCCACTTATGTGATATAGTCAGTGTCCCTTAATGGGGAATCTCAACACTCCTCACGAACTACATGAAAATACTCTTCCTGCACTAGACTGAAAAGCAGACTTGGCTGTCAGGTCTGAGCCTTGTTATTACAGTAAATAAGAACTTACTTCTGACAGTAAAATCTTGTCTGTACTGAGTACACAGCAGTGGAAGAGGATAAAAACCCTGGGGTATGTATTTAAGATGTAAAATTATGTAAATAAATAAATTATATAAATAAAATATGCAAAATTATTTTTAAACTTTTTTTCTCAGAGCAATAATTTTAAATACAGTCTTTTCTTTTAAACAGGAAACTACTGTAAAACAACTTCAGTCTCCACTTCCACTACCCACAACTCTACCCTTGCTCTCTGCAAGCATAGCATCCACAAAAACTGTGATAGCCAATCCTGTGCTGTATTTAAACAACCACATCCACGATATTCTTTACACTATTGTGCAGATGAAATCACCACCACACCCTAATATTGAAGATGTCAAGGTAATGAAAAGTTTTCAAGAAATGCTGAATGATTTTTGTATAAAATGAGGAATGAGCATGTGAAAAAGGAAATGTAGTGTGTGAGTTCACTTTTCAGCGCTTACCCTTTCACAATACTGATCTTCTTTTAGTCTGGTGAACTGAACATGCTGGTTAACCACTTGCTTTCTGGCATCTTCTTGGGTCTAGTTAGTTCCCTTTCATGCAAATTCTGTTTTTTCTCAGAAAAACTGTTTCAAATGCAAATGTTCACTAAAACACTGAATTCTTGGCTCTTAAAACAACATGATCATTCTGGTCAAATCCTGTAAGGAGATTAATGAAAGCAAAGATAGGAGACTGTAAGTTACATTATAATCCTCTATTAGTATAGATATTATAACCCTTGTTGTAGTGCAGATTTCCTCAGCTGTACTGGTTTTTACAGAGTTGTGGTGAAATACTTTATCTGACTGCACACTTGGGGGTGAATGAATTCTGTTCAGATTCAGTAAATAGAGGAGGGGAAAATGCCAAAGAGCACGAGACTAGGACACAGTTAATTAGCAAGAACCTAAATCATTACTTTTATATTTAACGAACATGAATACGAGTTTAAATTAATTTGAATTTCTGTTGACTAAATGAAAGTAGGAAAATAAATGGGAGGCAAGGCAGTGAAATTTCTGAAGCTTTAACCCAAGCTCATTTACATCTCGTTTTCTCTCTTACATCTCAACTCCTTCTCCATCTTGCCTTATGCTACAGCAAGCATCTTTCTTACTCTAAAACCTCATAAATTCTTAAAAGAGAATTCAGAAAGAAGGGCTGACTCCTCCTAACTGCAAGATAAGCATTTAGAGAATTTTTAGCTTTAAGGTCTAATATTTGATGAAATGGAAAGACAGGAGGAAACGATAGGAACGAACACAGGGTGAGTTTAAAAAAATGTACTTTCTTAACAGTTTGACAGTACCATTTTCTTCACTCTCTGGATTTCATTGAACTTTTCAAGAAATCCTTGCTTGTCTTCTGTTAAGAGGTGGACTGTTTCTGTTGCATTATGAGGCAAAAATGGAATTATTCTTGTTACTCCTGGAGACTTACAGAAATTTATAAGCACTAACTGAGGTAAAAAAGAGACTTTAGATTAAAAAAATTATATAATGATACACAAGCTTTTTGTATTTTATGCATATTGAGCAACTATGACTACATTGAACTGCAATTGTTATATAGTACAGCTTCCAGGAACCCTTCCATTAAATTCATTGTCGTAACAGGGCATATTTAATCACTCCTTCAGTGTGCTCATTTACTGCTGCTGTTCTGTATTAGAATCAAGTTAATTATCTTGACATAATATCAGAAGATTTGACTGCCATCAAATTACCTTTAACAAACAGTTGTCATTTTCTAAGCACTACATTGTAAACTTAAAGTAACATTCAGTTACTATTTCTTGCACTTGGTCTAAAACTAGGACAGCCCTGCAGAACACATTTCCAATGTTCTTTAGAAAGAACTGTAGTTTTTTCACATTTTATATAAAACATACAGCTTATTGGTTCTTTTTATTTTAGGTGTACACACTTCATTCTTTAGCCGCTTCACTTTCTGCATCCATTTATCAAGCACTGTGTGACAGCCACAGCTACAGGTAAAGAGGGAAGTTTTCTTACAGTACTACATTTGCAATATACTTTGTGTGTCCTAAATGGAAATTCTTCCTGCATGTGTCTAAAAAAAGAGATTAAATGTTTGTGTATGGGTAAAGATACTTACACAGTTTACACATTGCTAGCTTTGATACGCACCATCAGTTTTACACAAACAAACCAACCATTCAGGTTTTGTCAATATACAGTAGGAAAATCCAGTGCCGCTCTCACCTGGGACACTCTCACTTTCTCATCAGCCAAAACTGTGTTTGTATTTAGCAGTCAAACAGAAGCGAATCAGTTTACTGGGATGGTTTATCAAGGGCTGCTTTTGAGTGATCGACGCAGACTGAGGACAGAAAGTATTGAAGAGCACGCGACTCCAAACTCCTCTCCTGCTCAGTGGCCTGGTGAGACAAACAGAAGACTGCTTTTAGCACCACTGCACCAGCTCCACCTTTCAAAATTATTTCACTATCCTGTAATATGATATTTCTGATCTAGGTCTCAAATTAATAATGATCTTTAACCTTTTCATGTATCAAAACTAACTAAAATAAAGTTTCTATATGGCAAATAGCTTGCTTGAAGAGGAGACCTTGATCTTTAGGATGAAGTCAATGATAATTTGTGATTCTAAGATGTTTTCCTCCAGTCTGCCTAAACCCCTAAGCAAAGCTATTTCTGTTAGCTGTCTCTACAGTACTGTCTTAAATATATGCTGTAGCTGGTATGGCTGTCAAAACACCTAATTCCAACGTAGGACCATAAATTGGGTTTTTTGAGGTCAACTGTGGCAGCAGTGTGGGAATTTCACAGTTATACTGAGCTGCCCATAGTATTTGCAGAGGGGTTCAATGCAAAATTCCCAGACTCAAGAAGGCTTTTTGTAGTTTTGATCTTTATGATTTAAAAAAACCTATCAATAGTATGTTTTGTCTGAATAAAAGCATCATGTGTCTGTTTACCATTAAACGTAGAAGTGAAGCATTTCCATTTTCCCCCATTTGTCCTCCTACTCATTTAACAGAGAATTTTTCCTCTTTTCTCTTTGCAGGTGTGAGTTCCCTTATCAATCTCTTAAGTTCAGCTCAGGATGAAGATCAACCAAAGCTCAACATCCTGCTCTGTGAGGCTGTTGTGGCTGTCTACCTGAGCCTCCTCATCCACGCCCTCGCCACCAACTCCTGCAATGAGCTGTTCCGACTGGCCGCCCACCCCCTGAACAGTCGCATGTGGGCGGCTGTTTTTGGGGGGGGAGTGAAACTTCTCGTCAAACCTCGGAGGCAGTCAGAAAATATTCCAGGTACATTGTTCTCTAAAGCTCATACTGAAGAACTGCATTTGATACCTTTTAGCATCCCAGCAGGAGAGGTTTCCTTCCTTTGAAAGGTCAAAACCAAGCAAGCAGGATTTAAAAATCTGCTGGTAAGAAAACTGTTGTAATGGCGAGAAAGCAGAAAGAAACATTAGCCTTGCAGTTGTCCTGTGTAATGGCACCCAGCACATTGCCATAAAAACTATACAGTTATTATATTATTAATATTATTATTAGATGCTTACTTATAACATTTTTCAGGACTTTATGCCATTATTTTTAGTTTAAAAAATAGATTATATAAATCAGTGTTAATACCTAGGAGTCTTTGTGAAATGAGTGTTACTGTTTCATGACTGCAGTAACTTGGAAAGAGTATTTCTGAAATCAGTCTCTGTTGCAAGGTGGGATTTCACCTAGCACAAGACCATAGAGGAGAAGTATCAACATCATCTGTCACAAAAACAGCTCATGCATATGTAAGCTCCAAGTAAACCCAGGATTTTTACCAAGACAGATGAGCAATTATACTGCATGAGGAAAAGGAAACTGGAGATTGAATTCAGGCTCTGAAGACAAAGAC
Organism: Sclerurus mexicanus; assembly: GCA_013396755.1. Taxonomy (NCBI): domain Eukaryota; kingdom Metazoa; phylum Chordata; class Aves; order Passeriformes; family Furnariidae; genus Sclerurus; species Sclerurus mexicanus. The sequence continues at coordinate 183,836 of VWZF01003761.1, read as the reverse complement.
TAATACAACCATTTGTCATAGACTTGACACTGCAGCAGTACTGAAAATCAAGTCACATAAGTTTTCAAATCAACAACAGACTTAAAAGTTAGGCAAAAATTAGACCTGCCATATCCAAAACATAAAACCAACCAGTAATAAGGCATCACACCATTATAAGTATGCACAACAAGTATTTGTCATTCATGGAATAACTTAAACTCATTTAGGGCAGTTATTTTCTCAGGGTGTTAATATGAGTAATTTATGTAAGTTGTGTTTATTTGAGATGTATTCTGTTTTCCTTTAACCTACAAGCTGCTACAGCTTCTGATGTTTCAGAGGATGGTACTGAAGGTTTGTAAAGATTTGCAGTGTAGATGAGTGTTGGTAGTGGCTTTTGGGAAAAAAAAAAGTTTTAAACTAGTTCCCCTGTAATAAAGTAAGTGTGATCTTCAATGTTGCCTGGCCAATAACACTTCGAAGAACAAATTCCACATTAGTATTTTGATAAGTGTTAAGGCATTTTAAATCATAACACTTTAAAACAGACTTGAGGTGTCTCCAAAAGCCTGTCTCTTTATTCAGATTTTCTTCTCTATCTTGAGAGTTCCTTGGCTTATATTTTAATAACTACTGCTAATGGTGCAGCTTACTCTTTAGTGATATTTTAGATATTGCTTTATTTCTTAACAAAATTTCTGAATTTCTTAATTTTTTTCTTAAGAAATTTTTCAGCTAAAAGATTTTTTTTTCTTAAAAGGTACGTCTCTTGAGAACTTAATCCGGTATATAAATGTAAAATAAAATCCATTTCTCATAATATATCCAATGTCTAAATGCCCGAGTTGTTGAATTTATCGTAAGTGAACTTTTTATGATTACACTTACTTTATTTATACTGGCTTTGATTCTGAATCAGTAGAAATTAGTACCATAGCAATGGCGTTAGTTGCTTCAGTTCTAAAATACAGCCATTTTAAAGATGCACTATTAATGCCATTTATTTTATTTACCTGAATTTAGCACCTCCTCTTCCCTCGGAAGAAATGGATAAACACCGGCGGCGGTTCAATATGCGGATGCTGGTGCCAGGCAGACCCGTGAAAGACAGCAGTGTCCCGCCGCCCGTGCCTGCCGAGAGACCCTCCTACAGGGAGAAGTTCATCCCTCCAGAACTCAGCATGTGGGACTATTTTATGGCAAAGGTAATGGAAAATGGAAAATGCAAGTTACAGGTCATAAAAGGACAATGATTCCATTAAGATTTAAAGGACAAAAATAATGTGAAAATGTTGAGAGCTCCTTATTGTTAGATGCAGAATATTATCCTCATAATAAAAGACGAAGAGCCTACAAGTCTATTCACTTTCAAAACATGTCTCTTATCAATAATAGAGATTAACACTTTTCCCCTTGCTACTTCCTTTATTTTAAGGGGAAATTATTTATTGGTTAAATTGCTGTCATTTCGTCTCTATGCCAGTGATAACTGAAATGAGTGAATATTAAGTACTCAGAAAATAGCTTTTATAGCAGACTTTTACTTTGCGTTGCAGCCATTTCTTCCTTTATCAGACAGTGGTGTTATATATGATTCTGATGAAAGCATTCACAGCGATGAGGAGGAGGAGGATGCTTTCCTCTCTGATGTGCAGATCCAGGAACACACAGATGCCAATTCTTACAGGTTAGCAGGAATTGTCAGTATTTTAGAACAGTTATGTCATGTGCTTCCAAATGTAAAAAAAAAAAATTCAGGTCTTCTGCACCATCCAGTTTTAAGTCAAAAACCTTAGTACTGTGGAAAGACTTATCTGTGGCAACAGAATTACAGAAGTGACAAATTCTCATCTCAGTTCCCCATTTACCTGCCAAAAAAAGGGGATTAGAAAGTCAAAGCTGTGTGGTTTACATCTTTTTGGGGAGGGGGAAACAAATAGGAAACCCCCATCTTCATTTTTAATGCAAAAAGAGCATAAGGTGCCACAATGCCAGCTCTAGAACAATGTTTTAGGTTACTGATTCAAGCATGTAGTCTTTGAATGAGGTGCAGATCAAACAGAACATTTCTGCACTGGTTTTCTAACCTGTGTATTTGGTTGAAGAAAAATATTCTGTAGATAACTCTTAATGTTGTTTTAACACGACTAAATCTATTCTTTTTATACAGCTGGGCTCTTCTACATCTGACAATGGTAAAATTAGTTCTGCACAACATTAAGAACTTCTTTCCCATTGCTGGTCTGGAATTCACTGGTATGTTAAATCCTGCTTTGCATTTTATTTTTATATACATGTGGCTTTCTGTCAGACTTTGCTTTTTAATTTTAAAATGTAAATAATTAAAGACCTTATTTTTTACAATTGCCAATGTGTACATTTCCTTTCAAGGTTATTTTTTGGGTGGTTGTATTATTCTGGGGGTTTCATACACTCTGTAACTTAATTTTTTTTCTCTTAAACCTTAATTGAGTAATATTTCTATTTAGATCTGCCTGTAACATCACCATTGGGCATTGCTGTAATAAAAAATTTGGAGCACTGGGAACAGATTCTTCAAGAGAGGATGGACCAGTTTGAAGGCCCCCCACCAAACTACATCAATACTTACCCCAGTGACGTTGGTGTAGGTGCAGGACCAGCCATTCTCCGCAATAAAGCAATGATTGAACCTGAAAACACGCCCTTCAAGTAAGTATTCTTTTCCTAGCAAAAACACAGCTCCTCAGGGAAGAGCTCACAGCGCCAAGCCTGACAGAGTTCAAGTCTGGACAATGCTCTCAGGCACGTGGTTAAGTCTTGGGGCTCTCCTGTGCAGGGCCAGAGGTTAGACTTCGATGATCCTCATGGGTCCCTTCCAATTCAGCATATTCCGTGTTTCTTTCCTCCTCCTGTTTTATCCAGATCAAAGGATTACTCGGCTCTTCCAGCAAAAAGGCTCTGGCATTTTCTTGTGAAGCAAGAACTTCTTCAGGAGACTTTCATAAGATATATATTCACAAAGAAAAGAAAGCAGAGTGAGGTAAACAAAGGATGTAACTTTTTTTAAAAAGAAAGCTCAATTATAACTGTTCCTCGGTCTACTCTGTATTTAAATTTTTCTTTCCATTTTTCATTGGGTTTTCAGTTTCTTTTCTTTCATTTAAAAGTGATTTTTTTTCAAAATCAACATGACTGTCATGTTGTTGATTGGAATATCAACTGAACGGAATATTTTTAGACAAGGCATATCTCACCTTTATGTATCTGAATACTGTCCTAATAAACAGAACATGTGTGACAATGGTAATAAGCAAAGCAATTTGAATATTCATATAACATTTTTTGGTGTGTCATACAGAAAAGAAAATTTAAATGCGCTATTAATTTGTGTATATGTATATATGCACGAGTAATATATACATATAATATTATATAGTAATATATAATATGGGGCGTTATGAATTATACCAGTTACAACTGTTATAAGTTCTAACTGAAAACTTAAACCAACACATAAACATCATGGGAAATAAGTATATGATTTAGTATCTTTAAGAATTCCTGTAAGTATGGAGTTTGTGTGTGTATTACTCCTCCATTTATTTACTATATCATACATTTTGTGTTCATCTAGGAGGCATTACATTTTAAGTGAGTTTGTTTAGATTCCTGTCTTAGTTTCTGTGCCTTTTATAAAAAGTTAAAAATACATTTTGTCATCATTTACTGACAGAGTGGCCTTTAAAATCTAGTTTGGAATGTTTCATTCTTTTTTTATATTTGTTTGTGCATGTGTTTTGTGTTTGTGCCTGTGTGATGTTATGTAGTCTGTAGAAGATCGTGTGGAGCAGGTCAAACAAAACTGCGTAGCAGAAGATCACAAAAACAAGGTAGTATCCCTTCTCCCGAACCTCTAGCACATTCCTAAAAGTTCTGTGGAACTGGCTTTCTTTCTCTAATGTGACTAACAGAAGCTGTGTGTTCTGTGTAGTCTGTGTGGCAGGCTCTTAATCAGTGAACTAACTGCAGATGTCCTGGTAATTGGGATGAGTGACCACCTCCTAAATAGTGTTGCACACACAACTTTTGTTTCTTATGCTCAAACACCACTTTTGGCTTCTAGAACACCAAAGAGTATGAGAAGTCTAAAGTTTAGCTTCCGAAACAATGCTGAGGCCACTGAACTTTTCTTGCATGAATTTTGTACAGATTTTTGCACTCTGAATGTACCGCTACAAAATGGATTTTCGTGCTAATTGAAGTTTTTTGTAAATGTTTTGTAGGTTGAAGCAGATCTTGGCTACCCTGGAGGAAAAGCAAAAATCATCCACAAAGAATCAGATATGATAATGGCATTTGCAGTTAACAAGGTAAGCCTCAAATACTACACGAAGTGTAATAAAAAGATCCTAATTATTGTTGGTACAAATTTTGTATTTGTGCTGCATAGGCAAACAACAATGAAATTGTTTTGGCATCTACACATGATGTTCAAGAACTTGATATTTCAGCTCTACTGGCTGCTCAGTCGTTTATATGGATTGGGGAAGAATATGACAGAGAATCTAAAAGGTAGGATTGTTTCTTTGTGGTTATATTAGTAAGAGCAATGGTTTACTCTGAGGCTGAATATGTAATACCTGCGTAAGCACAAGTGGAGCATACCAAAAAACTTAATTACTCTTCTTCGGTAAGTTTCAGATTGCTTTACAAATGAGTGAGGGAATGCAAGAGAATAATTAGTGTCTTTAGGCATATCTGCACTGCACAGTGAAGTCAAATCCCATGGTGCACAAGCTAATAAAGGAAGTGCTGCCTCAAACACTGCAGTTCTCTTGCATCACTGCAGTGTGGAGGGGAGTTGTGGTGGCGGCTGCTGCTTGTATCATACAGCAGTGTGGATTACTGTCTGCTCCACTGCTGTGCTGAGAGCTGTGAGTGCACCAGCTGCAGCGAGCGCTCCCATCCCACACTCCCTTACACTGCACGCACAGCTCAGGAACAGCACAGAAAGGTTCTTCCCAAGAGAGCTTGTATCCTTATATTAGGATCACCTGGAGATTAAACATCAATAGCTTTGGAGCACGTGGAGAGAATCTGTGCTATGTAAGTGCAGCAATTATCAATTTATAGTCTTAATATATTCACTTCCTCTACCCACTGCCCTTAGGCTCTTGACAAATAAGCAGAGCGTTAGGAGCAAAGAAACCTTTGTTTAAAGCAGAACACTGCTGTTCTCTCACAGTTCTGATGACGTTGACTTCCGTGGTTCTACCACAACACTCACTCAGTCCACCGCCCCGTCGTTTGGAGTGAGTCAGATACAACCATCTCCCTCTATGCCATGGCTGGGCACTGGTCAAACCAGCACTGGAGCTGGTGTGGTAAGTACTCCTGTGCATGCAACTCAGGAGAGCATTACTTCGGGTGTAGTGTTTAGTAGAGAGACTTGGGGTGCATCAGTCATCATATTGTTAATTCATTGCGGGCTTAAAAGGCCAGTGGTGACCTAGACCTGGCCAAAAAGAAGGCCAAACTAACCATTTCTTGTGTACCGTGGCACAGAATTATTGTGATGCTGAAAAAACAATGGGACAATCTGGGGCTTTTTCTTTCTTATGGGAACTTTGATGTAGGATCATGCAAACAATGTTAATTGAATGAACTTTTTTTAACTGGGAGACTCTCACCATGTAGTAATATAAATAAAACTAAAGAGTGTGTGTGTGTCTTTTTTTTTCAAAATTATTTTAATTTTTTCTTTTTTTATTATGAAGCTTATTAAAAGAAATCTGAATAACGTCAAGAGAATGGCTTCACATCCAGTCCATCAGTATTGTAAGTGAATTACACTTACTAGTATGGAACAGATAATTTTCTACAAAATACTGTAATGTTAATGAACATCTTTTCATCTTAGATCTTACAGGAGCACAGGATGGAAGCGTTCGAATGTTTGAGTGGACGAGACCACAGCAACTGGTGTGCTTCCGGCAGGCTGGGAATGCCAGGGTTACCAGGCTGTATTTCAATTCCCAGGGCAATAAGGTCAGTACAACATTTAAGGGGTTTGGAGAGGGGTTGGGGGTTTTTTCATTAGGAACCATTTGGTTGTGCTGTGCCTCTCAAACAGTTCCAACTGGTGACATGCAGAGCTCTCGTGATGTCCTAGAATGATGACATATAGCAGTGTCACTCATTTTGGCTGCATGTAGGAGTTTTGTAATAAATACTGACCCTTATTCTCCTTTCTCTTCTGTCACTTCACATTGCTATCCCATCGCCTTTTTGCCGCATTTTCACATTTCCTGTTCTCTCTCTTCTGAAATCCGTGTTCCCATGTAGTGACCTTTTTAAATTAAACATTAAAAAAACAACTGTTGAGCGTCCTTATTTTAGAGAAGCACCCTTATATCAGTAATAGAATCACAGAATTGTTAGGGTTGGAAACTACCTCAGAGATGGTCAAGTCCAGCTGTCAGCCAGTCTAGGCACAGGTCTGCAAGAAGCACCTCACACTTTGCCTTCTGGCCAAGGCCAAGTTTTGACAGAGAGCATCACCTGGAAGATACAGATAATTCAGCCTGTGGGTTGAAGGCTGTGAGTGAACTCCAAACAGTGGAGAACAGGAGGACCCAAGAGCCCTACGCTTTGGCCAGAAGTGACTCTCAGGTGTATGAGGTGCAGAAAACAGGGTAGACAAAGAAAGAAATTGAGAGGAATACCCACCTCTTCAGTTTTTCATTTTGCCCATTCTGTTGTTTTAGCAGGTCTTGTCTGCAATTTCAGTGACAAAATATTTAACTTCATTATGGTTAAAAGCCATTAAAAGTGAATTAGAAGAGTTTGGGTATGACTGTAAAAAGCTATAGAACGGTAAAGGTGAAATAGCTGGAAATATAAGTATCTCTCACTGTACCTATTTTCAGGTTGCATAAATGTCATTTAAACTTACTTCAAAATTGTGTTTTGAGATACTGCAATCTTTCATCGCATGAGAATCCATCTTACATCAGAAATTAGGATGTACTAGTTGTCACTGTGCTTCACATGAAGGTCACTCAGGTGGGACTCGTGAAACCCAACTGGAAGGAGGAAATATAAAAAATAATTCTAAATATTTCTAAAATTATTTTGTAAAATACTTAGAGAATATACTGTCTAGGATATACAGTATTAATTATTATGCATTTTGGTTAATAAATATAACTTGGTCCTTTTACCACCTGTGATAGAGTACAGTCTCTCTCTCCACAGTTGTTTTTATGCTTTATGGTATGTCATGCATCTTTCATTTTTTAAGCATTTTCAAGTAGAGTTGTGGAGTAATGATGCCTCTATAAGCTTTAGCATTTAACAATGGGATTTGAAAGATAAGCTTCCATGCTTGAAAAGCCTCCATTTCCAGAAAAGAGGTGGGTATGCAGGAGAGCATCAATCATTAAATAATCATTAAACAACCAGCACTGAACTCGCTTGGCTTCTAAACTATGTCTTTGTACCTGAGCATCACTGTTGTTGATATTCAATTTGCAGATGAAGGTTGGGTGGTTTAGGTGGGGTTTTTTTGAAGTCAGCAGTTTACTGTTGTTAAGTATTATGAAGTAAACATCCAGGAACCAATAGGTTATGCTAATAAATGCAGTTCATTCCCTGCAGTGTGGTGTTGCTGATGGTGAAGGTTTTCTAAGCATTTGGCAAGTAAACCAAACCACCTCAAATCCAAAGCCCTATCTGGTAAGTAAACAATTATTTTATTATTATGGTGGAAAGCAAAGTCTTTGAGACTTCAGACAAGAGCATGCAACTTTACTGAGACATTTTTGATTTTGCTGGTTTTTAATTGGAATACTTGATCAAAACAACTGTAGAGTTTCAGTGGTACATCTTTGGAAAACTAATTGCACAATAACCATAAGCTGCAGTGTAATTACAAATACTACTTCAACATTACCCTTGATTAAATTAAAAATCAGAGCAACAAGTAATGACTTTACAACCTCAAAACTTAGTAAAAATATACTCCTCAATTGTTTTCACTGCTTCTTAACAGTACATGAAGACCATGTTTAATTTAAAATTCAGGCTGTTGTCATACACCATATTGTGGATTTCTATAAGTCACTTATTTTAGTATCTTTCTATTTTATACTGGATTTTTAATCCATTGTTCCATTCTCTGAGGTTCCAAGCTGTCAGTTTTTAAGCTTTGTGTAAAAGGCTGCTTGTGTTTTGCCATCACTGACCTCAGACTTATACTAGTGACATTTGATGCAAACATCACCTGCTAAGATTGCACTTTTTTGTTTGTTTTGTTTTTCAATAGAGTTGGCAGTGCCACAGTAAAACCACAAGTGACTTTGCATTTATAACCTCTTCAAGTCTAGTTGCTACATCGGGACAATCCAATGATAACAGGTGTGTTTAAAGAAACAGTGAGAAATGTCACCTGAACAATCTATTCATTAACTTTGCAGCTCTTGGGCATTAATGTCTGGCTGATGTTTTAAGGCTCAGTGTTCTAAGCTTTGCTGCAGCTTGAACTTGCTAGATGATTTCTTTGAACATCATTCCTTCGGTTGCTTGTTTCCCAAATTCAGTTTCTGGGAGGAGTGGTCAATAGTTAACCAGTTTTTCAAGTTGTATTCCAAATGCAACTAGTTTGACGTGATGCTGTTGCTGGGGGGACAAATATGTTCAGCAAAGAGGGGAGTTATTTTTGTAAAAAAAAAAAACAAACTTCCATATTTTTTGGTACAACCTAGGATCAGTCCACATCTTAAATGTAGAACATATAGTTCCACTAAGAAGTATAAAAAAGCAGAAAAAGGGATTAAAGCTCTTAGTGCTTTGCATATGTTCTCCAATGACTGCAGAGCGTCAAGGGCTCCTTGTTCAGTTCTACCTTCTAGACTCTCCCATGAAATGTGAACACTTTGAGTTATGGACCCCATGAATCACTTAACAACAGACCATAATGACTGGTTTTTACTTTCCCCCTCAGAAATGTGTGCCTCTGGGACACTTTGGTTTCGTCTAGTAACAGTCTTATACATGGTAAGTACTGCAGTGAAAATTAAACCTCTGCTTCTTACTAAGGAAGTGTGGCTTGTTGCATGCATTTGGCACAAGGTACAAAAGCCTTTACTGGGGAACAGGTCTAAGTTGCACAGTAATGCATGAACCAGAACTGCTACTATAGGATCTCTAGCGTGATGTTATTCTGCTCTGTATAGAAAAGTCATAGAAGGTCATGGAGTCATAGAATGGTTTGGGTTGGAAGGAATCTCAAAAATCATTCCTTTCCAACCCCCTTGCCATGGGCAGGGACACCTTGCACTGGACACCTTGCTCTAGACTCAATCCAGCCTGGCCTTGAACACTTCCAGGAATGGGGAGTCCATAAGGTCATACACAAAGCTGGTTTTGTGACAGTGTTAATAAAGTCTCAAATATCTCAATACTGTCCTGAAAACAAAAGCTAACAGCAGACTAAATAAGGGTGCATTATCAAACTCCTGTGCTTTCAGTTAAGCTGGCACTTAACGTATCCAGTACTCTGGTGAAGCACAGAAAACAGCCGTAGGTAGTAGTAGAAGCAGTTCTTTCTGTCTGCTTTTGTCTTTAGTACTTGAAATGGATTCTTAAAAATATTTGTGTCTATTTAACAAGGTTCAACAATTTTCTCTTTCTCTAATAAACTAAAGCAAAATTCAATCATGTTGCACTATGAAAGAAAAATACATAGAAATCCAAGTATAACATCCTGAGCTTTTAAAAGAGCAAATTCAACCATCACAAATATCTGCAAACAACTGCAGTACTTGAATATACAATAGGGGCATTCTGGGATTCACATCTTAAAACTAGCAGATTGCACAGAAGTTCAGTTTCATTTTAAAGACACTGAGTTAAGGCTTCAGTAAAAAAAGGTCAGGAAATGAGAATTTAAATTCAGATTTTAAATTCAGCTATGTGTATATATTCTAAAATAAATTAGACTGCATATAATACTTTCTTGTGCATTACATCTAGATAGCTCTTATGTCAGCTCATAACACATTACCCATATGAAGGCATGTATCTGTAAAATTAGAAAATATTCAGATAAAATTTATAGAAGAAATGCATTTTAAGATTGAAAGCTACTTACAGTTTCAAATCTATTAAATTCTGACATCCTTCTTCTTCAGCCTTCACTTGTCATGACCACGGTGCCACAGTCCTTCAGTATGCACCCAAGCATCAACTGCTAATTTCTGGAGGTAGGAAGGGACACATCTGCATCTTTGACATCAGACAGAGGCAAATCCTGTTCACCTTCCAAGCACACGAGTCAGCTGTTAAGGCCCTTGCGCTGGATCCTTCTGAGGACTATTTTGTGACAGGCTCAGCAGAAGGCAACATGAAGGTAAGGGACTGAAGGAGCTGGGTTCTAGAGGAGAGTGTTTAGCTGATGTATTGTCCTATGTTGATCAGCATGATGCAAACAGCCAGATAAATTCAGCAACAAAACAAAAACAAACCCAAAACCCTCAAATCTACACATGATAGACAGGATGCTTGCCTTACATTTATAATGTAAATTTAAATATACTAGTAGCCTTGTAAAGCAAGTAGGTTTTGTCCTCCTCCTTTTTAAAGTTTTGAGACTGAAGTTTAGGTGGATTAAAGCAAAGTGCATATTTGAAATCTTAGCTTTGTTTCTCTCTCTCTTTAAAATGTTCTGGTTTTGCCTTTGGACATTTCTTTGTAACACAGGGGGCGCTCAGCAACTTCAGCATTGTGTAAAGTTTCTCTAACACCAAGCTGTATTTTTTCTCTTGATGTCTCAGGCAGCTATAGAGCTCTGAGCAGTAAATTAAAGAGCAGTAAGAAACAAACACCAACATCAAAACAAACAAACGAAAAAAGCCAAACCAGAAATACAGTCCCTGTTTTATAGGGCTCTTTTCATGAATACTAAAGGAAGGAAATACAAGAACATGGTAAAGAGAAGAGTAGGGTTTCTTTCCTTTTAGCTGGACTGCAGGCTGTTTAGTAGGTGCTTTCTGTGCCTTTGCACAGACTGTGGCCTTGAGGAGGGATCGTGCTCCTTAGGACACTGCTTCTGCCCACTCTGCATGCTTAATAATTGTGCAGCTTGCTCCCTGCAGCATTCCTTAGCAGGAAAGCACTTGCAGCAGCTGAGAGCTGACAGTCATCTTGGATGAAAATGCAACCTGTCCATTTCTGCAGCTTTCATGGGGGGGAAGCTGGGAGAAGGATTCTGAGCAGGTGCCACAGGGCAGCTTCACCCTGCCCAGTAACCAGCTGCTCCACACTAAGTTAGCCTTGCACTGCTTCGGGAGCCTCTCAGGACTCTTGGACTTGGAGTAATTACTGCTTCTAGGTGACAAAAAATATCCTTTATGTTTGCTGCGTAGGGTTTAGAACAGCCAGGAGAGAGGGAGGGGAATACAACTCCTTGAATTTTCATCTCCTTTTGTCATTCTTTTGATACAGGTGTGGAGACTGACTGGCTACAATTTAATTCATTCATTTAAAAATGAACATGCTAAGCAGTCCCTCTTCAGAAATATTGGTGCTGGTGTCACCCAGATTGAAACTGTGCAAGGCAACCGTATCTTCTCCTGTGGAGCAGATGGCACGCTAAAAATGAGGGTTCTTCCTAATGCTTTCAACGTACCTTCAGGCATTTTTGACATTCTGTAGCGTTATGTGAGCTAATCCTGGTTTTATATAATGTCCCTTTAAGTAGCTAAAAACACAGTGGTATGCACTGTGGAAAGAAAATATTGTGTTTCCTTTCAAAGCAGTTACTGCAGCGTAAAGTATTACGGGGGGAAAGTTATTAAGAAAACCAACACTTTTACAACAGGTATATTTTGAATATGCCCATAAGGATCACTGAGGTGGAAATGCATGTACTGTATTGTAACAGCAAAGAATTCAGCGCAGTACCGTCGGTCACAGGGGGGTTATTGCCCAGTAACCCACAAGCTGCATTTAGTGAGAGTGTTGTAAGGATTCTGACAGTTGTCAGGCACTTAACAAGCACTGTGGCTCTACAAGGCAGTTAGCATTTCTGACATGATTCTGATTACTTTTATTCCAGTTTTTCCCACTAACTGAAGCATGTGTACAACTTCTCATTGTAAAATAGTTTAGTTTTAATTAAGGGTACTCAGTGTATTTGATTTTTGCAAGAAAGTGTAATGGATGCAAATGCCGTGGAACATGTGCAATCAAGAGCGTACTGTGAGAGATGTATCATTTTATGCTGAGATTTTTTTCCACTTAGTATTATTGCACAGTTGATACTGTAACTTGCACATCGACACATTTTTAAATGCAATGGTTTTTGATTTGCACACTATTTTCCTTTCTCTCTGAGAGCTATGTTTTCTATTGGACACCTGCCTTTACTTTAGGAATGTATTGTAAGCACTAAATGTTTGTAGTGAAGACACCCATCATTCTAGTCAGCTTTATTTTTGAAATTCATTTGTCCAGAAAATACTTCATTAAATGAAGCTGTTAAGAGAATACCAATGGAACATATAATGCCACATTTCAGATGAATGTCAGGCTTTATGTGGCCAGCTAGTAAATAGTGGATAAAACTGGTAATTAAATTATTACCAGAGTATATTGTATAAACTATGCAGAGTTCAATATTGTTTGCTTGTAATATAACTAGCTATGTTGTCAGATGTATTTTTCTGTTGTAAACAAAAAAAATGTTCTTCAATGACTGGAACAGATGTCTGCGTATTTAAATGTTAACAAATTGTCTTATTCCTCCAATGAAAATTTTGATGTCTGTGCTGTATTGTAAGATATTCTAGAATAAAAAGCACCTTTCTCCAAAGGTGGTTTTAAATTGCAGCCTGTGAAGTATGAGAATTATGAGAAGAAAGAAGAGTAAATGTCACTGTTTAGTTTTCCCTTTGTAAGTTAAATAAATTACTTTTATTTCATGGAACAGCCCATTCCAGAACTCTTGCTTATATTCAAACAGATTTAACTAAATCTCCACTGGACTGAGTGGATAGTGCCTGAGCTAGCTTTAACTTGACCTCCGACTGTACTGAGATAAAAATGATTAGCTGAAAAGATTTTACCTTTAGCTGTTCTAGAAAAGCATAAGGTTAACAGAATTTAGTTCCACAGTTGCCAGGAGCACAGGCTGGTTCTGTCACTGAGAAAAGAGGCAGAATTTCCTGGCCTTCCTCCTCCAAGAGGTTGAGCCAAGATGCTTCAACAGTGTCATGCAGAAATTTTTAGACAGGCACAGTATCTAGGAACTGTCACATCTGACTTGAACTGTGTCTGCACAACTATATTGCTGACTTTTAGAGGCAGGGATTAGCCAAAAAACTTTATTAGTTTCACAAGTCAGTTTTTAAAACTACACCACAAACAAACACATGAAAAAACCTACCAAAAAAAAAGGGAAAAAAACCCCAAACACAAAAGTCAAAAGCAGCCCACAGAACTGTAGCTCTGGATACGGAGTGTTACGCTCTTTATACGGGTATAAATAGAATTGTTAGTCTGTGAGTTTTGATGTATATACTAGTTCAAAGTATTAATAATGACTTTTTGTTGTCTGCATCTCTCTCCTTAGCATGGAAGGCCTTGGTGAAAATAGCAAATATGCTGAGAAGAGGCCCGACCATCACTGCACCACACCCTGAAGTTTAGCACATTTGCTAGACAAGGTTCTGCAGGCCCAGACATTCCCAAATTCATTAGTCCCTTTGACAGTGCCTGGATGTCACACAGGTATTAAACAGCTCAGTGCAGTTCAGGATTTAAATGACACTTTGCTTCTAAATATTTGGATGAGCTCCATGAACTTTAGCAAGAGGTACAGGCAGCTTAGAAATTCAGGCAGGGTTTTCCGAAGAGCGTGATTGTGAATATAGATACACAAAACAACCATAGAGATTTACGTTCCAGTGTTAAATTTAGAAATGTGAAATAGCAGAACAAAATTAGAAAACTATTCTTTCTCATCTCTAGCTCTCAAAAATTTGAATGTGAATAGGCAGTCTCTGACTTAAGGTTAAAACCAAATTAGGCCATTAAGCAGTATGATGAACACATGCATTCCTGCTTGAGATACTGCACTTCTTAGAAAAATAAAGTAAAATCATAGACCCTTCATTGTATGCTTTCATTTGCATAGATGAACGTGGGGCCATTTTATTTTACAAATATGCCTTACTGTAATTAAATACACTTATAAGAAGTTATAGTGGTATAGTTTACATGGCAGTGAGGGGCAAGGGAGAGCCTGGGGCAACACAAGAAACTCAAACACTTAAAAAAAAATTAATCGTAAATGTTACATCTTCTCTTCAATTTTAAACATTGCTACTTTTCTTCCAATTCTTCATGTATGAAACAAAATGTATATGCAATACTTAATATCATTATTGCTATTTTCTTTGTACTTTGGCTGGGTTTCTCTTTTGATTATTAACTGTTGATTGGGCTTGTCAAAGTTGAAGCTTTCTGCTTTTTTTCTATTTAAACAACTCTTTCCACCCCCATTATTTTTAACAGCTGTAAACCTCTGTTCAGAAAAAGCCTTCACAGAGACTCCGTGGAAATTAAGTGCAAGTGTCACAAAGGTATTTGTACACAAAAATTCATTATTTAGACATTTGTACTATACCATAATCACTGACTAGAAAATGATTGCAAAGAAGATGATTGCAACTGAAAGTTATAAGTAGTCTCTGCTGAGCACGACCGTGGAATAATCGATGTACATTAGATACAATTATCAGCTGAATAACAGGGGAAAACAAAAGAAGTCTGTGCTAACTGTGTGCCAGCTGCAATAGTGAACAGCTATTTTTTAAAAAGATGATGGCCTATGTACTTGAAGTGTGTTTATACAAAGGCACCCGATCTCACTTTTATACACACTCAGAAACCACCAGCAGTGAACAGAAACTGATACCAAGTGAAGAGACCCACGTGTGTATGTCATAGAGCTTGAAATAGATTATTTAGCCAACCATGGCTCCCCTACGTGGCACGTTGAAATATATTCATCTGCCAAAATGTACAGGGTACACCATTAAGCTCCCATTCTCCCACGTATACAAATTCTTGTCTCGCAGACTGTATGAAAGCATAGCAAGGACAGACTGCGAAGACCGTAATTCAAACCTTGCATCAATCTGCTTCCCTTTCAATAAATCAAAAGCAAAACTTACTGTCATGTCCTTAGTGTCAGTAACATATATAACGCCACACGCTATGAACGCATTACCAGCCTTGGACTTAGGATATGTAGTGTTGATGTGCCGAACGACTGAAAACGTTTCTTCATCAATATGTGCCACCATTATACTTTCATCAGTGCTTGAGGCATAAATAATCCAGAGCCCCTTCTCATCCACTGCTACGTTGAAATACGTCTTGGAGTTGGAGAAGAGGTAGTTGCGCCCGTGGTGTAGGGCATTTTCCACGAGCAGCCCGCCCAGCGATGCCTTATCGAGCCCCAGTCTGCAATGAGATACGGGCAGTACTCTGTGTTAGAAGTTCATTTCCACACCCACTGGGTGGCTGAATCGATCCCAAGCGCCTTACTGCCGATAGAAGCGTTGTTGAAAATACTTGAGTTCAAGGACCATTCTTATGTTTTTTAAAATTAAGTTCTCAAAGAATCTTCCAAAACACTAGCAGAACATTCCAAAGTAATAACCAGCCTGAGAGGTGCACGAGAGCATGGACTTGCTTTGGTAGGTTTCACGTATTTAGTCTGTGAGCTGTATTATCACTAGGATGAAAGAAGCAACTAAAATGGGTATGAAAAAGAATTACATACCAGGTGAAGGCCCAGACTTGTGAGATGGAATCTGTACATAAGTTTGCTTTTGACTAGAACTAAAGGGATAAAATGTGCATGACAAAAGCAGCGTGCATGCTGGGCAGGTTCACCTAGTCTTAGAGTTCCCCTTCTGAAAACAGTTCAGATAACACAGTGATTTGGTCAAGTAGACATCAAAGGAATAAAAATTTTACTTTTGCAGAGCCAAAATTCTGACCTCATGCTGGCCTTAAGAGGACAGCCTGAATGCTTCATCTCTGATGTATAAATTGTTTTTATTCCTTGAAATTCCTCAATATGAAGACAATCTGAGGGCAGCAGCAGTGAGCAGCTAAATTGTGTTCCTCTACTACTTTAAGAGGGTAATCAGCTACTACTGAGACACTTCTGCAGTTAGCATTTAATCACCAAGTAAGACTATACTTTAGCAAAGGCAGAGAGAGCATGTTTAATCTTTTTAAATAATGCCTTCTGTAAAGAAGCACATTTCAGTGTCTGACTTGTATCTAACTGTATAGCTCCATTCTTCCAACAGGGGAAGGAAAAACATTACTCAGTACAGGAATCTGCTACACTTACAAGGAAGTTTTCTGAAAAGACAGGCCTAATCACAGGAACATTTCAGATCCAGGAACTTATAATAGAAGGAAGAATACTGGAAGTATAAGTTTTCTGTTTAAGGGGCATTGATAGCATACACTGGGAAAATTATCCTAAGAAAAGTCAGGAATGAGCAACTTAGATCCTTCCCCGCAGCTTTTGGAAGACTCACATCTGCTGTAACTCCATATTGCAGCAGCCTTTATGTGCAAAACTCATCAAGGCTGGTTAATGTGTGTGTTTATCTTTCTAGTTGCTTCATGTTGGTAAATAACCTCATGCAAGGGCTAGAAGGACAGCCCTTAGAAGGAAGTTACTCCGAAATGCAGATTCTCTTCAGGATTTTTTTCTATAAAGAGCCCACAAGATAGAGCACATCTCAAGATTCATTAGAAATGTGCAAGATCTACAACCACCCATCTTTTCCTGTTTTCTGTGGGAATCCTGAAGGGAGCAGGAAAGTGAGGTTTCATTCCCAAGGTTCTCTTGGGCTTCCCAGCCAAGGACAGTCTGGCCTAGAACTTCAAATGGTTCCAAAATTCTTTAACCATCTGACCCTTGGGGTAAATGACAAGATACAGTGTAATACTTTCCTCAACTGCAGGGAACTCAAGCTACAAACAGTTTTCTGATCACTAATAGCAATGAAGTTGACCAAAAAGAGGTGTTATGAAACTTGTTATGAAATAAAAGAAAAAAGAATAAAGCAGTTATGTCAGGGGTCTGACCATCATGAGAAAACCTGCCAAAGGTCAGACAAACCTAGTTTTACCAGCTTTTAAATATGACCAGAAACTCCTTTTAAATGTTATTGTCAACATTTGCAAAAGGAACCAACCCAATCCTCACCTGTTCCTTCCATTAAATCAATACAAAAAGCTCCCAGCAGCTTTTATGCAGCCCAAAATCAAAGGACTTCATTGTCACAGAATTGACTGTCACAGAATTCATAGTGCCTCATTCAATCTGTGCTGAAGGGAAACAATCTCAGAGTGAATAAATGAACAGAAAGGCCATTTCACAGCAGCTCCTTAGAGAGCCCTTGAAAACTCCACAAATAGTTGGTGTTCATCTGCATGTGAAGGCATTTCCCAACTAACGGTACCCAAGCAGAGGTGGGGAACCTCTGCCCTATCACTGTGTGTTGCTTAGACAGTGATGGTCTTCTACAGAAAAAAAGCCCAAAGATATTTAAAGGAGGTTGCCAAGAATGAGCTTGTCTTTGGCAGAATAAATATTATAGAATCCACACAGCTTGCTCACATTCCTTGGCATCCACACGAATATAGGAAGGCAGCCCTCACACCTGCTTGGGAATACACATCAAAGTATGGTAAATGTTCTTGGCTCAAACATCGGTCATGTGAAAACTTGAAAGCACACATAATCTTCCACTTGCCCTTGGACTGTCCGTCTTTGGCTCTTCCCACAAGGTGAGATTTTGGGTTTGATTTGTATTGTCTGTCTCTGTCCTCAGTAGAAACTGAAACAGAGACGTAATTCCCTGTTCCAGTTCAGGGACATACATAGGGAGAGTCAGAGGAACTTCTTATTAGGAGAAAATCAAACACTGGAGCCACTCCTCCATAGTGGAATGTGCAATTCCCCAGGTCGCCATGTCCTCAGCTGCTGCCCCAGTGCATTCCTCTGCTCCAGCACAGAGCAGCATCCCCTCCGGGGCCAGCCCAGAGCAGGGCCCGCTGCAGCCCAGCACAGCCAAGTTCCACACGTGGGCTGCAGTCACAAGCACCCACCTGTGCCTCCCAAACTGCAGCTGAACCAGTCCTCACTCACAGGCAGGCAGATGCACAGCTTCTTTTTCTCAACCGAGAGCATTTGCCTTCAGACTACTATGTTTGACTTACTTCAGAATGACATTGGTTCCTCCCTTCTGATAGTACAGGTGGTTGTTTTGTACTGCATGACCACATCCATAAAAGAATCCTGTGATGTTAATGGTCCTGTAGCTGTCATTCAGCAAGGCATTGGAATTCTCATATTCTTTTACAGAATTACCTAAACAATGGGGAAAATACGAGGAAAAAAAGGAAGGACTATAATTGGGTTCATCTAATTTTGAAATCTCCATCTTAAAATTCAGTCTTTAGCAAAAGTCAATATCAACTGTCTGACAGATAACAGTTGTATTTGTGTTTTCAATAGTGATTCAGCCTGCTGAAATGTGAAAAAATAATCCAGAGATACACAAAAAAAAATAGAGAGGTGATGATCAAGAGCCTGTTTCCCACAGACAATGGTCCCTCATTCTGAACACGTATTTCCTTTTTCCACTCAGGTCCTGAGCACTTCCCTGCTCTGAGTGTAGCTTATGCAGCACCTGATTCATTTTCATGCCTGGCCAGATGAAAAAGCAAAACTCCTAGCTACAATTTAGGGAAGTAAAGCCATAAGAAAGAGAAACTCTTGAAAGAAAAGAATAAAAAGCCATGAACAGCAGGCATTCAAATTTGGATTTGTTAAAAAAACCTAAAAACATCAAACTAGCTTCAAAACCTGATGCTGACACTGAAAACGTCTAAAGATACTACAGATGCCAACAGCCATATGCACAGTCAAGTACTATACAGGTAATATGGAAGATATTCTGGAAAAAATGTGGGTAACACCCCATCATACTTATGACTTTAGGTTGAAGGGATTAAGGAAGTAATGTCAGTATAACAACAGATTTTTGATCAGTGGCTACTCCAAAAAATACCTGAAAAATGCGTGGTGAGCCAAATCCTTTCATCACTTATATTTGCAGGTTCCCGCATCCAAGTCCCAAACGTTTGCTGCACACTGACAAAGTGCACAGGACTTCCTACAGATGTTACGACACATTCTAGTAGGAAAAAAGCACATGTCCATGATCTGTGACACTAACACAGCAAGCAGCTCTTAGTGGTGCTCTGTAGCAGGTTACCAGGTTTCTTTGAAGGGCCAGGGGTTCTGTCTTCAGCCTTTCCAGCCAGGGTGTCATCATTCGGTACAGCACATGTCTCCCCTAGAGTTGAGGGGGAGAGGGAAAACATGTCATTTTTCTCTGTTTGACTCTAGTTGACGTGACAGATGTGCACATCAGTGACTCCACTAAAATAAAGGGATGACAACTGGAATTTTGTTTCACCTGGGAAAAAAAATCTGCTTAGGTTGGTCTGGTGAAAAAATGAGATAAGAAAAGACTCCCTCTCACTTCTGCCAAAGAAATGAAATGTTTGGGTTGGTTTATTTCTTTGAAGTTGTCAGGCTGACAGTGAACTTTGAGGAGTAACTAATTAAATAAACACATTTAATTCCATAGCTGTGAATTCCTGAGTAGCTGCTTAGAAAGACAGTTGCCCTTTTCCTTAGATAACTTTAGACAGCAGAGGTAGCTGGAAAACGGCTGACTTAGCAGTAATACCAAAAAGGTTTTCTTGGGAATGAGAGCTTGCTGAACTGCAAAGCTTCATGGCCAGACCTCCACAGTGCAGCAGAGAGGGGCTGTGCTGCAGGTAACACAGACAGTCTGGCTTATGCTGTTAATGCCACTAAAAAAGCAGCATGAAAGACTAAGGGAAATGATTCATTATGTTACTCACAGGCATAGAAATGGTTCACATCAGACACGAACACCTGGAAACATTTTTCCCTACCCCCCAACAATGTGAAGAGTATTGGCTGGATTTTCCCTTTGCATTTCCCATTAAAACAAAGCCTGAGTTAAATTAACCAGGTACTACTGCCCTTCAAACAATGTGACACATTTCAGTTTGCTTAGAAGGAACAAGCACAGAGAGCAGTTCTCAGCTCTTTGCTGAAGATATCCCGATTTCATCGTAACCCCCTTCTCTAATCCTGTTCTTAACTTTTGTCTCCTTGCACATTTCACGCTGCTTGACACACAGGCTGCAAATTCTTTTAGACACGCATTTTTGTTGTTGCTTTCCAATATGTTTCTGGGATTTACAGATCTGTGCTGAAGTTTAACTGAGAAAGACAGTAAAACTATGAAATAGCTATAAAGTAATGCTGAAAGGGTACCATGACATTCAGGAAAGGAAGGACAGATTATACCGCACTGCTGTTTTCTCCTCTAGGTTATACCCTCCCTGTGCTCATGCAGAAGACAAAGCTACTCGAACATGAAGCAAGAACAAGATGTATTTCTCCCATCCATTTATCTAGGGAATTTGGTGAAATGACACTGAAAGTTTGCAAGTGATCACAGCCTATCTCCAAAAAGGGCACAGTCAGTCAATCCAACCAATGTAAGCCCAATGCCTATAGCTAGAAACTACCAATCCCTCTGGATCCCTTTCCAGCTTCTGATCTCAAAATATTGCCAGAATATCTCAAAAAAAGAAGCCACTCAGCAGAAATTATGAACTCTAAGTTAATTTTCTTGGGCTGAGTTTAACAGATGCAGTTCCTCTAGCACAGTAGTTTCTCTCAGACTCCAGAGCAGTCAGGGAGCAGGTCAGGGTAGCAAAGCCGAGTGCACCATTGGTGTTTGAGAACAGTTGCAGTACTCGGAGGCCTTTCAGCTGCTTCAATCAGAAAGCAACCAAAATTAAAAAGGCAGTTTTCAATCAGAGACTCTTCTGGGAAATTTTCACTACTTTCTTTCCATGGAAAAAAAAAAAACCCAAACAAGATAAACATCCTACAGATTCCTATCATAAAATATTCTGGTTGAGAGTTAATGGAGTTTACAAGACATTAAAACTATTGATTTGGTCTCTTGGGGGAGGGAAGGATGGAGCAGAGATGTTTTGTTTCTTCTAAGAATTCACTAACAGTACCATTGGGAAAAATACACCTGAGCTTCCAACTGATTATTCTCTTTCCTTGAAGAAAGTTTTACCCAATTCAAAATTTAATTTGAAGAAACCAGTCTTGTAGTCTTATGTATTAAGTTAATTACAGTTGTAAATCAGCATGCGTATTCTCATTCCTTGATAAAGATACGAATATTTAATTACAAAAGCTGGGTTATTCTTTGAATTTTGGTAATAAGATCTCATCGCTGACTGAGTCACAAAACATAAAAGCTCATTGAGGAAGACCTCGTCTTTGCAGAGTTATTTGAGTGTAACTCCCATCTGTACACTCATTTAAAATCCATCAGACAAGCTTAACCTCCAAAGCACTTCAGTCTGTTTCAGCACTTCAAAAGAGGCCACCTGAGCAAATGGCCCAATTATCTGCTAAAACACTTTGTACTTTTCTGAACTTCAAATAGGATGAGATTTCTGCTCCAGCTCTCTACTTCACATTCTAGGGAGGCTCCCTGGGCTCTCTTCTGATACTTCAATATCCCAAATCAGGCTGTTATATTTACATGTAAAATTAAAAATTCAGCATTTAAAAGTCAAAAATTTCAACTGCTTTTCTCATACTTTCCAAATTTATCCCATCTAACAGAAAACACCATTTTTAAACACTTTGCCTGAGCATTAGCATCGCACAATTAAAAGACTAATACTGTACTGGAGGTAACTTGCTGCCTTGTTCAAACCATATTTCAGTAAAACACCTAAGCCCACGTTCAGCTCCAAGTTTGCAGTTTTACTGATGACAAGCAAAATTAAACACATGCTTACTATTTTCTTAAACTCGAAGCAATGGTTTACTATTGAACCTGTTCATAATATGAAAAAGAACACTGGAAAGAACTAACCTGTGCATTTGCTACTGTTCTCCTGAAGCTCTGCTTTAGCTTTACCTTTACGTTTCCCTGGGGGCCCTGGGGGTCCAGGTGGTCCAGGGGGCCCTGGTGGTCCAGGCTCACCTTTTGGACCTGTGCACAAAACAGAGTCATGTCACAAGCCCTGCACAGACAACAGGCAACCTGCAGAGAACAATGTGTGTCCACATGGTGGACCTGCAGAGATCCCTAAAACAGAGTGTCTCTTTCTTAAGAGGTTTCTGAGTACAGAAGTACAGTGGAATAAACACAGGGGACTGCTGGTTGTTAGAAGCTGAACCATACAGAACTTCACAAGGTGTAGGACATCGATGCATTTTACCTGTCTGAATCACAGGCTGCAAAGCACTGCTGTCTTTTACTCACTATATTCTAAGCCCTCACCTTCAGATGTTACACTGCTGTAATTTTACAGAGCTTGTATTTGGCTGCTTCGTATTCCTGAGTGGATATCTGACCCTCATTTTCTCATAGAGAAATAAAACTACACTGAAAGAAAAAGCAGGTCAGCTGTCTGGAAGCGTATTGGAAAGGATGGAGTTCACGAACCCCTCAACCCAAAGCCCAAGCAGAAGTTTTTGTGAAGACTTGCATCACAAAGAGACCAATCTCCTGGGCACAGCAATACTCAGACTTCACTATGTGTCTGTGCCATGTTTATGCTGGTTGGCCCTGCTCTGGCAGATCACACTCATGTTTCAGAAGTGGAAAGTGTCTTTTTCTGTCAAGCACAATGTTGCAAGAGAACTCCCAAGAGCATTACCTCATACCTTCTAAAATCATATCATTGCTTGCATCCCCCTTCTCCCCTTTGGCTCCTCTTGCACCTTTTCCTCCTGGCATACCATCCTTGCCAGGCAAACCCATTTCTCCAGGTTCTCCTTTCTGTCCTTGGTCACCTTTTGGTCCTGGTGCACCTAGAAATAAAAAATATTTCAGTACCTAGAACTCTACTCCAGTATTAAGCACCAATTAATACATATTTTTACTACAAACCACATTCACTCTATTAATTTTTTTCACCTGTATTTAGCTGGGTAGCTGTAATTTTTTTTGGATTTCAAAGCAACATTGTAATCTAATGCAAAGGGACTCTGTGCAATTTGTCTGGTGGAAATGTTCTTCACCTCATGACCTCTGGGTTTTGAACACGAAACACACAGACCTGGGACTCTAACACTGGCTGGGGAATTTCTGGGTAAGTAGAAGTACTGTTGGAAGATGTGAAGTAATGTATTTATTTCACAAATTAAACATTGAAGAAAGGCATTTTCAAGGTTCATCTAGGTTTTTCTAAAGTAATTACACACAAACATTACAACACACATTGCACTTTTAACTTTTTCCACTGTCCCAGCAGAGCATAGATACAGCTGCCTAGTAATGCTTTCGATGGCTTCTATAACCATCCCTCTACACTTCCTCGAATCATCATTAGTCCACATACTTTTTGCTCTTGATCATTTAGTAAATTAACATATTTAACAAGGTATTCCTTTTCCCCCTGTGATTTGGTTCTGCAATAGGAAAGAACATGTGTCTGTACAACTGACACGTCCAAACTCTTCCTTATTTTCTTGCTTTAGGAGAGAGAAAAATAAGTTTACAAATAGAAATGTCAGGCATACGTTTCAAATAAATTACATTTGTTAATACTTGAGAAGAAAATCCTTGTTTTTCTACTATGGTTTTACTACTTAAATTGATTTTGTGAAATCAGAAACGGAATTAGTTTGTGGTTGAAATCCAAAATATGTCTGGCACAATTGCCACCTGGTTCTCACTTTCATTTCCAATTTTAAAAACTTGTTGAGGACATTGAAGTGACAGACCACGTGGTGGCTCAAGGCAATTGTTCCACTTGCACCTGCCAGCAAGTCCAAACAGCTCCATGGAAAAGCCAGAATAATAGATGGGTCACTGCAAAGCCCAGCCTGTCTGCTCATCAAGAGCCTTCCTCTTCTCCACCCTCTCAGTTCCACCATTCTGGTGCTCTCTTGTCCCCTTCCCTCCTCCCGTTCCCAACCTGCTGCTTTCTCCCTCTGCCTTGAAGGCACAATGGTCCATCAGCACTTCCACACAGCTGTTGTGCACCAGGCAAGTCCATGGATAAACCAGCTACTGCTTTATGAGCTGGAACCAAAACTGTGGTAACATACATAACAACTCTGCCCCCAGAACTCTGGCTTTCTTTTTAAGGCATCTGAAGTCAAGGCATGTTATACTGGCAGGTCGAGGGAATGGAAATATTCTCACACTGACAGTTCAGAACACTGACATTCAATTAGTGAGCTCAATAACTCCAACATGCAATATTCTATAGTGTACATATGCCACCTTCCTCACTGGGGAATATTTCTGAAATAAGCTCCCAAAGCTCAGTGTAAGGCAATGAAGGCTACAGAACTCTGCAACATGCACCTTCACTATCAACTTTGAAACCCTTCTCCCTGTACAAAAGTCTACAAGTAACTACATCTGAATATAACAGTAAGAAAGGATTATTTTTAAACAAATATTTTTTAAAAAATACCTATTTTCCCTCTTTTTCCATTTACTCCTGGTTCTCCCTTTTGTCCCGGTATCCCTGGGACTCCATCTGATCCATTGTAGCCAGGCAGTCCATCAAGTCCAGGAGGCCCTGATCAAACCAAACAGAACAGCTGAATTTTCAGTATTAAATGCAATTTATCCTTAAATCTACTATATTTACATGCAGTATGCTTATATATATATATATATGAACCCCAGCAAAACAGAACTCTGAGAACATAATTCTGAGAATTACTCCAAGCAGTCCCACAGGTAAAGCAGCACAGAAAGAAAGCAAGTACCAATTCATACAGCAACCACGTGAGTGAGAACAGAGACAGAGAATTAAATCAGAAAGGAGGAAAAGTTATGGGGCAGGTGTGTAGTCAGTAATCAGTATTTTTAAAAAGATGTTTTTAGTGTCAGATTACAATACCCATTTATTCTGGGTTTTTTAATATGTAGACTCATCTCTTCAGCTAAATGCTACTTAAACACTCTTAATTCCATTTGGTTTTGATTAAATATTCTACTTCCTCCACTAAAAAACTATAATTTCTAAAACTTGCCCGCTCTCAAAAGGGGCATGAGCTGACCTAAGACATAAAAAAAAAATATAAAGGCAAGCAGTCATTCCACCCTCCCTCATTCTAATTAGCAAAGGAACAGTATTTTGTGGAAGATATATTTCTACATTTCAACATTTTGTACCAGCAACTGTTTCAATTACCAAAATGTTACTGCAATTATCCAAGTGGCTTACCTGGGGGACCTGGGGGGCCTACAATAAAAAAAGAATGGAAAAAAAAAAGTTAAAAAAAAAAAGAAGTTGAAAATTAAAAAAAAAAAAACAAAAAAAACCAAGAAATAAGAAATGGTGAGTTTCATATAGCAAGAAAACAAAGCAATTCCAAAATGAACTGATCAGCATTAGATCAGAAATAAAAGGGGAGGACAGCCCCTCAAATTTTGATATGAACATCTATTTAACTCCTTTGTGTTATAACTAACTATCTGAGCATTAGCAGTAAGCTCAGACTTACTGCAAGAGTATCCTTCAACACAGTTACATCTACACATTCTGCTGGTTTCAAATCTCAGCTGATAAAGGTTTGGCAAACAATGACTTCTACAATGTACTCTCACTGTCAGGGACTTCAGTGCCTTCACAGGGCCATGGATGTAAGGTGTCTAACAGTCATCACGTTGCCTTTACAGAAGTGTTCTCCAGAAACCCATTATGGTAGAAGAAGAATAGCTTTACAATACTAAGGATTGCCACAAAAATCCTGGTGAAAATACACATACCAACCACTAAGGGAATACAACGAAAGGTGGCAGCTGCAATTAAAGAACTAAATTATTTCTGTGAACATTTTTATCCAGCCAAAGTACTGTCTCGCTTCAACAAAACTCTCTACAACAGAAAATCACAGTAATTACTAGATTTCCCTAAAGATGACAATTTTCAGCATTAATTACAAAGCATTACAAGGAAAGTGAAAACCATCTTACAATACCATTACAGCAATTATCCCTTTTAATCAGCACAGGCAGCAACATCAGTTCACATCTTTTTGCCAGTTTTCCAGTAAATGCCCATTTTTTCCACACTACAACGTTACATCCATTAGAGTGTTCAGTTACTTCCTCATCCCCAAAACTGAGCCTCTTTGAGTAAGCATAAGGTAAATAAGAAATGTAGCTGAAAGGCAGCAGATGACACAGAGGCCGATAGCAGAAAAAGCCAATCACTCGATGGTGCTCAGAGAGAAAAAGGTACAGAAGGCACCACGGAGCATGAATTCACAAAGCCTGAAGCCCCAGGAAGATGCTCTGTGGTTCAGTATCTGTTGCAAGCAGAACTGATCTACAAGTTCAGAAACAGTGTTTGACATCTGTGTGTCCTATGGTAATTCTTGTTTATGCTGAATCAGTTCAGTCAAATGGACCCTACAGCCATTTGAAAATTTAAACCAAACAGTAAGAGAAGTGGGGTTTTTTAACTCATAAAAATGGACTTTCTAATGTTTTGATTTCCAAAAAGAACGTGACTCGTTCTGTGAGAGACTTCAAAGCTACTCCTTGAACTCTTCATCAAACCACACAGAAACTTCTCACATCTTCTCTGGTACGGAGGAAAGAAATAGCTCCGAGTAACATCAACTGAGCTCCTTAAATTCCAGCATTTCTATTAAGTGGGCACATTTAAATGCCAAAGTGGCACCTATTATCTTTTTTTAAATTTTGATAGAGTTAATAGCATAATTGTTTGACACAGTTATTGATCTCAAGTTCTTTGAAAACACTATATTTCTATGTTCCTGAAGGTCACGTAGGTGTAATCTCAAGGCAATAAACATACCTGTTAAGCATATCCCTTTTGTGCTGTTACATAAATCCACCATCACTCGGACCTAATATTGCAAAGAAAGTAAAGTTGAAAACAATGCATTCTATAAAAGTGTCTGGTTCACTGTACCTACAGAAATAATTCCAAAAACAGAGATACAACTGGCCACCCTGTGTTTACAAGAATAAACTATTTAGAACTGCCTTAACTCTGCGACATCATCCGCCTCTTTGAGCAGGGGTTTTCTCACAGCAATTTGTTCAATATATCTTATTTTAATCCTCAATGAAAATAGGAATAAAATATTGGGCAGACAACTCCATACATTATCTAGTCATTAATTTCCATTCATTACTGTAAAACATGTGTGGTGGTCCATGCATGGGCTCTGTCAGTGGAAAGTATTATGGGCCAACACCAGCCAATAAAAGTTCCATTCCATTTTACTTTGTATTTGTATCAAATGATGGAAACTTTTCCAACATAGGTCATCTTTCTCCCTGGATGTGCTATGTTCCAAGTAAGCAATTTCTTGTCCTTGAACAACCAAGATGTGCAAATTTGAAATGGATCTTCATCCACGCCAAATAATGCACCACAGCAATGACAGACTTTATAAAGAAGACACATTTATAAAGATGCTTTTAATCTAGAGTAGACTAACATTCATCAATTAAAATGTCATCTTTACAAAATGCACAACTCTTGGCTGGACAAACATTCCCATTACATGTCCTGCACAGTGAGAGTCAACGCTCTCAAATGTTTTGCAGCTCATCAAAACAACCAGCAGAGATGAGAATATTATGAACAGGAGCACTGCAAGTGCCTCAGCAATTTTTGGGAAGTCCAATGTTTATAGCCAGAAAATAAAAAGATCATTATTTCAGGGCTGTGTAATATGTGATAATTTATGAACCATTTACTAAGAGTTGCACATTTATTCACCTTTGTACAATTACTCTGTTTATAAATAATGGAATGCAGTAGTCCCAAAAGACAGAACAAATGAGTGTAAGGCAATCTGAAAGGCAGGCTGAAGTTTAAACCTAGCAAGGTTATTTGCCAGTATCAATCATTATTTTGAGAACTAATGCATCATTCATTTCAACCGATAAATCTAACAGACTCAAATAAAAGATTAATTATTTTGATGGCAACTACTCTTTTGCTGCAAAACAAAACCACATCTGACAAAGGAATCCTGTTTTGTCTGATACATACTAAGAATGTGCCGGATTTCAGACTGTACTGGAACAGTTCTTGCATTTAGAAAGTCAGACTCAATTTAAATTAGCTGAGAAATGCTAACTAGTTTTGAATATCAGTATATGCTTGTTCTCTTTCCCCTCACACCCCTCCAAAACACTTGGCTCCCACCCTGTAGCTTGCAAAATACACATTGTCCATGTATACTCAAATTCTAACCGCATTTTAACCTAAACAGTTCTGCTGAGGTTGCTGAAGCGATCACAGCTTGCTTTGGGGCCCTCCAATTATCTCAGCAGCACTACTTTTACCAATCAGTGCAACTTAGGTGATAATTAAAAACCATGGCACTCAGGAAGTGCAAATAGTCTATAGCAGAACGTCCAGCTTAGCAATGAAAGTTGAGCAGACCATTCAATCAGCCAGCAGCATCACTAAGAAAAGCTACAGGTGAAAGTATTTTATTTAAATGCTAGAAGTTTAATTTTCTCATGAAGAGATGGTGGAAAAAATTGAAATATTAAAAAGACTAAACTATGAAAAAAAACTACTCAGATAATTGGTAGCCACCATAAGACACCACTCCTTGCACTGTCTTACATCACACTTTGAAACTCACTGGACTGTTGCCTTCGCTTCAGTCCTTCTGCAGCAGCAGATTTGCCAATTTCCTATTTCTCTTCTCTTTCAAAATAAACATATGGAAACAGAAACACATAAACAATAGGCCCAGAACCTAAAATACAGTCATGTAATTAAAGTTAAAATATGGGGTTTGATGCCTAACATTATTTCAAAGACTTACATGAAGCACATGCACACAGCAGTAGTCACAGCGGACATTTAAAGGTACGAGTGCATAGACTGGCCACGTGCTGTTAAAATACACACCATGTGCTTGGCTCTACACAGAGAGGGCAATAAAACTCATGTAATACATATGTGGTACCTAATGACAGCAGAGGAACACACTGAATGGCCACTGTCAAATCATCCAGATACTCAACTGCCACCAAAAAAAAGTCATTATCAACATTCTATGTTATGAACATCTATTCCCTATAATCCCATTAGCTCTAATATTAATGGAGTAGTTATCACTGTAAAATGATTATTGCAGTGGTTTATTAACCAAAAATGCAAACAGGACACAGTGCAGAGGTATTTTCTTTAAGCAATTTTTTAAAACCAGTGCCTGAATTAGCCTTTCCTGCTTCCTTTGGGGGCCTAAGGCCTGCAATCCTTATCGGGACAGAATTTTGACTAACGTTCCCTTAACAGTAATATTTTGCTTGAATTTCTTCTGACTCAAAAGCTCTCCAATCTGTTTAAATGTTTTCAACTGTCTGACCTGTGTAATTTTTCAACTATGTAACCCGGTTTCTACTGAGCAAGATAATCTTTTCGCTGATGTGCAAAAGCTATGCCAGCTTTGCCAGAGAAAGGACGTACAGTTCTCCTGACCCATCCAACGCCACCTTAAATTCAGCCCTTACCGAAAGGGCACTGCCAGTTTCAAAGAAACCTTACAATAGCGATGCTGAATACCTTGTGGTGAGATGCTGAGAAGCACAAAACGCACCGTGGGGTTCTGCTAGCGGTGTTAGTTTTAAAAACCTGGAGAAACCCTTGGAAACTGGTAGGCTGGCTTCTTATTACGACTACACTTTTGGAGACACGCTAAATCCACATCTTCCCTCCATTTCTCCCTGTAAAGCCCAGCGGTAACCTGTTAACTCGGTGGCCCCCAGCTCTGCCCTCTCAGCATCAACAGGCAGCAGGAACCACGACGCTCCCGGTGTTCTCCCCGGGCGAACCGCGCCGCGGCAGGAGCGGGACGGTCCCCGCAGTGCGGACGGCGCGGCTGGCGGGACCCCTCAGCCTGGACCGCTGGGGCTGCCCCCGCTCCCGCACCCCCCCGTTCCTTCCCGGCGGGGCCGTACCGGCACCATGGAGTAGGTCAGCANGCCACTGCGCCAGCAGGAACAGCGTGCCCGCGGCGCTGAGCGCGGACAGCAGCCCCACGGCCGCCAGCAGCGCCCGCCCGCCCGCCGCCTCCATCGCACGGGCACGGCCGGGCGGCCCGCGGGGATTTATCCCGGGGCAGGGAGGGGCAGGGGCACCGGGGCCCCCGAGCCCCGCCGCCCCCGCCCGCGGGCTTGGCGCCCATCCCGCAAAGCTGGGCAGGACGGGGG
This sequence comes from Sclerurus mexicanus, assembly GCA_013396755.1. Taxonomy (NCBI): domain Eukaryota; kingdom Metazoa; phylum Chordata; class Aves; order Passeriformes; family Furnariidae; genus Sclerurus; species Sclerurus mexicanus. Next base: position 153,435 of record VWZF01003761.1, on the reverse strand, counting down.
GAGCTGCTCTCGGTCACAGCCGGTGCCTTTGAACGGCTTGCATGGTATTGTGCAGGTGTCAGGATTCTCCTGGGCTCCAGCCCCCAAAGCGGCGGTGCGAGCGGTGACACCGCGCCGTAAACCCCCCTCCCTTACACCGGTGCTGTCACTCTGCACTTTGCTGTTTTGAGAACATCATATGCAACTCACACGTAGTTCACTATGTATGAAATCACATGTAGTTCGCTAACAACACTTCACCCGTTGCTTTAGTTGTTCAAGCACGGGTTTTTGCCAAATTACTCCTGCTAAGCCTTCTGTGACATGGGATATCTTTAATACAACAAATTTTGCTATGGATTAAGTCATAGCCAAGATAAGAAAATTAGTTTTCCAGAATTTCACTGCGATAAGAAATAGTAGAATTTGACCAAATATGAAGACTTCATGGGGAATACAGAAGTTGCTGAAGTCAGAACACTTTTCTAACAAGTTATTTGAAAAGCTGACATTTCAATTTCAAATTAGAGCTGTGTGCTTTCTCACGCTGATACTACTTCAGGTCAACCTCAAGAAGGTCACAGCTTTTGAATACCAAGTTTCCTACAAGACAGGGTTATTGATCCTAACTTTGTCAAAGGGGCAGTTCTCTGCAACTGATCATGTACAACATTTTGTCTCCATTCTAACTATGCCGTTGACCTGTAATTCAAGCTAATTCCACAGGGCACTGATGGATGAACTATTAGGTCAAATCAAGTAGGAATTTAATACAAGTAGTTCTGCTACAGTCGGTTAAATGCAGTAGAGAAATCAAGACAAGAAAACAACTCCATCATCCTAAAGTTCTCATGTCTCTGAAATAAAAAATAATGCAGAAAGTGTTGGTGTCCTCAGGCATTGCACTGGAGACTCTTTCCTTCTCAAAGTGTCACAGTGGGCATAGGTAGAGCAGCAAGGTAGAGGGAACAAGCATCATTCCATCTCATCCCATGATGACAGATGAGACAGAAGAAAATCCTACATCCAAAGGTATAAGGCTTACCAGCATAGAAGTAAAGAAGAAAAGACTGCCTCTATTTCAAAGGTTTTATAATCTCAAGTCATAACACAACAGAAACAGGAATCAAGGCAAGAAGCAAGAGAAAACATATATTAGATTTTTATTATTAGATTAGACTTTAAATTCATGTAGGGTTTTTTAACTATAAATTATCTAGAAGCACAGTTTTCAGAAGAGTTGCACATGTAACAATAATAGAATGTATGGGCATAAAACTGTATTTTGAATGTTTTGCCCTATTTAGGGAGGAAGTGTGGAAGGCACTCAGGCTTTTCCATGTGAAAGAAGGGGCACGTTCCCTTCCCCCAAGCACCCCTGTTTCTGAGCTGTGTATGTCTGAATTTGCAGAGCAGAAAATGTGCAAGTCTGTGCAGATCTCGAAATGGCACATGGCTGTGACACAACATTCAGATTGTTCTGGGAATACAGGATGGAGGGGGCACTCTGGCAGAATGCTGAGTTCCTTTACAGGCATTGTAGCTGCAGCCCACGCCAATGAGCAAACAATTTGGCACATTCCGTGTCTGGGAAGAAGCATCTCAGACTGTTGCTCTCTGAATATATGTTCCTGGTCTCCACAGTGAAAGATCTGAAGATACTACAAAAGGGTAAGAAATGTCACAACTCGTGACTCAAAAGAAGAAAAGCCAACTCATTTTCTAAACAAGTCAGAGGGACTTTTAAGAAAAGTCATTTTGTCAGACTTTCGAACATGCACAACAGACTGGATGCAGCAGGACTGCATCCTCCAAGGTGCTGCGGGTGCAGAGATCCTCTTCCAAGGAATAGGTTGGGTGTAATAATCAGATCTAGGAACATCCTTGATAGGAGCAAGAGGTTGTATGGACAGGTACATTTTATGTCAGAGACAAGAGCAACAGAATATTGGAGCTCAACCCTTTCTGCTGTACAGCCTTTTGGACTATGTGGTCTTTCAGCCTTAGGGTAACATTTCTTGCTCTGTAACCTGAACATGCTATTCAGTGTTTCCATAAAAGAACCACGGCAGAGATAATTACAGTTGCCAGTCTTGGCTCAGCATCTCAATAACCAAAATGTAAAATGCACTTAGAGTTTAACAAAAAATTATTAACTGAGGACTTAATTACAGGACAAAGGCAACTGACACACAACACAATCTCTGTTGATTTGTCCCTAAGTACTGTCATTATATTTTCTAATGTAGCAGCCCATTAGTAGTTCATTCAGGAATTACTTTAGTGGAGATCACTGCAAAGTGAGAGTATGATTCGCAGAAACATATTGGTAATTCGCCTTTTCTTCTTGGACAGTTAATGTCCCTATGGTACATAATTGCCTCTCTTTCCACTTTTGTTCTTTCTTCTAAATCAAGATTAGGATCCTTCTGTAAACAGTAATGAATAGACCTAAGAAAAATATTTTCCTTTCAGAAACACTTTTTAACTTCCCAAGTTGTTTGCCTTTTATCAAGATTGTTGCTGTTGGTTTGTTTATTTTCTTGAAGAAAGAAAAACAAATTACTTCACAAACAAGAAGCCCTGGATATTTATCCCTTCTGTTTGTTTCCTCTGTTCCCCCAGTTTGATTATTCTGTGGTTATTTCTGCAGGGTAGCTTTGAAAATTTTGCATTGTTCCTACACAAACTGGTGTGCGCACATATTGCAATAAACCCTCTTCAGCACAAGCATGGCCCACTCTATTTTGTTTTTCTTGTTTGTTTAAACAAAGGACGTGGAAGGGATGCGATACTGACTTTTTGTCTTCTCAAAGCTGCATTGCCAAAATGAGTGCTGAGTCTGACCCAGGGCCTTGGATCTGGACCCTGCCCTTTACAGAACAAGCCATTGGAACTGCCTATTCAGAGCTGCTGTCCAGAACCCTAGAGTTATTTGCTGGCCATGCCAAGATAAGAGTTTGAGAGTTCATCTCTGACAGTGGAAAGGACTGTTGGGAAGCCAGACAAGATATCTATAACCAAGGAGAACAAGGAGAAGGTTTTCCTTAATTGTACACTTTCATTCATTTGCACTCTCAGTTATTATTGTATCAATGGACAGATCATGATCTTGATTCAGAATAGAGTTGACTATTAGGGCAAAAGAGCTTCTCATATCTCCCTGTACGTATGGACAAATACGACAAAAAAAAGGAGAATGGGTGTTAAACTATTAGATACTGATTTCTATTTTCATGTAACAGACATGATTGTGTTTTCCTTTATGATTTTCCACTCAGTTTTGGATTATGTCCTACTTGTCAGTTGTTACACCCACAAACAACAGCTGAGGAGAAAAAATAAAAAAAAATACCAAAAAAAAAAAAGAAAAATCACTGCATATCCTTAAAAACATTCCTTTTTCTCCATAACATAAATGAGCACAAAATTTAGTGTACCTAAAGGAAGAGCTTACAACTAACATTAAGAGGCTTAATATCAATGCAATTAAACATGATTATACAGTTCCTTCAGGTGGGAAATCCGGATATCAGTGCTTAAGTTACTCAGCGAAGGAAGTGTGTGCAGCAGTCAGGCATTTCCCCAGCCAAATCAGCTACTGAAAAAACATAATGAAAAACTGACAGTTCTACAGTGATTCACCACACTACATTCCTCTTGCAGCCTGATTTTGGGCTAACCCTAGGATTATTATTTTTTAATATTCCATTTTTGATACAATTTGGAAGCTGAGGAGTGCTTTTGTATAGCTAACTGACTGTGCAAAGCTACCCAGTTTGTCTCTTTAGATACTGTCTTTGAAATTCACGCTCATGTGCCATATCATTTATGTGGTACAGAATTGGATCAGTGTTTATTACAGGTATGTAGGGAGTCTGGCAAGTAGAGATAAGGATTATTTAATATATAAATATTTATGTGAAGCAAAGCCACAATGACTGGTTTGATTATTCATTAAAAAAGAACATTCATAGTCTAGAACACTCTAACCTGATTTTTCCTGCTTAGCACTCAAGCCTTTGATCAACTATTTATTTAGTTGTTATAGAAGATCTACTGGACTTGGCATCTCCTGAGCCTAAAAACATAAACTAAGCCATTAAGAAAAATACAGACCAGAGGCTTTCCTCTTGCTTTCCTCTTTCCTCATTCACCAGCAAAGCCAGTGGTTTCACTCACTGAAACACAGCAGAGAAACTTCCATCTGAGAACATTTCCTCTGAAGCAGAGTGAATTATCCCAGGCAGAGCACTGAATTAGCACGGCCCTGCCAAGCTGCCAGCCTTGCCAGAGTCAGCCTAGCTATTTCCTGGGGAGAACTGCACCGTGCAGTGATGTTGGGAGACTATTTACAAAAGCTTAATTCAGAACTGCTAGTAATTCTGAGCATTTCAGGTAATAAAATTGACTGGATTCCACCAAACACTGAAGAGGATTTTGCACCATTTCCATTATGCTGCTGTCTCAGACATAATCTTCGGCAAACATATGTATTCGAGTGAATAAATTTCAGTGCTGCTTCTTCAGTTTTAGTTGAGGTTGTTTTAAGTAGGTTTTTAGGAAACACATTGTGTTTTACTTGTGCACACACACCAGTAATTGTGAGCAATTTTGTAATGGACAAGTTAACATTTCATGGTAGGACTAGCTGATAAAGATAATCATGGGTGATTCAGAAGTCTTTCCTGTGCAGGCTACGACACAACCTGCTTTGTTTGCATTTCAGAACTTATCAGAAAGGGCCTGGGTTAAGCACACTTTCCCCATGTAACTTTAAAGTAAAGCAATTTTTTTTTACAGATCACAGGGTTTGTGATATATTCTGGATTGTGAATTCTGAGCTCACAAACAAAGAAAAATTTGGTTTTTTGCTACATAATCACAGGTAACTATTTTGGTTTTGCCATCAGCTGCTTCTTCAGATGATTACAATTATCACAGTGTCCTGTATATTATGAAGATATACTATTACAACTTACATGAGAGGGCCTAAACATATAATGTGTGTTTCTACAAAACTTCAGCCTTTACAAGGTGGAGCCATAATAACACAGGACGTCAGAACAATATATTTCAAACTAGAGAGAATTATTTTAAAGGAACAATTTCAACCTGAAGTTCTACATAGTTTCAAGTTGGATTCATTAATGCTTATGGTATCGTTTTTTCACCATAGACCATCTCAAAACATTTGCTGCTTCTATTTGCCAAAACAGCACAAATGGAAATAAACCAGAACATTTTATGAGAAGCTGGTGAGCCACAAAGTACTTCATAACTTGTTCTGATACGCAGACAAAATTATTCAGCAGTACAAAAACACTTACTGAAAGACCCTTTTGTATAAACCACGAATCCTGTGCACAGAAAATGGTTCTGCAAACGTGTAGGGCTAAGAGCCTACAAGAAGTAAACTTTGGATGGTTTGAAAGCAGGTGCAAAGAGGCTCCTCTGAAGCCTCTTCACGTCAGAGCTCAAGCAGCCAAGGCTGTTCTTGACAGAGAAATTGGTATCATTAGCCAAATAACTAACAGCACTTGTAAAAGCAGATTAGGCGATTCAGAACAACTACAAGTGGTTAGCAGCATTTCTATCTGATTGACACATACGTTTTTCCCAAGCTAAACTTTAGTATGGTATTTAGTGTTTTAATTTGACTGAGGAAATGCCTACAGCACCTTCAGCACTAGAAGTGCTCCGTTCTGCAATCACTCTCCTAAGGGCTGCTTTACTGCCTGAAATTGCACGCACTAGAGGTTTGGCTATACTTTCAGCAAAAATTTGACGTATTTCTTATGAACTTTTCACGCAACACTTGTTATAAAAATATATCCAAGTGACCATCACAAAGAATTCTGTGTGATACAACACAGTACAGTGGACGCGTGTTCCCATATAAAAGCCAAATAACAGAAATACGCTTGGCAAAATTAAGTGGATACTGGAGCATTTTTCTCAAAGTAGCACCAATATACAGCAAGGGTATCCGAGCTGCTGAAATCCCCGTAAGAACATGAAAGTACAGTGACCTTGGCAGACCCATTGACTCCTGCTGTATCTGGAAAGATCCCAGGCAGCAGGAGGGTGGTGAGAGCACCCGACCAGTACACAGTGTAGGGCATGTATTATTCCAAATAAATTAACATGAAAAAAATGGGAGAAGTAGTTTAAAAGTCTAAAAGTTTAATATCACCTTTACTGCAGTCATCACATAACAGGACGCTGCATGAGACTTGCAGAGACACAGCTGTGGTAGCAGAGCTGATTAAAAAAAGTTTTTAACAAATGGGAAAAAACCAGAGTATGCCTAACTGACAAAGAATCCTGTAACAATCTGAAGACTCATCCTAAACCACTCTGAATAGCTTGCACATTTCTCCATGACAAGAGAATAGGTTGTCTCTCAAGGCACCATTCTCCCAAAGAGTTGCTTCTCAAATTAGTCTTATGTCCATGGACAAAGACAGAAAATCCGAGAAGTCCTCACTAGTTCCTGCACATCAAGGACAAAAACCTTCATACACCTCTTTCTTTTTCTCACCAGCTGAAATGTCAGTTCAGAAGGAAAACTGCAAACAAGTTGACCAGCTAACAAGCTGAAAGTGTAGATGCTCAGGCACTTAATAAATACAGAGTTAGTTTCAGATGACAAATCCATGACCTGTTCCTGTAATACTGCATTACCGCTGCTTCTGCCCACGACAGGAACACACTGTCCCCATCTTTAAAATTGGTAGTTCTTCTTGAATTAACAAGTGGAGTCTACCACAGTCTGAAGATTTGAACTCACGTAGGCAGACTAATAGGAGAAAAACATCTATATTGTTAACCCTTTCAATTTTGACTTCCCTTAAGAGTTTTTTAGTGCTGTTCTATCAATCTGATACGGACAAAACAACATGAGTGACTCTGGGGGAAACGCGACAGATGCGCTTGGCCCCTGGAGAAAACGGGGCTGTTTGGTTCCAGCCCCGAGGGAGGTAAAAGCCTGAACCCAATCTGGGCCCTGGCCTCGATCGCCTGCAAACATGGTGTGGTACTTTGCTGGTTCTTATACTTTACCAGTGGGCTGAAACAGACTCAAAACAAACAACAATTGCAAGCAGTTCACTGATATGACTTCAAGGGATTTAGAAGCCTTTTTATATGCAGTGCATGTTTTGTTGGACAGTTTTGCTCACCCGTTAAAGAACCTGGCACTTTGAACATTAGCTGTTCCCATGGCTGATACACACTTGTAAATTATAAAGTAGCACAAGAAGTATTTGAAGACAGATCCTTACAGTAGTCTCAGCTCTCTTAGGACTCGACAACTGACTTGTTAAGAGGAACAGAAGATAGCACATATGGGAAGTTAAAAGAAAAGGGAGGAGTAAAACGGCTGGTTAAATTACTACAATGTCTTTATTCAATTCCTTGAAAAGACAGGTGGAAACAGGAAGGGCTGCGAGTGTCACGTCGACTTCCTGTACCTTTACGTAGGGAAGGGAAGGGAAGGCACCGAGAGGAAAGCGCAGACACATTTCTAATGCTCAGACTCCCCGCTTGGCATCTGGTTTTGGCCGATATCCAAGATGGAGCACCAAGCTAAGTCAATCCTTAGCACAACCTTGTGCTGACAGTGTGTTCATACAGATGTCTTTGTTTCCTTTTATCCTAAAATAACCTGCAATGTATTAGGGACAGATTTACCAGTGGCTGTCCATCCTTGGGGTCAGGCAAGCATTTCTCTCATACCTTCAGGACTGCAGCAAAACCATCATGATGTAAAAAGAACTAAGACCTGAGCACATTCTACTAGTTTCACAATACTGATTCTTCTACTAGTAATTTCATTTCTACTGATTAAGTTATTTTCTTTCTATGTAGTTAATAGGTGAGAGTCAAGCCCTTGTTACTAAAACAGAACTCTAATCATTTGTATCATATGAGCCACAGGGTCCCTACAGGGTATATCCTGCTCAGCCATGAAGAGCATTTTGCATCTTTTTTCCTCAAGAGTCCATTGTAAAACATTTAGAACAAAAAAATCCTGCTTTATTTTTTTAATGGTATAAAAAACAACTTTGTTAATTCAGTGAGTGCCTACTCAGGCTGAAGAATTTGTAGTATTCAACCATAGACCTTTGTGGGGAACAACAAGTCCAATCATTCTGGTTGCATTATTCAAAGTTCCAGGAATTCTTCAGCATGAAAGAACTTAGATACATTTTCTGGCATATGGAAATACTATTTGATTTAAAGATATATCCCACAGAAGACAGTCGTGAAGAAATATAGTTTAAATAAGCATTTTCATGTTGTTTAACCCACCTTGTGGCTACTTCATGACCAACTCAATTGGCTGCTTACCACTGAATTTATGACTCATGCACAAATTCTTCATGGCAGTAAGTAGATAGATAGCACTGTCAGAAGGAGGAGTTCCAACAAAAACTGTACCAGATTCTTCCCTTTTAGAAATGTACTTTTGATTAAATGAATTATGATGGAGCAAGGAATCAAAATGTGTTTGTGTGAGAAACTGCCATTCTTGGTCTCCCCTAAACCTCAACCAACACTTACAGACAAAGAAATTAATTGAATTCGTTTCACATTCCTTATATTAACTTATTTTACCAAACTCATCATTCTGAGGCTTTTAAAAATAATATGAGTACTTAAGTAGTTTATTGTTACCTATTTCACGTATAATAAAGAATATCCAAGGATATAGGTGCTTCCAAATGAAGCCAATATTTGTTTTAATTGCAGTTTAGCAACAATGAAGGTAATGCCTTTCACCAATAACTGTGGTACTCTCTGGTGCTCCAGCCTGACCCAACGCCTGCAAAACACCATCTCCAAAGCCAGTGGGGGATGGCTGCACACACACACACAAGCATCTGGAGCATCAGAACTTCCCTTTATACCCTTCCTAGGCAGAACACAAGAACAATGATGTGTTTGGCTTCCGATAAAAATATGTGGGGGGCACAAAGGAAAAATACAACAAGAAAACCAGCATGGAAAGTTCAACACAAGCTGTTATTCCTCTCGGCAGCTGAAACCACAGCAACACCAAATGCCATTAACCAGTTTCAAATCATGGGGGAGAGGTGGAAACCTTCTATGGAGTCTCTCTTATACTGCTGTACAACGCTCTCTTAACTTGGTATCCATGAAACAATTGGCTTCAGAACTGATCCTTCATATTAGCTTGTCCACATACCATGAAATGGACCAAAACCAGCCTCAACACTCAGCTGCTGCAAAATGTCATATCCCTGGTCTAAAGCAGAAACAACATACAGTTGCGGCTTGCCAAAACAAAAAAAAAATATTAGTGCATGACTTCCCCCTAAACTCCTAGGTAGGCTTAGAAATTAAAACCAACTATCATCTCTATTTGAAATAAAACAAAGTAATTTTAACACTTACAGAACATCAGATACTGTGTAACAGGTTTTAACCATTATTCTGTCCAGTTCTACGTACGGGACACAACAGAGTCAAAGTTTTGCCCATTTTGGCTTGTACTGTAAACAAATCCCTGCATAATAAATAGATATGGAAGAGTGTGTGCACACGGAAGAAGAACAAGAGTTCAGTTGTCAGACTGAAATTACGTTGGCTGCTGGTTGTGTAAGCTGTGTCTCCTCAGCAGGGTTGCAGTAATGCCACAAGAATTTCTGCATGAATTCGGTCCTTATTCTTCTCAAACTGCCTGCATTATTTATCTATTTATTTGATTAAAGAAAGGCTTCACATTCAATAAAATTCTAGGTCTCTTCCATCCTTCTCCAAGTTAAAAATATTCCATCACTAGAACTATTGTACATAACCCTTAAACACCTTCTGTTCCAAGTGAGATCATAGTTCTTTTCCCCATTACATGGGTTTTCTTATTAACAGTGCTCTAATTTGTTTCATTTATTCCTTTTAAATGCTAATGCTAAAACCTTGAATGAATTCAGAAAAAGAGGAATACAAACATTTTACGGGAATCTTTTACATTTGTGGCCTGACAGTAAGAGTCAAGGACACACCATGTCTTACAGCCAGAGGATGTAACACGGCCTTGCTGGAAACAGAATTGAGTGACTCAATTTTCTAAACTTGAGAGCACTAAGCAAAAGTAAAAGATGACTTTGGCCTATTTCACCTGTCAGTCCATTTGGACTCATAGAGGTATTTACAGCAGGAGCAGCTGAGCCAGCTAAGGATGTCCCACAGCAGAGACTGAGACAATTTGAACTTCTCTTGGTGCCTCAAACCAGTAAGTAACAGGCACTGTAAGTAACACTTCCCTGTGTTACTCTCCTCTTGTAATAGCAACAACACCTTTTCCTATAGGTCTTTGGTCATTGTTTTAATGTTTCCTGGAGTCACTTAATGCAGTTCCTAAAAACAACTGGATTTTCCTAAGTTAAGTTTGAGTTGCCCAAAGCTACAGCAAAAAAAGAGAAGCATCACAAAGCACAGAAACCAGCCTTTAGTTTGTATGATCATTCTGAAGAGTTGTCAAACAAGCTGGGAATATAAAGGAAACATCACATGCAAGAATATATAGGATAGTCAGTCCTTTCCAATGTCAGGGCAGGATTGTATCTTACAGAATGTTACTGACAACTCTGTGCATCCCAGCTCCTTTGGACTTCCCTGCTGCTGCAAATTAAAAATACATTTAGATATGCTAAGTAAAGAATTCAAATAATTTCTGCTTGTTCTACCTCCATGACAATGTACCTAAATGACAAATCTCCTTCCTTGTTCAGAGCCACCAAACACAATTATAAACTTTGTTTACTTTTCTGTTTTACTCTCCAGTCCCAGTTCTAATCAGCATTAGGCGTGTGTGTGTCTCTATCATTGGCTATTTTGCAGCAGAAACATTGAGCTGTAGGGGTAAAATTACAAAATTTTCCCTTCAAAGCAATGGCCCCTGATCTATTACAATAAACAAACTTCCATCTCTAAGCAACTGATCTCTTAGCAACAAGAAGCACCTGCATAAAAGATGCTACAGAGAGTGATCACCAGAAAACCTATTCAGATCTTTAAAAGGAGCACATCAGTGACAAGGATAGCACTCTCCACCGGTAAAATCCAAAGTAACAAGAAGGCACAGGTAAATTTTCAATTCATATTACAGCATCTTTCTTCAAACTGTGTGAGTAGGACAGTACAGAAATTATTTTTATTTTGCTTTTGAGTGGGAAGTGCAATTTCTGGAGCTGCTTGGATCTGGGTTACTGTAATTACCTCTGTGTAAATTATATGCTGTCACTATCTAAAGAGAGATTTCTTTTTTTTTTTAGTAGAAAATCTGCAGGTCTTCAGCCAAATTCTTGGTATTAACAGTAATGTTATATATTTTGTAAGTATGCTGCAAAGTTTCATTGTAAGAAAAAATGGCACAATGTTCTTGCAGAATAGTCATCCTTAGAAAGTGTTCACTCCATTCAACCTTTCAAACTGTTTGTATTACAACAGGAAATATTAAATCACTTTAGTTTTTATAGATACAGGCTCCTTTGATCGAAAAAACCAAACCTGTTCAGTGTTTCTGTGGTGTCTGACTTAATTCTTCAGATTCTCCAGTGGCTTTTGTTCATGTGCACCACGACAAAGTTAAGGCAGAGTGCATAGCACGGACTGGACAGCTGTTGCTGTGCAGCAATGTGAGTGAATTTGGACAAAGCAACATTGCCGAGCATCCTTTCACAGCAGGGAAAGAAGGGGTTGTGAGCGAGGTTAAAAAAGGGTCATCAGGTAGAAGAACAAGCCTGGAAGTGACTCAGAGAATATTTTTCTTCTGTCATAGCTTGATGTCTCTCAGTTGATGTTTGCTCTGGAAAAGTGCTGCCTTTCTTTCAGCTACTGTATCTTCGCTAATAATTATTTCTGATTCATAAAGTCATTTGCAGGAAGAATGGTTTGAGAGCAGTCATGCATTCTTCCTTTGTTTTCTAAAATATCCAGATAAATTTTTCTTCAGGATTAATTTACATGCTTTGATGGAATACTTGATATTTATAGCCAAGGGGAAAAAATAATCCAAAATTTCATTTGTATTTCTTAGAGAGTTGCCCCCTCTATGTCAATTAACTTTTTGCTTAAATTGATCAGGGTATTTGCTAGCAATAAAAGTACAACAGCAGAGACAATTATGGTAGAGAGAGCTGGTTTTTATCTGATAAATTAGCAGAGGCATTCAATGTAACAACCTCTCATCTCATGGTACAGACATTTCTTTCAACACCACAAAATCATGGATGTGTTCTGTATTTTTGTCTCACTTGCCCTCTGGCACAATGTTAGGCTCCCACCTCCTCCTTTACTTGTCAGGAGCCCCTTTAGATTGCCAGGATGATCATTACTAAATTCCCACTCCCGAGTTTCTGCTGAAAGCTGTCACCTCTTCCTTCCCTCTTCCTTCTCCTCTAAGCTAAACAACAGATAAATTTGTAAGCGCTATTTAGATTGGATTTCGTAGTAATCAAGGGGTACAGGATTAGTCTACAAGGCTACAATAACCATTCAACACTGCTAGAATACATTTCCATAGCAATTACATGTGATAGACCTCTACAGCTACACTAATTCTAGCCCACTGACTTGGACTCTAGAAATGGCTGAAAGAAGGGATTTATTCCCTAATTTTCACATTTTACCATATTTATCTTTCCTTTGAGTTGAAGAGGATTGAATTAAAAGTAGAAAATCAACCTGAACAAGCCAGAGTGCTTTCAGAAACAGAGTAACATGAATACCTAACTTCAAAAAGGCTGCTCTACACATCGTGATTGCAAATGAAACCATTTATAATGAGGCAGATGTCGTCTGGAGCAGAGGATCAGAACACTAAAACACAGATTCAAAGTTTCAAATAATTAAAAAAAATATTACAAATCAAAGACAAAAATTGTCACAAGGGTGGATTACTGCACATTCAGGCAGCAGCCACTGCCTGAATAAATACTGCTGTTGTAGTGGAAAAATAAAGACTTACTGGGCTTATAAGCACCAACATTACTTGCTATTATTACTATTTTTGTGTGAAATAAGTCTGTTTATTTTCCAAACTGTTTAAACCTAGATCAGTTGCTCCAGATGCTGCTAATATACTGGTCACTAATACTTGGGAACCTGTAAAAAGGAGCAGATTTTTTCTTTCTCCTTGTCTCTCCAGACAGATGAACCACTACAAAGGAAAGAACTCAAGGACACAAGAATGACTCTTCAAGAGTTTTATGCGCTCCTCCTTCTTGAAATTATCAGAGATTTTCAGCTCCAATTCTATGATAGGATTCTCTGAATTTGCTCTTTTCCTTACAGGGTCATTAAGTGCAAAGCTCTAATTGGAACGAGAGGCGTCAACATAGCTGTCCTTTACTGAGGACCTTGTCCTTATTCCTCATATCACCTTTAGCAATTACAGAACCTAGAATTTTCTCCTAATGTTTAATAGTCAAGACTTAAAAATCAGTAATCCAAAGGGCCCTCTGCTGGCAGATGCTTTCCCAGCTGTGAAATCCATAATTACTGTCAGGTCACGCAGCCTGTGCCTGTCTTGTGCATCTGCTTTGTCACTAAAGAACTTTATTATTAAAAGTCTCTTTCCCCACCCTAGATAGTGGAGTTTTAAAAGCTTTTTCTGCCCCATCCTTCCTCTGCCATGCAAGTAACAATCAGAACGCCCAAAACCCTCTAATCTGACATACACCTAAACTGGCTGCAAGGAAGGGAAATTACCTATAGAAGATTTCAACACAAAATGAGCAAGACTAGTGAAAACTCCTCTCATGCACAGTGGGCACTCTGGCTGTGTTCCATTTCTAAACTTTGCCAGTCTATTCAGTGACTACTTATTATCAAAATTTAATTGTCTGAGTTTTTATTAGGACTTGCTTACCTCATGAGCAATTCCTAAAAAAAGGCAGTCAAAATGTAAACCGTGAAAGTCTGTTTGGATCTTACTCATCAAAATGAAGCAAAGAACTTCTCAATACAGGCAATGTAAGCTGTTTGTTTTAAGAGCTTGAGAAGCCACTTTGACTAAAAATAAGACTGTATCAGATAATTTCAAGAGTATAAAGAGGATTCAAATTTAAGACATTGCCTTTAATACTTTTATCTACGTGAGAGCGCAGTCCAGGATATAAAATTTATAAATGTAACAGCAAAGTGCACACTGAGGTATTGGACGCATTACAGAAAAAAGATCTTCTTTCACTAAAAGTTATAGAATTACAAAGCCGGGACAACCCAGAACCTAAACCTCACTGCATTACTATCTGTATATTTTGAAAAGACAGAAACCTGCCTCCATTTCTCTGTCAAAACAAAGATAAGCGTCAGCTGTGACTAACTAAGAACGGAGCAAGATCAAAACTCGGGGTTGATCTTCTGAAAATAAAAGGGGCAGACTCATGCTTGCAAAGTACACCACGCAAACACAGCAGGACCTTGGCCTCTGGCAGGGTTCAACCTACGGATATAACATTCAGAGATGCACATTTGGAGGTACGAGACTGGTTTATTTCAGAGCACCCAAATGCATAACCAACTACTTCTCTCCATAGGGAACGCGAGGCAGAGAAACTACTGGACACACCAGAACGTCTTAGAGATGGAAAAAAAACCAAAAAAACCCAAACAAACAAAAAAAATAACACACATCAGAGCCCATCTGTGTCAATGGAGTAAAAAGTTGAAGGAGATTTAGAGAGAAAGCAAAAGAATGTGAAACTCTTTGCCCTAAATGCAGTTATTTCCTCCTATAGTGCTGTAAATTCATATTACTGAAAGGGACTGAAAGAAACCAAACTATTTGCATATATATACAGGCATGTTTATGTTGTGGTAACAAATGGCTCTCAAGGAAATTGAAACTAATAAATGCCATTATGTGATTAAAAAATGTGTCTGATTACAAAACCTTTTTTCACAACATGCAAGAGTGCAGCAGCTGGATTGCACAAGAGGTGACATGGACACTCGCAGAAGAGCAGGACTGCTACCTGTTGGAACAGCATGATGTTTCTACGAGATCACCTGGCAGATTGGTCCTTTTGGATCACAACAGTCCCAGAAACTGGCACAGCAATCATCCAGAACACTGGGACACTCCATTCACCTGCAGAGTTTCAAGCCACTGCTTGCTCCCTTCCCAGGGTTTTGCCTGTTCTCCATACATTTTCTGCCTTGACCATTAACAGTCTTCTTGCTATCTAGAAAGCATCTATCACATTCGTGGCTTAGTTCAATATAATTACAGCAGGGACAGTCACTACAAAGCAAGCTGTAATCTCTTCTGCAACGTGAGACCAAAGCATGGGACAAACAAGAAAGCGCTTGCTCAAAGTAAACTGCATCAAAAAGCTTCCTGTTAGGTAAATATATCCTTCAATTTTGAAATATTGGTGCAGGAAGAACCAAAGCAAATCTATTCTTAGTTATTGCCAGAGCAGACTTAAGAAGCTGTTTTATTGATAAAATACTGGGCAGGTGCAAGCAGTGTCTTTCTATGGTTATACAAGTTCTCACTCACAGAATAATATCTTCCTTCTCAGGTACAACCACCTCTTATATTTTTTGATTTAAGTCAAAAATACGAAAAACAACTTTGAATCCTTTTACTCCCTCTACGCATAACAGAGCTGTCCGTTTCCTTGGGTTTTCTTTCCTGTGCCAAGTGCTGCTTACTGAATGAGGAAAAATACAGGAACAGACAACCTGGGATCATGTTTGCTCTGGGATACAGTTTCCCAAAGTGCTCAGCAGATGAACCATAAAGAAATGCAATACATCATATTACACTCAAAGGCTGACCAAAAAAAAAAAAAAAAGCACTGCAATACGTGTTTCAAACAAAAACCTGGGGTTTATCTGCATCATTAAAAACTACCGTAGTCATTCTGGAAATTCAAAAACTCTGGCACTGTGGGCCTGCAGGAAGGAAAACAGCTAAGCAACAGAGATTAAAGCTCGCAAGGGAACTCATTCAACACTTCCACATGTGCTGAAAGTTTAATTTATTGTGGTTTGGTTAGAAATTTGCAAGGAGTAAACCTCAGTATTGGCCAGCCAAGTCAATATCAGAGATAAAAGGTTTGTCAGCCAAAGTATCCAAAACTATTCTTCAACATCAAGGTCAGAAAATCTTTGTTATTTCCAAGCAAAAAAAAAGGGTCTGCTGCATGTCTGTTTTGACTTGTGATGAAGCTTGCCCTGGCAAGCGGTGCAGGCAGTCACTCTCATTATAAAATAAAGCTACGTCAAGAGCTAATTTGCTCGTTTCTAAGAACTACAAAGGGGTTGAGAGGTACTGACTAAAGCTGAATACATCTGAGCTTTGACAGCCTCTGCCTCTTTCCCCTTTCTCTCTCTCTGAAGCAAAGCAGAATCCCTTGGAAAAGATGGTCCTGGAAACTCTGAATCCGATGCACTACAACATCAGCAGCCTCGTACCAGACACGATGCCAGTGGCCACGGTGCCCATACTCATTCTCATGTGCTTTCTGTTTCTAATATGGAATCACGAGGAAACTTCATCTATACCAGGTAAATGAACTTTAGCTGCAGTGGCACCTCAAAGCCGTCAGAGTAATTCTGGGTTGTTTCTCAAATGTAAGTGAGAAAGTATTGCTGAATAATGATTGTATGACAACAAAACTTATTATGAGCCAGTTTAAATAATACAAATTTTTAAGATGACTGACAAGAGAAATCACTCTAACCTCAGAACTTCTCTAATAATCCTGGTTTGGCCATAAAGTATATGCCATTTAGTTTTCTGCTTTGTTATGTGTATGCTAGAAAGATACAATACCATTTTACAAACCCTAGATGTTCATATTTTCATGTGCATTGTAAATGACTTTTACATGTTTTAAAGTTTAAATCTATCTAAACTGTCTTTACTATAAACAGATTACTTTCTAGGAAATCATTCAGATTTTGGTAGATAATCAAATTTTTTTCTCTATGTTTAGCACTCTCTAGAACAGAGCAACATCAAATAGCTTCCCTCTCCCTTCTGTGAGGTTTTAGGGGGTTATGGAAGGGATTAACGAATGAGTTTATTTTCTGTGAGATGCAATGCAATGACCTCCTGCATGAATGGGAACAGGGCACACACCTCCCAAAGGTGTGGGACAGGAACAGCCCTGAACCAGCACAGTGACTCTGGAATGAAATCCTGAGAAAAGACCCTTGGCAAAGACCCTTCAATATGCTGAAACTCTTTGAAAGCGAGGGAACAGGAGAAAGTGCTCACAGGAGGGTGTGCATTTTACTTGAATGCTTGACTGGACCTACAATAAGATAGAACTAAGTTAATATGCTTTAAATTTACAGATATTTAAATAATCTGGGGTCTTGTAATTCCTACTAGTAAAAGGTGAAACCATGAGCAGCTTTTAAAATTTTTAAGCTGTTTACAAAAGTTCTGTAAATATTTGAGGGTTTTTATGGAGTCAGATTCATACCTTATAGACAAAAGGGGCAAGTATAGCTTTCCCTGAAGAAGGAAGCTGCCTTTTAAAAGTAATTAGAGGCAAATTCTTTCTTGCTGTCTCCACTTTGTCCTTTTTGTGGAATTACAGTAGAATGATTCAGTTGAGAACTTTGCTGATTAAATGCTTATTAATCCATTCTTAAGCACGTTTTCATAAGTTCACTGCAGGAAAGTGCTCTTTCCTTTCAATATCTGTTTTCTCAATATCTGTTTAGTATTAGTGACTTTAAAAGAAATACAACAACTAAATTCAGTTATATCAAAAGGACACTGGCTTTTGTACTGTGACACTTCTTGAGAAATTCAGTCAAGAACGTAAAAAGGATTTGTTAAAAATCACAAATTAATAAATCAAAAGGGGGACACTCAGGGATGTTTTCTTGCCAGGGAGCACTGCTGAGACCAAACCTTTCTCGCCCTGTTTCTTAGGGCCAGGGTACTGCATGGGAATTGGCCCCCTCATTTCCCACGGGAGGTTTCTCTGGATGGGAGTGGGCAATGCCTGCAACTACTACAATAAGACGTACGGGGACTTCGTGAGAGTTTGGATCAGCGGTGAAGAAACATTTATAATTAGCAAGTAATTCCTTATTTTCTATCCTTAATAACTTGAAAAGCTTTCTCATGTTTTTACAACCTCTTTGTGACTTTTTTCTAAAGTAGAACTGATATTATTATTTTCAAATATTTATCCTAACATAAACCCTTTACTTCCTGCTATTCACACACCTTTTCCTAATATTTTATTTCTTTAAAGACTCTGCCACTGAAGTTTTGGTGAATTCTATTTTTTGTGGAAAGGAAGATTAAGCACTGTGGCTCAGTCTTAAAAATCATTTACCACCTATTTTACTCTTCCATTTAATATGAGGATTACATCCTGTTACCTAGGAACCCAGACTGACTACAAGGCAGGACTAAGTCAAGTTTTAGTTTCCTGTGTTCCTGTTCCTCCTTAAAGTGGAAGTGATGCTTGAAGGTTACGGCTCCAATTCAGCAATTTAACTGAGAAAACACAGCATTATAGGATTATGAGTAATTCCAATTAATGGGATTATGCATGGGCTTCAATTATACAGGGTATTGAACATAATGCTAAACTGTAGCCTATCACTTTATTAGCTCCAGTGGATGTTTGCTTTCTTCTTACATTGGATCTTCTGAATGCTTATGAGTTATGCCACGAAAGAAAAAAATAAAAGAAAAAGAGTGATAAAATGTTTACCATGTGTACTTGATAAAGAATCACAGCCTTTTTTTTAGCTATATCAATCAACCAATCCATACTCAGCTCTAAGTAAAAGCTTTTAAAAGACAATGCAGCACGGAGAGCTATCACAGAATTTGCCATATTAGGCAAGTCAGCTTTATCTCTATTTTAACATCTGCAGAAAGAGGTAATCATGACAGGAAAACTATTTACATTCCTATCCTACGTAGGGGTTGCAAACATCAACTAATGCAGTAAAATGTTTTGATAATGCTATGAATGCTTTGCAAATACTAGGAACTCTCACTGCAGTCTTTCACTGCCTGTGCTACCAATTCATCAGAAACAAACCTGAGCAACAACGCCAGAGCTGCATCAGACTTTGCAGTCAATGCATCACTTTTCTACACACGTTTTTGGCTTAAAATAATTGACTGTACTTAGAAAACAAGTACTTCACTTTTTTTAAAGCAATGTAAAATAAAGGTTTTCAGTGGATGATAAATTCACTGCAAAACTCAGTATAACCTTAATTCTGTAAAAGTATACTATTTTCAGTAATGTAATCAGATTTTTTAGACTCAAATCTAATACTGAGATGTTAATGCACAGGGAGAAGGACTGGCAGTCTTGGTTATAACAGGTAATGTCTTTTGGAGGACTTCATTAAATAGTTTCATAAGGAAAATCGGCTTGTACAAAGTCACTTGACAAATCCCTTAAAACTTTATGATCTGTCTCCCGCACAGAGATGTGTGGGATGGAAGGAAGCAAAAGGAGCCTGCTGCACCTTTTCCTTCCTGGAGACAGCTGTTATAATTCAACACCATCTTTTCACGTTCAGGAAAATACAGATGATGTCCTTTGCCATGCAAAAAAAAAAACAAACCTTAAGGTTAACTTTACCTCTGTGTCACACAAAGCTGCAGAGAAACCCCAGCACAAATGAAGTCAATAGCAAAAGTCACATTTACTTTGCCTGACTGAAAAAAGTAAACTAAACCCGTGTAAGAAGTCTGGGGTTTGGTCCATAGAGTACGACACCTGGTAAGGAAAGTAGCACATTGTTTCATTTCCATCTCTGTTCTCATATTCTTTCTTTTTGTTGGATTTTGTTTGATTGGGATTTCATCACATCCACATTTCTGAAATGCTAGCTCCCTCTAAAGGGAATTATATCTTAAAGCAAGAATGCTGGTCACAACGTGTGTGCCAGCACTTGCAAATTAACCTTGCCCACTGTGGAAAGAATTATACGTATCACGGATTTCCCTTACGTTTCCCTTCTGTTTATCTCACACGTATCATTATATTATGGTGCTGCATATTTAAGTGATGTATATATATTTATGCTGTCAGTATGTGTCTGGAAAGGACCAAATAGCTAAAAAAGTATAGGTGTAATCTAGTACAGATCACGATGAAAATATCAACTGCCAAACATTTTACCTCATGCTCCGAAATGTCTGCCATTGGTTACTGCCTGAGCGTATTCTGCACATGTACACATTCCCATGTGTGCACACTATTCAGTTTAAAGTCCTTTGGTAACCATTTTAACTGAAAAATAGTTTTAAATCTGAACAGAATACATTCGTGCTCTAATATAAATTCTGAAGGTATTTATCATCAAGATTTTTCCCTCTGTAAAAGGAATATTTCCTGTTAAGCATTGTACTTCCTGCTAAATTAATAATGAAGGTCAGCACTTTAGAGCAAGTATAAAATGTCATAATAAAAATGCTGTACAATCTATGAAACAGTGGTTTTGTTATGGGCTTTTCTCTCCTTCCTCTCCCAGGTCCTCAAGTGTGTTCCACGTAATGAAACACTGGCACTACGTGTCTCGATTTGGGAGCAAGCTTGGATTGCAGTGCATTGGCATGTATGAAAATGGGATCATATTTAATAACAACCCAGCACACTGGAAAGAAATCCGACCCTTTTTCACCAAAGGTAAATCAGCGTGCATTAATGCACTTCCCTGAAATGCTGTTTCCCCTGGGGTTCAGCACCTCCTCAGTGACATTACAGGTTACTGCACGGGTACCAGAGTCTTTAAGAGCACACAGGAATTATATTTTGAGAAATTCCCATCCTTCTCCTCACAAATCCCCAAACTATCTTCCCTGCTCAGTGTCCCTCCAAGTAAATGAGACAGGACATCCCCCAGGCCTGTGGTGCAGATGAGGCTGTGGAAACCCTCCCACAGAGATGCCAAAATGATGCCAAATACCTTGGCATGATGTGGGATGAACCTGGCACAAAACATGAGATTCAAACAGGCTGGATCTAAGTCCAGTCTGGGCTTTGGGTTCATCACCATTCTAACTCAAAACATTTACATTTTTCTATGATAAACCAGTTAAGTTTCAGAATGATTTTATACCAGGCAGTGACAGGATAACCTTTGCCACAACCAATTGAGAGTTTATAAACGAGGTATTTAAAATGAACAAATCACTTGGCACATGTATTTCAGCTCTGTCTGGCCCTGGCCTGGTGCGTATGATAGCGATTTGCGTGGAGTCGACAGTGGATCACCTGGACAAACTAGAGGAAGTGACAACTGAATTAGGAAACATCAACGTGTTGAATCTCATGAGACGGATCATGCTCGACACATCCAACAAGCTTTTTCTTGGGATCCCTTTGGATGGTACTAAAAGCTTTATTTTTACACCTTAAGATGGATCTAAAGTGCATGCCCAAGGAAAATTCACTGACATCACTCAGCAATATTGTTTTTCAAAAACCAGCAAGAATAGGCTCTTATATCACCATATAATTAATTGAGAATGATTGAGTATCATTTTAGCTAGAAAAGAGTAGTTTGTATGACCAAAAATACACATTAGGTTGTCACGTTCACCTTAATGAATAGGACCATTTAAAGAGATTTTTATGCACTGAGTTGGTACAATCCCAATATTATATTCATGCAAGAATCTGAAACCTTTCCACCGAACTAAATGATTGCCTTTAGAAGTTCACCTAAAAATTTATGTCTTCTGCTATTTCTTCAGCCTTGAAGCCACATTACAGAATAATATCAGAATGTCTAAACCACCCCATTTCAATATGCTGCAAGCATCCTGCTTCTGCTCTCCTGCTGGAGGCTGTTTGGCTCCGGTTGACACACCACTGTGTCCTTGTAGTTACCAAGAGTTTTGACACACCACTGTATCCTTGTAGTTACCAAGAGTTTTGACACACCACTGTGTCCTTGTAGTTACCAAGAGTTTTGACACACCACTGTGTCCTTGTAGTTACCAAGAGTTTTTACAAAGATCTGTACCTTTTCTACAGTGTGCTACAAATGTCACCTCCCAGTTTTTTATCAAATTCCCAGGAAGTCAGAGTAGAGAACAGGACCTTATTACTAATTTTTTGAACAATTTGTGTTTCTTGGCTACTGACTCTTTTTTTGTTAACATTCACTTTCAGAAAATGCCATTGTACTTAAGATTCAAAACTACTTTGACGCTTGGCAGGCACTTCTATTAAAGCCTGACATATTTTTTAAGATTTCTTGGCTGTGCAAGAAATATGAAGATGCAGTGTAAGTATCAAAAGTTTGACAAATCATTCTTTCTTATGAAGGAGATCTTCCTTGGTGCTTTCCTCCGCCTTTTAGAAACTAAGAGGTGATTGCTGAAGTCCCCTGCCTGCAGAGGCAGGACAGAACAAGATTTGTCACCGATGCTACAAGTGGGATGATCTCAAGGAATGATTTCAAGCCTTTGTCTATTCAGTCCCAGTTTATTCACCAAAGTATTAGTCCGTGCCAACCCAAATGTGAAACTCATTTGAGGTCACTGGGTCAGTTCAGACAAGGGAAAGCCATCCTAAGGGATGAAGCTGCATTTGCTGCCTAGTCAAGGACAGCCCAAGAGTAGGTCACAGCTCCCCAAAACAAGAAAACCCTTCAGGGCACAGTGCCAGCAGACTCGACCCCCGAGCTTGTATCTATTTACTGGTTCTCTCAACATGCATATTTGGGTCAGCAATTCACTTCTGAGCTGAAACTTAATTCCTAGTGTGATAAATCTTCTCAAAGTGTTGGGCTTTTTTCCTAAATAAGGAACAAATACATTTTGTCATCTTTCTCTTTGCAAAAACACAAAATGCCTCTTCTCTTTTTATGATCTTGTTCGCTGTCTTCTGCCAAAAGAAGGCTGGCTTTAAAAAGAACTGGCATATTTTTTTTTAATTTTGGATTTGTATTCCACCTAGTGAAAGAAATTACTACTTACGAAGTATATGCAATAAATTGTTTCGATAGTGCTGTATAACAAAGGCTGTAAGGAAAAGATGGAGGTTTATCTAAAGTAATTGACAGCTTTTGTGAACCAGACACAAGATTTGCTTTGTCTAACATTTACTTGCTAGTTTTATTACGGTACTGATTACTGCTTTTTCCTGTGATGCAAATAAAAGCTGAGTGTTATGGCCCAGTTATTACCAGAAAGCCCCTGCTAGCAAATATTGATATTTCAAAAGCAATCCCATTCAAATGGACTTATTCATAAATTTCTACTGCAAAGAGAAAAGATGAAGATTGCTGGACTTAAAGCAATGCAAAGAACCACCACAGGATAGAAGACTTCTAATACTCTTCTGATAAATTTTGCAAAAACGATCATTTGCTTTTTCTAATACATAAAAGATGTTATAAATCCTGAGAACTTTACAGGGATTGAAGTTTTAAATACATTTACCCCTACAAACCAGTCACATTTTTTTAACAAATACCAATGAAAAGTCTAAAGATTTAATTCAAAACCATTTCAAAATACCTTTAATTGGATAATTGTCCTCAAATCTGTAGTTTATTATTACTACTTTTGCAGAGAACCATATAACCACTTAATTTCTGCCATTCTTAGACATTTTTCCTGGTGTAATCTCTACATTTCCAGTCATACCCTAGTGTATACTACAAGTCTGTAGCTATTTATCAATATGTTGGATTTCATCTGTTTTCAGCAAGGATCTTAAAGGAGCAATGGAACTCTTAATAGAGCAGAAACGACAAAAGCTTTCCACTGTTGAAAAGCTGGATGAACACATGGATTTTGCATCCCAGTTGATTTTTGCACAGGTATTGGCAATGTACTCAAAATACGGTTAACTTTGATTTATCTGACGTTCTTCTGAACACAGGCTTTGCAACCGAAACTTCATGTGCCTCTCTGAAAGCCACATCATCATAAAGGGATGCCAATCGGTCGGTGCTTTGGAGTCCCCAGCAGGGATTCAAATGTGAATACCTGTATTTCGGGAACAGCTGCTCCTTGTATTTATTTCTTGGCTAAAACAACATCCTTCAGACTCTTGCATCCATCCCTGCATGTCCTTCGGTCTTTCCCTAAGCCCTGCGTTTCACCTTGATGTATTGCCTTTTGTTTGCAAAGGTTTGATCCTATACAAATCCTACCATATATAATCCCTGCCAGCTCTCAAACTCTGCGAGGAAAGGCGATACACTAACAAGTATCTGAGCTGAGAGCAAACTCTAGCCTTTCTCTAAGATCATACACACCCATCGAAACATGAGGTTTTCTCTGAAAGACAAAAAAGAAATGCTATTTAGCATATGATAGACTTAATTTGTACAGTCTACGGGATCTTTGTTGACATCAGAGCTCAGCAATCAACGTTTTCTCCCAAACTTCTGGTTTTTTTCAGAACAGAGGGGATCTGACTGCTGAGAACGTGAACCAGTGTGTGCTGGAGATGATGATTGCTGCTCCTGACACTCTCTCTGTGACTCTCTTCTTTATGCTAATACTGATTGCAGAGCACCCCACAGTGGAAGAGGAGATGATGAGAGAAATTGAAACTGTTGTGGGTAAGCAGGACTTGCACAGCCCGTGCTGTGGGAATACAATTTTGCTCCAGCCGTGATCTAATTTCAGTTATGCAAGGCCTGAACATTTTAAGTGTTTTCTTCTAACAGAATCATTTGCTGTAAAACATATGAACTACCATTATACGTAGATTTTATTCAAGATCAAACGAAAGAAGATGTGTGATTTGTAAAATAAATTAAAATAGGAATCATCAGAATTGATAATCTGTTAGAAAGAATGTGCTGTATTCCCTCCTCAGCAACAGCAGTGGAAATCAGCATTCACCTCATGAGTTCCACTGAAATTGTTTTCTGTTTACCTTGAAATAACAAAAAGGAACACTCAGTCCAAATACTTCTAATCACCAACATTTTTCTGTGATAAAGTACAGAACTTCTCTAAGTTTCACTATGACTATAGAAGGGCAGAACTAGAGAAAATTAAAATTATATTCTGCTGTCATCCATTTTGGTCCCAAATTGGTCTCCTCAAAGTACTAATTACCAAGTATTCAGAACACAATCAAGATATTCCAAATTTGTATTCTTCCCTTTCTCTAGACTTCATTCAAAGCCTGACACTGAACTAATATAGAAACTAATTTCACCCACTCCTATTTAAGATTTACTTCTGGTCTGTTAAACACTGAAAAATGTGTAACAAGTCCTTTATTCTTTTTCAAAGGTACTTTCAATAAACCTTATTTTATTGTCCTCATGAGACTGGAGTACTCCCTTTTTCATTTTCCCTATTTCCTTTCCAGAGCCTCAATCCCTAAGGCAGTAGAGTCTTGTTGCCTTTTCCTTAAACAAACTGGGGCAGCCATCTGCCTTTCATCTTGCAAACCTACCGAGCCCTACATCCAGCCAAACCCAACCACAGGGTGACAGTTTAAGGTCCCCACAAAGTTACCTCCCATCCGCAGCCTGTTCCCAGATTCCCTTGGCTGTCACCTGCTGGAAGATTTCTTTGTTGTGTCTTGTTGCTCTCTCACACAAAAGCCAGGGAAGGACTTTCAGAGTTTTGTCCCTGACAGGGAAGGAGAGCAAAGACTCAGAGTGTACTCATAAGAAGGTGAGAAGACCATAAAATAAACTAGGGTTTATGCTGATGAACAGTGTGTCAGATTTCTGAATAACTAAGGCTACGTTAAGCTCCTCAAAAGCAGCTGGATCCTCCCTATCATTTCAGGACCTGAGAACCTTCCAAAAATGCTTTGATATTTGTATAACGAAGCCATTAAATTTATAACCAACTAACTTCTTCACCATCTGCTTTACTCCACAAGGTGACAGAGACATACAAAGTGATGACATGCCAAACTTAAAAATCGTGGAGAATTTTATTTATGAGAGCATGAGATACCAGCCAGTTGTGGACTTGATCATGAGGAAGGCGTTACAAGATGATGTCATTGATGGCTACCCTGTGAAAAAGGGGACAAATATTATTCTCAATATCGGCCGTATGCATAAGCTTGAATTCTTCCCAAAGCCAAATGAGTTTTCTCTTGAAAATTTTGAGAAAAATGTAAGTTTTCCATCTCATTTCTTATGGAAAATGGGCTATTGTTTATTGTTGAAGTCTCTTCCTCTTACTTTGATCAAGAACTTTGTGACCATAAGACTGTTCTCCCTTTGTCTTAGTGCCTAGTTAACTATAAATCCTGCTTATTACTATAATTATTATTATTATTAGGGCTGGGCATATATTTTTCTATCTGAGTGATTTTTAAATAAAAAGTAATTATAATATAGAAAACAGGTTTTTTCCAGACATAATGATTTTGAACAAAAATTTCTAATTAAATTTGTCAGACACATAATTGCCATTATATCCCCTGACACTGGACAAAATAAAGAGGTGCAGACAGCAACTGAAGTTTTAAAGAAACAAGTAGATGGCCCACTTTGATACACCAAAATGGATTTACAAGTAAAAACACCTGAAGGAATAGTTAAGAAAACAAAGAAACAAGAGATATGAGTGCTCTAGCCAGAAAAACCCCTGTGAGATTTGCCTATTTCTTACCAAAGAAGCCAGGTGCACCACGAATGCCACCCAAGAACGAGCACCAAGCAACCTGGTCAACATTTCTAAAGAGCTTTTTTTATTTCCCATAGCAAACTATGCACACAGTATTAAAAACAACAGCTCAAGAAAGAAAGCCTTTGTAGGAAATTCAAGAAGACAGCAAGCGATGAAGTTTATCGGAATTATTATTCACTGTGAATAGATTCCATTTTGCCACCCATTATTTTCATTCCAAGTATTTCTATCCAAATGGATATCTTGCTTATTTTATGAGTACATTTTGCTACTAAAAATATTTCCCCTTGACCAAATATTTAACCACACATTTTCTATCTGACTTGATGCATTCTGTTGGCCACATAATTATTCTGGCAGGCACAATTTTCCCGCAGTTCTCTAAGTGAATAGCAATCCCCAGCATTATTTATGATAAGATGCCATTGTTAGAATCTAAACATTTTTCCCTTTTCCCAGGCTGTGCATTTGGCATTGTGCTGTACTGCCAGCTGCTGTACTTGCTCTGTAAACACTTGTATTTATGTGTCACATTTTTCAAAAAGCACAGCTCAGTTTATTTGAAAAAAAATTTAAACAGAAAACATTTTTCTTGGTCTGAAAATGAGGAGAAAAGGACATTTTCTTCCAGATGATTTAATATAAGCCAACCTTTTCTACCCTATTCCTGGGTTAAATAAGAAGTCAGAACACAGTTAACATCTTACTTTTTTTAAGGAAGTTGCATAGATGAAGAAAAATAATTTCTTTATAGCCAGACCTTTTTTAACTCATCTATTCAGTGTCAATAAAAGCAGCAGAAACTGTCTGTGCATTCTTCAACAGTTCTGTGAATCCTGCATTTCATATTTCAATTGATAGGAGATAATGATTTTATAAGTATTACCTCTCTATTAGATATCAAATAAGATTTTTAACATTACATTCTATGAGAAATTAGTTCTTGGGAGCATTAGCTTTATAATGACAAACATAGTAGGTGTATGGCTTTATGATTGTCTTATGATTATCTTCAGACAGGCATCAGCCCATATTCCAGATGTTTATGAGCTTTATAATGAACATTTGCTGAAAAACTTTTTAATGAACTTTAATGCACTTGGAGAGCAGAAATTTCACTCCATTTCACAGCCTGTGGTGAAATCCCTGCAGTTCACAGGGCAAACAGACTGCAATGCATGGGCAGAATTGCTCAACTGTGCCATCCCTGCTACCTTAGCAGTTCCAACATCACGTTTTTCTGTTGGTGTCTCCAGTTTGGCCTGACTTGCATGGGAGGGCTGTCCAGAACGAAGCAATAACTGCTCCTAAGAGATTATTTCCACAAGTTTTTCACTGTGTACCTGCTACCAATTTCCATCACCATTTTGGCTACTTTTATGAAATAAAATTTGTCTTAAATGTTATTCCTCATGTTGTTCTGTGCAGGTCCCTTCACGCTATTTCCAGCCCTTTGGATTCGGCCCTCGGAGCTGTGTGGGGAAGTTCATTGCCATGGTAATGATGAAAGCAATTCTGGTGACTCTTCTGAGGCGATGCAGAGTGCAGACAATGAAAGGAAGAGGCCTCAACAACATCCAGAAAAACAATGACTTATCCATGCACCCAATAGAAAGGCAGCCTCTGCTGGAGATGGTTTTCGTACCAAGGAGCACGAAGGAGAATCAGGGTGACTAAAATGGATCAGCATTACAGTCACAGGGCTTTCTCAGCCACAGCCACTAAGAAACACTCATCATTCCTAATTAAATATACACACCAAAGTGTTTCGCTGCCCCTAAAAGACTACAACTTCAGGTGACACTTGTTCTGTCTGTACAGCAGAACCGCAGGCCACAATCTGAAAGATAGGCAAAATCCCTGACTACTTTTTAAAACCAAGTTCAGACAAAGTTATGCCTTCCCTTTCAAACACTGCAAGTTCAGAGGTTTGGGGGTCGACAAAGGAACATGCCTGATGTGTGTTTAATTCCAGGACATGTGTCCTTTTTCCCCCCACCTCCCCAAAGCTGGATCTAGCAGTATTTGACTGTTGCAAAAGCTCTAATCATCTGATTTTGAAAACAGCTGAGTGAATGAAATTAAAGTTAATTTTAAGACCAAAAAACCAATTTAAAATATTTAAGACGTATATAAGTTACAAAAAAATGCTTGAACAGGAAGCCATTCCAACCTTTTTCTTTATTGTGTTTTACCATCATACCAAAGACTGACAGTGTCAGATTTTACCACTAGTAGTGATTTTCAGAGTATTAGGAATAACGGGAGTTGAGATAACTGGTCTGTGTTTTTAAAACTCAATGTCCTGCTACAGAGGATGTGCAAACACCTTAGAAAGACCAGCTGACAACGAGGCAATGAATACAAAAAATCACCGCTAGCATCACACAGAGGGGTAACACCCAGCCCCACCTCCTCCTCTGGTTCATTGTAGAAATTTCCCACCTCACCTCAGTTTGGTGAAGAAGTTTAAATTCTGTGTAAACTGCCTAAGCTGCGCCAAATCCTTTTTGAGCTGCCTTTAGTTGCTCAATTCTACTTCAGAGAGCAAGATTTGGAGTTGTTGCCCATGTTGCCACACCACAACACGAAGAAGAGCGTCCCCCCCTAATTATCCAAGCAGCCCTTGTTTCTCCTCCTCTAAGAGCACTGGCTGTACCCTGCTCTCAGGCATCTTGCTTCATGCCCGCTGATGGAGAGAAACTCAGCAGCATAAGAAGAAAAACAGTCTCAAGAGGCAAATTTCACTGGGTAAATGCTCACAGTTTTTTAGTGGCAAAGGAGAACGTTTCTGAAGTAACAAGCAGATTTCTACAAAAATTTTAAAGGTGTTTTGCACACACAGGTTTTTATTTTAATGACAAACTAGGCTTAGGTTTATATTTAGTTCTAAGCAGGAAAAAGCTAAATGACTACCCAACATTTTTTGTTCAAAACTGACCTATCCTGAAATCTGTACAACCTGGGCATTGATATCTCTGCTCGCCTAATGATGAGTTGCTAGTTTGGTCAAAAGGAAAAAGATCTTCCTGGCTTAATGACAACATTCCTTGACAGAGACTTTCCATTTTCATTGAGCTTAAGCTTTCATACTGTGCAACACAAAGAAAGGGATTTTCTGGATAAAGTGCCTTCATAAAGACAAGCAACCAATGTAAAACAGGCTGTACATTAACCTCTTCCTTTCAAGTCATCCAAACTATAAAAAGAAGAAGAAAAAAATTTTAAAGAGAAAAACTGCTCATGTCTTTACTTTGAAAATTAAAATTAATTCAATTAATTAATCTATTTCCTCAGATCACTGATCTCAGATGCAGGCCCAGCAGAGGAAGATCTATTCAGTAGCACATAAAACCTGCATAAACCCAGCAAGTAATCATGTGTTCCAGCCCAGGGCAATGAACTAGGCAGGTGGCAAAGGAGAGCTGCATATTTTGTTCAATTCTCAAAACAGCATGCAAATTTACTAGAGTAACTTTAAAAAAATCACCTTTGAAAGCAGAATGATTTGTTATTTTTAAAGCTCTCTCCATAACATTTGCATTGTACCCAGAAGTGACAACAGTGAAGTGCAATCCCATACCACCTGTACATACAGACAAAATTCGGCATTTAAAGACACATAGAAATGGGATTTAATGTCTAAACTCAATGTTGTTTTTTCTAACCTAAGGGATTCTATGATTCTAGGACTTCTGTTTTTCAAATTGTAAAGTGGCCCAGTGGTACAAATCTTTGGAATATCCAATGTAACCTCTGTTTCTACATTCTCTGTACCCTTTAAACTAGGAAGTTGTTAGAGCAGTTGGGAGGGAAAAAAAAAGAAAAAATCTCCTAACCATGGTTAAATCCCATTCTTGCTCATTCTGTGTCACAAAACACTGCAGGGCCCTTCAGTGGACAAGCATTTCTCACTTGTATGAGAAGTCCAAAAAGAAAACCACTGAAGGGTTCCAGTTTTTATTCTTAGGATTAAACTACTATTTTATACACAGGATACATCTTTGCTTATTTCACAGAAAAACATTTCTGTAGCGATAATTTACTCTGATTTTCCCACCTCATAATTATAGGCCTCTTCCAAGTAAAATTTTTCACAAGGTTGGAATTAATAAACTAACAATCAAATTTTTGAAATAACGATATGAAATCAAATAGATAGATGGAAAGTGCACGCTTCTCTGATTTCTTGAATGTATTACATATTGTTGAATTTGTAGGCTGGAATTTCAGAAACATGATTACCATAATTACTCTATGAAAGAAATAAAGCAGTATCATTTTTTTACTTTTTGTAAGCAAGCCTACAAAATTATTTCCAATTGTATTTTTATTCTTCTGGTATGCTTTGCACATAGTCTTTCTGGTCTTCAGGTTTCTACAGTACTTAGTTTTGTCCACATTTGGACAGCAGACCTGTTAATTAGTCCGAGCTGTTAATGAATCTGAGCCATTAGCTCACGCGAGCCCCATTCTCCCTAACTTTATGATGGCTGTCACTCTATTTGCATGAACATTTGCACTAGAAGGTCCGGTTCCCCTCCCCAGACTCTTACACGTGCTTGAGAACTGCAGTTGGTGAAGCAGCATTTCAAAGCTTGCCATGTGAACATGAACAGTTTCAATCCTCTCAGTGTACATACACATATGTACAGAACGGAGCTCTGATTTTAAATGGTGTTTTATTACCAGGTACTGTAAAAATTTAAGGGACTTTTTAAACCACGCCAAGTCTACTGTCATCAAGTGACTACTCCATTGATGTTCAATGCATTGACACAGAACAAACTTGACAACTTTGTTTTATACATCACTGTGATTATGGGCTGCTCACAGGACATAAATGTGGATGTTGTTAGAAAATAATGATCAAATAAAGGTTGTATTCACAAAACCAAGTTTAAAGTCATGTTTCATCGTATTTTCCCAACCTGAGAATAACAAAACAGTAATAAAGTGAGTGTGTCTGCATGCACAAACTTGTTAAAGCATTAGATACAAGGAAGACCTCTGGGATGTTCTAAAATCAAATTTCCCACTGATTTTAGGGGATATATTATTGCAAAGATCTTATTCATAAGAGTAGAAAGCATAAATAAAAGTAATTTAAGTTCATACTTTCCAAGGAATGCACTTTATCAAAGCTTTAAAAGAAGGGAGAAGAAGTAGTTTTTGGTAATTCTGAAGATAATAGGGATTTGTAAGGTAACAAAAAAGCTTGGGTGGATGATACAAAGGGTTCAGTATCGGTGAGAAACACGTCTAAAGTAATAAAATTAAACAAATAATTAACCTGACTACAGAATTCAATTTCATCTCTTTTCGTACTCATAGCAAGATGGCATGACAAATTCAGTTTGTGTCCAATACCTCATTTATTTCACTGTCAAATAAAAGCTTTCAGAGTGATAATCTTTACACCTGGCTAAGTGACAGACAACTGGAAGGAAGTAAAAGGCACATCAGAGAAAAAAAAAATATCTAAGAACTCCTTAACGTAGCTGCAGATGGATAGATTTTTCAGACAATAACCTGATCTTGAGACACTCCCTGTGAAAATATTTATCCTAGAATCTTACAAGCTTTATCAGTAATTTTAAAACATTAATAAAGAATTTTCATTTTATAGATCATTCACTCTGTATTCTCCAATGCAATCCAGTGTTACATCCTCAGTTAATATCCCACCAAACTCAATTCTCACTTAAGAAGAAAATTCTAACTGACAGTTTATAGGGGGAAAGGAATATATTACTGTTTCATAGAGGAAAATAGTTAAAATGTTGGATCAAATCTGTTCTGATCTATGGTGAAATAAATACTTCTGTAATTTAAGACTAGAATTTGCTGCTGCCATACACATTTTAAACATGCAGTTACCCAGGACTTGAGAGGTTAAGACTGTTAGAGCTCAAAACAACTATTTATCTACTATTCACTGTAAGCCTCAAACTCTAAGATATCTATTTATCGAAGTGCTAGGTTTGCATACCGTTATAGCTCTAACATTTTCAGACACAGACCTTTAATTATTCAACACAGAAAAGCCCTCAATTCCATAGATCTCCCCTACTCTGGCACTCAT
Source organism: Sclerurus mexicanus (assembly GCA_013396755.1). Classification (NCBI taxonomy): domain Eukaryota; kingdom Metazoa; phylum Chordata; class Aves; order Passeriformes; family Furnariidae; genus Sclerurus; species Sclerurus mexicanus. The sequence goes on along the minus strand of VWZF01003761.1, from coordinate 120,751 downwards.
TCCATTCAAAGGCAGCGACGCATCAGACAGCAAATCCTGGGACTGCACCTACTCACCCCCCCCCGTCTTTGCTGTCATAGTCGCAGGTACCTTTGTTTAGGTACCGGCCTCAGGTGTCTGAGCGAAGCCCAGCAGATGGCGCGCACACAAAATTTATCCCACCGCAAGCCCCGCTCACGTCTGGCCAAGTCCCTGTTGATGGACGGGGGCTAAAAGCCAAGCCTCGGTTACTAAACACTGCTTTAGGAAGACTTGGGGGCATTCTGGGGCGGTGCGAAGTGTAGAGGTGGAGAGCAAAGCAACCCCCAAGGGTGCGGACACAATTTATTGGCATTATTCCAATTAGTGCTGGCATTAGAACATTTTCAAGTATCACCTTTGGCTTAAAGTGTTCTCCCAGTCTGGTGGAATCTGGATGCGTCATTTAGCATCGGCATCAATAGAACAAAATCAAAATGGTTTCTGAGAAACTGTAGGGCTTGCCGGGTATTTTAACTATAATTCAGCCTAACAATTAATTTGATGTATTGAAACTAACACACTTTCTCTTAATACGATATTTTAATACAATACTTTCCATATTGCTTGCTTAATTTAATTTAGCGTGTCTATGGTGTTATTGCATGGTCCACAGCAATCTCTCAGGAAACATCAGGGTCTTTGAAGCAGAGTGGATTTTTGTGTATTGATCCTCCAGTGACTAAAGCAGGTCCCAACACTTTGGGCAGCCTCACCACCCTTCTACAGTAGGTACAAACTTCCTGGTCCAAGAATTGGGCAGATCTTCATAATAACTCTTTATTCTTTAAATAGTTGCTGGTCAAAATCAAGTCAGGTGCAAAAAATGATACATTTGACACAATGTGCACAATTCCATTAAACCACCTGGTTAGAGCTGAAAATACCTCCCACCAGATTTCAATCATTGAATTCCTTTTTAATTTTACTAGGGCTGATTAGCATTTCACTCAATGCTTTATAAACTTATCCTTGCCTTGTAATGATATGTAGATGGAGTCGAATTTCATTCTCCATTTAGCAGCCACTGAAGGATTCTTAGCAAGTAATTATAGATCAAAATAGCTATATTCAGAAACTGCACCTTCTAACACCTATATGCACATTTGTATTTATATTCACCTTTTTTCCTGCCAACAAATGTTAGGGGATATTTGCCAGTGTTAAACAATAGTTCAAGAGAGACATGAGAAGAGTATAAATCAGTATTATTATAACATTATGTATGGTACTAAATGCATTAAGAAAATTGCCACTTACTTCCATTTCAGAAAGCACATAATCAAATTTTGCAAAAGAAGAAGATCCAGCTACTGAGCGAATACTAAAGCAGCTGCAAAATGCATCTTTTTCTGTTTGATGAGACGTTTTCAAATGGAATTTCACAAGCTGAGACGTATAAATACAAATGAAACTGTATTCATTCGTCTTGTCTTCCTTCTTACATGAAGGACAGTGCAAAGATAAATCCATTTTCTACAGAGAAGTTCTCAGTGCCTTATATTACTTCACCTAAGAGTCTCAAAGCATGTTATAAGTATTGATTAAGTCTTTGAAGTGGAGCTGACTTGCTAAACCTCTGCTCCAGACAAAGTTTACAGTGAAAAAAACAATAATTGTGTAGCTCTGGAAGTCATAGTTTGTAGGCCCCTCCACCTGCAAACCTTTGGTCAAAACTCCACAACACTGAGACCACAATGCAATTTTAAAGCTTTTGCTTAAATGCCAAGACATATTTCCAAATCTGCATCTATGGGGATGCACCCCTGATGTGAGTAAATAAGATACAGTAAATATTCCTCTAACGCCTGTAAATCATATGATCTAACAATTTAACCACACTAGAGCAGGAACTACATAAGTGACAATACTTTAGTTCCAACCTGCAGTAAAAGACAGGGACAGCAGCAAGTTGCAGAGTACAGAAAAATGAGAAGGTCAGCCAGCTGTTGTTGCAGATGTGGCCCCAGGGGACCTCGAGGGGAAGAAGATGACACCACCAGGAATAACACCTGTTATTGTCAGAGCTGGGGACACAATGCCTTGTGACACTCCACCCAGGAAAGAACAGCCATCAACCTGGGGACTCTGCACATAATCAGGATCTGCGAAGAACACTTCAAGAGGGATCTATACAACTCATTAAAATGTGCCAGTTGTGGTTTATTATTGCTTGCTTGTTATTAACCAGTTACCAGTAAATTTCTGACTCTATACTCTGTGTTTACCTTTGGTGCAGGCAAATATCCCATTAACAATAACAAGTGCAAGAACCTCAGATTTTGGTTGGCTCTTTTTTGACAGGTACTTAAAATTATATCAAGGAATGACAGCTCTCCATTTTCAGCTCCAGCTACACGCTATAGCTCTTTGTCACAATAGTAGAATGTCACCTGGCAGATACAAAAGTCTGTTGAAATTCTCTTAAATTTCAGTCTTTTATCACTAACCATTTCTGAAAGTGCCATGGAAACTGTAACACGACTCAACAAAGGGTAAATTGTTTCGGAGAACTGCATCTCACCGGGTTAAAAGGTTTTCCTGCAGCACGCTGCTACGGAACATTGCCAGGAGATAGTGAGGTTTGCAGTTTGCAGGAGGAGGAAGTTTTTGCAGGCCACACAAAAGCTTTGTATTCCCCAGTGAGCATTCTCTCCTGGGACCTCACCGTGCTCTTTGCATGCTGTGCTTGAAAAGCCCAGTACAAGAGCTCAAGCTTCAGATGGCCAAGGCTATGCAATTCAGCTAACACTGCCGATGGTAGAGTCTGAGTACAGGTAATTGTAAAAAAATGTAAAAAACCAAACCAAACTAAACTAAAAACTACTCCCATACCAACCTACAGCTCACCATGTTTTCTCAAAGAGGGGGCAATGATGTAGTGTGCAGTATTGAGGTGCAGGAATAGTTTGCAAACTTTAGAAAAGATTGAAAGACTAATTTATTCATGTTCCTTAAAGTTGTGACCAGTTTTTGAGCAGCTTCAAGCATAATATTGGACTTACTTAGATGTCAAAATATTTATGAATATTTCTGTTTGGTAACACAAATCTGTTTCCATGTTAATTTTTTATTATTAAACTATTAGATTCTCATATCTTCTCTGAGAACGCAAGGAGTTCTCTGTAGAACAGAGCATGGAAATAGAGCAATCCAAACCAATTCAAAACGTTGCTTTGGTCTTTGGCTTCTGAAGAGGTTGATTAATTAGCATAGTGTTTTGTGACACCACAGTCTTTCAAACAAAACACCACAGAGTGGACTTGGATCAGAGCAAAAACTCCTAATGAATATTACTGCAGTGCAGCCTTTGCAAATGCAATGACTATTTATATATCGGTCCACAGTTTGAGAAGTTGAAAAATAAACTGAAGTGTGACATTTATTCACCAAGCCTTTTTAGAACTTACAATGAGTGGTTTACAGGGGTTCATTTCAGTATTCTGAGCCAGTTTAAGGAAATGTCATGTAAAATCACTGGGATTTAGAAGTTGAAGTGTTACAATTGCTCCTGAGAGCAAGGAAAAATTAAGTCTGAACATATTTTAAAATCAATAGCAAAGACACCATGTTTTTCTAATTGATTAGCAATAAACAGCAGCACCTGTGTACAATGTAAATCCTAGATTAAGCCTTCCTTCAGCCAGTTGTATGAGATACTGTATAGTTTGCCTCATCTACAAAGCATTGCCATTATTATTTTTCATAGTAATTTAATTCTGAAATATTAAAGCTGCACTTTGTGCCATAATCTGGTTTTGGCCAAGCAAAATGTGTTCAGATTCTGAACTTCCTTGGAGAAAAAAAAGCACTCATATCTGATATTGTCTTCAAATAGATTTCCGGTGAATTAAAAAATAATAATAATAAAAAAGAATATTTAAACCTTTTGAACTGTTGTAGATTTAACTTCAGGTTACATTCAGTGACACAGTTTCACAGGTTCCTGGGAAACTACTTTCTATGGTAGCCAGACATCTATATTAGTATCTGTTTAGAAGTTCAAACATGTACCTAGGAAAACTAAAGATTTAATTAACACCTCTTAACAGCCATTTCTGAAATTACCATATGACCACAGGTATTTTCTAACCCTTCAGTATAATTTTGGGCTTTGCTGTTACAGGAAATGCAGAAATGGGAAGGCATTAACTATGCAAGACTACAAAGCATATGGTCTCCTGATTACTTTAAATAAGCACTGAGAAGGTTAATGAAGAGAAATAATTGCCCTCCCCTTGCCAATGATGATTCTGCCAGGTTATTAAAAGCAATGTGATGCATTGCATCTTTTCTATGTAACCTAGTAGAATACTGAAATGGAGACAAGGATTGTTTTAACTACTACAGACAGAGATGCTTGCAGAAAACAGAGAATAACACATACATTGCTAAACCCATTCCATCCTAAATCACAGTTCTTGGTGGTTATGACAAAAGAATCTGCATGATTATCAAACCCTCCTCGTAGACGTCTGAGGGAAAGGTGAAGATTTATTTGAGATCAAGACTCGGGTTGGGGGCAAAGGGAAATCACAAGGGTTTCACACACAGCCCACTGAAGGCACAAGAAGCTTCTCCTTTTGCACACTTTAGCTCAAGCTCTATATGTTTTACAAAAATAAGAAGAGCAATGAGTGACAGGGTGAAGGAACAGCGGGAAAACCTCCTCTCAGCTTGCAGACATTTGCTACACTGCCAAATGCTGCTTAGAAAGCCTGAACAAGGTTCCCCTACAACTACCACACTGCTTGCAGGAGCAGATAACAGTGTAGTTCCTTCCAGGAATGGGTTGCTCTCCTGTTGCTCATCTGTTTTGACAACCAGCAGTCCAGTTTTCAGCTCCTCTCTGGCTGTTGACTTGTCTAACACAGCTGTTACTAAGAGTTACAACATGGTCAAAGATTGCTCTCTGGATCTCTAGGACCTGTGGCTCTCCTCACAAGCCATTCCCATGTCAAGTCAATGGAAATAATAGGGGTTTATTCTAAAATTTTAGCAGCTGTACAATGCTTGCCAACCATAAAAAAACCAAAACAGAAATACTATCTTAAACCAATGATATTGGTTCCATCTCAGTGGACAGCTGAAGAATCGGTCAGTAGTAGCTTACATTTTTTGCTATCAAAAAGTCTCATGAGACTATCTTTGCCTTTCTACACAAAAGTGTGAGCACCTCTGTATCTCTGTCTTCCCTACCCACACTCTCAAAAATTGGGATCTTTTCCTGTCTAACACACATTGACACAGAGAAACCCGAGGGTCTCTAGCTGGGACATAACACAGTACTTGACTTTGTTCGGGTCAGCCAGCAGACAATGGCTGGCTTTCAACAGCACAAGGAAATCTGGAGGAGCATTCTCTTTCTCCTCTTATCAAAGTTCTCCCTTTCCCTACTTAGACATTTCAGGCACTGAAGTTCTTCAAATCAGGTATTATGTAGGACGTATTGTACAGATCTCAAAGTCAGATGGCACTCAAAGACATTGTACCACCACAGCAAGTTGTGACAAGTTATTTTATCAAAGTTATTAAAAACACCCCTTATGAGTCCTATTGAAATAATGTCACAAAAAAAGCACTCAGCCCTTCTGACTGCCTGATTCTAGCCCATCTCTTGAGTTTTCACAGTCTCTGGACAAACAAAGATCACATAATCCAAAAACTCCACAAGTCATACTTCGTAAATATTCTTTTTTTTTTTTCCCCAGGATGTTCAAAAGTGCTGAAAGGGTAAAATTTGAAACTTCTTTGTGACAAGGTAAAACAAAATGATGCTGACATAGTTCTACAATCTCTGCTTGGCTGTAATGAATTATCAAACTGAAAGCACTTAAGTGCTCAGAATGATTATGTCCAGGAGAAAGTCTAATTAATGCAAATTCTATAAAAGGAGTATTGCATGCTTTGATAACTAAGTTTCATTAGAAAGGGAGAAGCAGAGGCACAGGATTAAATTGATTGATTAAATTGATCTATTGTTTTCTGTAACGAGAAAGAACAATAGCTAATGCTTGGCACTCATAAAAGGAATCAATTTTTGAGAGACTAAATGCTACGACTAACAAACCTTGTTAAAAGAACGAAAGCTTTCTAAAACTTCTTTTTCTTTAGGAAAAAAGCTTTCTATTCTATTCTGAATAATCAGAATGCTCTGCTGGTCAGTCATCATGGTACAGTTATGACAGCATCTTCCCATCTACCAAACCGAGTAGAAATATCAATTTCTCAGACTAACACATAATTAGACAACCCATAAAGTGTGAATCAAGGAATAAAATTCTCATATTCTGGACTGTCAAAGGTAAATATGCTTATTAATCACCCTTCCTTGGCTCTGTACATCTTAGAAAGGACAGATATTCAACAATCATTTTGATAAAGAAACCAAAGATAATAATTCAACCCCCCAGTCCTTGCTGGGCAGGAAAATAATTGCTCAGTTGGGAATATTTCAGCAATATATATTTGGTTCATTCACATGAAAAAATAACATTTGTGTGAGAAAGTTTTCTTGCATTTCAAAGACAACCCTCACCTGTGAGGGGTCATTGGCTTATTGTCTCTGAAGAGGAATATATAGTGTAAAAAAAATCCCCAACCTCAATAAGTTAGCAAAGATCTCCACAATCCACACATAAAAAATGACTTACTGTGGCATCTTCTCTTCAGCATTGTCCTGTGATATTGCTGACCCCAGAGTTCAATAGCAAATGAGGAAGAGAGGTAGACATTAAATATGCATGTAAATTCATTTTTGAACTGTGAGGGAGGCAAAACCCTGTAAGTTTACAAAGCTATGTCTATAAAATTCAAATACTCCCAATTTTTCAGAACTGGATACTGTGGACTGTATTCAGCCTGATATTGATTTTTCTTCCCTACTTGAAACAGGACAAGTAAAACCTGACATCCACCCTAATTTTCCAAGTTTGTTGAGTTCAAAAAATAAAAGAAATAAAAATTTAATGAGATAATGGCTCAGAAAAAGATCAAAGTACCAGTGTTCTGGAACTGGGATTATGTGGCATGCCCTTACAGATTGTGTTTATGCAATTAAGAGTTGTGCTTCAGAGATTAAAGGTGAGCTCAATTCACTGGCAAATGGATCGGCAAATGAAATTCTTCTGCAGGATAAAAATGGACACATTGATTGAGCTTTATTTATCAAATTCTATTTTTATTTTGTTCCTATTTTCCTCTTTGTTCAATGATGAAGGGGAGGGGATGTAGGCACCCAAGCTTGAGCCCCCATATGCAGGACAAAGTTTCCATTGCTGCACATTATCAAACCGGGTGTTAATTTCTTCCAATTTTATTTCAACTTTGCCACAGGACATCTGTTCTTGTGTGCTGTGTTATATTATTAACACTTTCTACACACTGTTACAGGAACAAGGACAACGTCTTTGAAAGAATGTGCCTGCTTTAACTTAAGAATTCTAGATTGTGCTTTTTAAAAATTCAAATGCCAGCACAGCTCTCTCATTATGGGAACAGCTGAACATCTCTTTCTAAGTGGAGGGAGTAAGAAGAAACCAGATGTAGTGCAATATGCCCTGCATGACAAAGTTACTTAATGGTCTGTGTTACACAGTACAAATAAGAGATACTTTCTCCCAGCTAAGTCTTTGGAAGTTCTGTACAATGCAGCTCCAAATCACTTCAGGTTCTTTTTAAGAGCAAAACCCCAACTACAGCACACTTTCCTACAGCAAAATCAGCCCCATTTGTTCTCAATTTGTAGTGAAAGGGAGATTCCCCAAAGGCAGAATCAATCCCCCAGATTCCTTTCCCATTCAAATCTAAATGAACTTAGCTTTATATAATTAAGGTTTAGCCCAAATTTGTCTGAAGCTTCAAAATTAACACTGCAAAGACAACCTTATGGTTTAATCCATCATACAGCATCAAGTAGGAGCTAGATGTCCATTTCTAATAAACATTTGTCTAAATTGAGCATTCTCAGAATAGCAGCATTATTTGAGAAAAGGGAGCCAGTAATCCCAAAAGACTGATTTATTTAAAGCAGTTCTCTCTGTTGGCCAAAGCTGAAAGTCTTTCTCCTAAAGAGCATTTCCATGTATGCTTCATTGTTAAAAAAGGACTGTGTTGCTTCTTACTGAAGGAGTTTTATTTCAGTGCCTGCCACTTAAATTTTGAAGGANTTCATTGTTAAAAAAGGACTGTGTATCAGTGAACACTTTTGTGTTGCTTCTTACTGAAGTTTTATTTCAGTGGCTGCCACTTAAATTTTGAAGGCGTTCTCTCACTACAAGACAAATGCACAGTGCAAAGAGTTAACATTTCCACTCAGAGACCCTCATCTGGACAAGACACAAACTACCCAGCTAGATATGCCTTTAATCTTGCTAGCCTGCCAATAATCCAGCTGTGTTATAATGGCAGACACAATGGTATGGGAGTGACATCCCCATCATAATAAACAGCTAAAACAGAGACAATTTCATTACAAACCAAAATGAACATTTTGTCAGCTGTTACTATAATACACAACTGCTGAAAATAGGGTCTCACAAATAATGATAAATATTCATTAGGACATCATTACAGAGCTATGAAAAACATGGTTCAAACAGAGCTACCATTGCTGGCATGTCCTTTTTACAAGTCACTATACCTTCTCTCTAGATGCTGACTCTCTCAACTGATTTTGAGCAACCATCTCTCCTAAACATCAGTAGGAAACATGCATGTTTAGGATTTCATGACAGACTCCCAGTGCCTCACAGGAGTGAGCTTTTAAGGAGAAACAAAAGGAGAAGAGAGCCTACAGACAGATGGTAGGCAGTCAGGGAAAAGTCATGCTGCGTTGGCTGACCAGCTGAAAAGAAACAGAGAGAGATGGTCCAGCAGACCCATTGTGGAAGAGACAAGGGGAAAACTTAGGGGGGATCACAAACAGCTTGCTCCTGTTGCTGGTGCCCCTACTCCCTGAAGTGCAAGGGATCAGAACACAGTGGAAATTGGCAAAGAAAATGCCACACCATACCAACAGCACCTGGCACAACTGCCTCTTTCCTCTCTCTCATTGTAACTGCTTAGGCTGTCACAGGTTTGTACTGAAGTTACTTCAGCCATCCAAGGAGTAAGCAGGTAACAAAATAAACACGTAAGAGAAAGTCTCAGGTTGAGCACGCCTTAAATGAAAGGATTACCATATCAACAAGTGTTGTATCCATTTGACCAGCTACAACAGGGCTCTTGAAAAGTCCCAGAACAATGTCTGCAGGCTGAAGTTATGGGAGAACTGCAACTGCTGTGCACATTTATGTACTTACATTGCTCCTGTAACCTCATAAGCTATCACCAATATACCATTTCAGTATATCCAGACTGGCAGGTATATTTCTATTATGGACCTTTGAGATATCATGATGTTAAAAACAAATGCAGTCAGCCTCGCCTGCACTCCTGCATATACATATTTATGTCTTGGTTTTGCAATGACCACCTGGTTTCCAAATGCCACGACCATCCACAAAGGTAGTGATACAGAATTGTGAAGAAAAGATAGTTCAAATAATTACAACAGGGTCCACCTTTTAAAACAGATTCTTGCTTTGTGAGAGAAACACAAAGCGTCAAAACTGCAACAGCTTTCCGACAGTCGGTGGTCTGTCTGCCAGGGCCAGGCAGCCCAGAAGGATTTTAAGCAGCCGGTACAGCCCTCCATCTGCCGGCTGCACGGAGCGGGTGCGGCTCCCAAGGCACTAACACACAACTCAAGTGGGAACTCTGCCTGACCTTAGTCCCACTGCAAGAATACCCACTCTTTTCAGACTTTATTCTAAAATTTATAACTATGCAAATCCTCGTTAAAAAATAAAAAACAACACCACGCTGCAAAGCTGAACAGGCTATTTCAGATCTTTGCCAAATAAGACCTAAATCACTAAGCTATTTGTTCTTTGCTTATAGCTTTTGCATTCTCATTGCATTCTAATTCAATTTTATTCTAACTGGTCCCCGGCTTATCAAATAGTCTAGCAAGATAACAAAAAGATAACAAAAATTTACTTTGAGAATATGAAATGCGTAAAAGGCATATTTCTCTTAAAAATCTTTACCTACAAAAGCACTTTAACAGTAGCAAATAAAATACAATAGAAAAGCATGTAGGTAAAATTTCTCCATTCACTTGAGGGGTTTACGGGGAAAGGGAGCAAAGAAATGAGGGCAAAAAATCCAGATCACTCCCTGGGACAGGAGGTTGAATTTTTAACAGTCAAATATCTGAGACATAAAAATCTCAGGATTGTTCCAGGAAATGAACATCTTACATTCCTCACTGAGCCCTGGAACTTCACCCATCTAAGTGCACAGGAAAGAAAAAACATTCTTCATAAATCAAAAATAAGAGAAACAGTGAATAAAGGCTGAGTCATCACAACTAAAACTTCAGCTTCCACCTACATCTCTTACACATGCACATACACAGAAGATGAACAGCATTGTTTGTGAACACTGACACATCTTAATACCATATGAGTCATAATGCAAGGTATTTTGGGATTCATTTTTATCATAGCATGTTAGAGGGATACAACAAACGGACTGCTTAAATCCAACCCACATATGCTTTGTCCAGTGCTGTGTAAGGTTGCCTTCTCATGCAGTCTTTTTCAAATTCAGGAGCATCTCACTTTACACAACAGTCCCTTTGTGAACCTGAGCCAATTATCCCAAAGGAGGTTTGGCTAGTGGTCGATGTGATAGCCTATGCTCTGTAGTGGTAATTGTAGATAACCTTGTACTTCTTATATTTTTTATTTCATTTCTACCTCTTAAATCTATCACAAGCTTGAAAAAAGTTTTTACAAGTTACATAATCAGTTAACTAAGGATATCCTCTCCTAACAGTTCCAGTAGTTCATATCAAAATTGAGTTTCAATGGTGTCCCAACTGTGAACATTTGACTCAGTCCTCATTCCTTCTGCACGATGCTGTGAGGAGGTGTCAGCAACACCACAGGCTCCTTCCCTGCTTCAGTGTTAAATGTTGCTTATTAGACCTGTTACACCCCTCAAACTCATTAGAACAAAGAACGCTGTCCTTCAGTATAAACATGAGTAGCCAAACTCAGCTGTAACCCAGATATCTTTTATCTCCAGAACGACATCAGCTACTACTTTAGATCCTTCCCTTCAAATTCTCAGTACACTTATAGCTTCCTGGCACCTGGTTGACTTTAAGCTCTGAAAGCTCTGCTTAGGGACATGTGGTCTCATTAATAAAACCAGTGTTAGCTGGGCATGACTTCTTATTAATTATGGAGAACAATCAGAGTTATTGTCCTTGCAAATGGTGGGGAACTTTTCTCTTTAATTTGAGGAAATAGCATACTTGCTTTAGTACCCTGTTGTGTTCCTGCAGCACTTCACAAGCTTTAGGATGGCTTTCTATCATTCTTCAGATTCTTTTATTATAACACCTGCTGCAGCCACTGATCTTCCCCTGGGCTTGTGCTGTCCATAACAAACCTCTGCAGTGACTCAGCTTGCTGCTCATTGCAACTGTTGGTACAGAGCTGAGAGGGGTGTTACACAACCAGCCCATGGACACTGCCTGAAATCTGTTCATTTACTTTTGTTCTCAGTAATGAACTGGGCCTCTTAGCCATGCACAGACAAAGAGGGCTTGGATTCTCACATTCCAAAACATACGGGGCTGTCTCCTCTTCAGGTTTTGCACCACATGCTACTCATCTAATCATCCCACTCTGCACCCTTCACATCAGCACTCAGTTCCCCTGTCAGTCTTCAATCCCTTTGTGGTGCTCAGTGTTTCTTGTGAGATGCTGAGTCTCCACTTCTACCTGCTTGTCTGAAAATGGGAAACTCTCAGCCTCCCCCATCACTCGATCTTGGCATTCTTTTCAAATCCACTAGACACTGCAATTTTAATATGACAAAAGCCCTGGTAAAAACAGTTGTTATAGTAATGGCTGGGTTATCATCTTTGGCTCCAAATTGCTTTTAGATAATGGATCTGATTGTCTCTCGCCTACAATTCCTGGTCTAATTCTTTAATTTATGTTTATGTATTTTATGTATTTTACAGGTGCATAACAAACCAAGAGAGAACATGCCCCACTGATAAGTGCTGTATCTTCTTTCTTTATCAAAGCCAAACCTTTGGCAGTGTTCTGCTTTGAATGGGAGGTTTGACATGTTACCCTCCTGAGATGCCTTCCCACCTGAACTATCCTATACTCCCAGGTACTTTTTCTACTACAGCCCTGAACATAGACTAGCTAAATATGCAGCCACCACTGTATTATGCATTGTAAAATCTTGGGTTTTCCAGGTCCTTTTCTTTGCACATCTTTCATAAATAAAGCATTGGAAGAGTAAAGGGAGTCCATCATGCAATGAAAGCAATTTGAGATTTCAAGCATATCAGTATTAAGTTTCCCCACAGCACTCCCACTCTCTATTCTAGGTCTTTGGCATGGAGCAGTGATGAAAGCCAGAAAAACAGGGTATTTTTCCTTTCCTTCTGGAAGCAGATGAGTATTTCTTTTTCTTGAAGTAGCAGGAAGCAGTAATCATGGTCTCTTCATTTCGCTCCTAGAAATGCTTTTATCAGCAGAGAAATAACTGGGCATGGCAGTTAGTGCTATGGTTTGGTAGCTAGGTGGTGTTCGGTCAAAGGCTGGACTCAGTCTTGGAGGTCTTTCTCAACCTTAATGATTCTATGCTGGAAATTAGTATAATTCACATAAAATCATTGAGGAGACATCAAGAGGCAGACACATCCCAGAGCATGACCTCACAACATTAAAGGAACATGGTCTTTCATCTAAGCCGCAAAAAGGACCCAAGATCTACAGTCCAAAAATTTAGTTATACAGAAGTAGAGGCTCTAGGTCTACTTGTCTAAAGACAAATTTGCATCATCCAAATTGAATTTAAGTCATTCATACATTGTATTTATGGGTACTCTGAGTCTCTCAGTGTGGGCAAGAGAAATAACTCACCGGAAAGGGATCTGGACAGCAAATTTTCTAAGTAATTTCATTCTTTTTACCAGGGCTGTTGTAGGACTACATGTAATCTAACTGCCTATACTGCATGTTCCCAAGACTGCCCATAAAATGCAATTTTATGCCTGGGTTGATGATATTGAGTTATTTATAGATAGGTGGGCAGCAGAGGGCCTTTTGCCATGCTCTTAGAATTGGCCATGAAGTAATGCCCACACACTGTCAGAGGAAGATGATGTTTCCACGCTGTTCTAAAAATCACAGCAAGCTCTACAGAAACCACAAAAGCATATTAACATTCTGCCATTTGAGGAAGCCTGTGGATGTTAGTGAATTGCTCCACAAAAACCTGATTTCTGTCTCTATGATTGCTTCTCCGAGATTATGATTCCCTTTAGTCCCAAGGATGCTACACTTCCCAGCAGAAAGTCTACACCAAGACCAATCTCAGCTGTTGCAGCACTATTTCAGTCACAGGTGCACCATTCCTGGACTGAAATCCACACCATTGATCCTGTCATCTTCCCAATGTGCAGATACCTCTTATGGCTGTAAAATGGGAGTCACATCATCAAATGTAAAGTACCCAGACCTAGTCAGCTCCAAAACACTGTATACTGTAAGCCTTTTCCTGATACCAATTTATTAAATAAATATTTCTTCAATAAACAACAATTCCAATTAATTAAATTGCTACACAAGATGTGCAGCTCTGTGGATCTCAGCATTTCTTTTGTGGGAAAGTGTGATCTACCATACCCTAATAACTCAGGATGTGTAGGCAACATTATCATGTGAATAAACAATAGCCTTCCAAACACAACACAACCTCAAGTGTTTGGTGGGTTGGTTTTCATGTATTGAAGAATAAAGCTATACAGATACAACCACAGAAAGAATTTATTTTCTACTATACAGAAGCATGTAACAAACAGTATGACTGCAGGGAAAAAATGTGCATGTTTGCATAAAGAGCAGGATTATAGAGGTTAATTAAGTAACTGATGCTACCTATAAACATTCTGGAAAGACTGTACAGTATAGGTCCTCCAGAGTTTCCTAGCAACAAAATTTTCTCTGCTTTCTCAGAGTATTGTGAAGTTGTTGAATCCTCCTACATACAATTTGAAATCAGGGATGAAAACAAGGATGACCCATCTTCCAGACTAAAAGCAGAAAACTGTTTCAAAGCAAACTGAAACACAACTCAGTAACAAGCACTGCTGGTTTAACTGCATTTCATTTGCATCTTAGACATGGTCAAGAGCTTAAATGCAGCCATCAGGTAATCAATCCTTGTAATGAAGGGCATAACTCAACAAATGGAAAGTAAGGAATATGGCATGTTTTGAAATAACTTCATTGACCACCACAAGAATTAAAAATAATTCCCAAAGACAGCGGCAGAAAGGAGGAAGATTTTGACTGACAGCTGTCCCCTTGCTTTCTCTAGACACCATCAGAATGGGAACAAAACAGAAGACAAGCCTCGGTTTTCTCCTGTATTTCACAGCGAATCCCTTGAGAAAACATTTTTTAAAGTGTATTTTTCCAGTCCCAGAACAGAGAAGGCAAATTTTTTTTCAGCTACTCAGTCTTAGCTGTTATATTATTAGTATCCCCTCTGCAATGAAATTTAAAATTGTAAGTAAAATTATTTTTAAAGCCCTGATAGTTACTTATAACACCTAAATCCTTGCTCACAAAAACAAGTCAGTCCTATGGCCTAAACGATAACATTTCCATACAGAATTTTGCCAAAAGAAATTTCCCACCAACAGAATTAATTTCAATTTGGGAAGGCAATTTTCATTTCTTTAATCACTCAGAAAGCAAGGTTATGAATTCAAGAGTTTGCCAATCTACAGCAAATGGCATCTCTAACTTGCAAGACTGATATCCTTCTAAGCACAGGATAAATCACCATCTTGGAAAAGAATGGTGAAGGACCTTTAGGAAAATAAAACCCAGTATCACTAAAGTAGCAGAAAACTATGAAATGCCCACGAAATTCAAGTGACAATTTAACACAGAAAACTTACAGTAGGATTTTGCTTGTAGAATAAGTGAACAGAGGAGTAACAACATCCTCATGGCCAAAAAGTGGACATGACCATTTTTGCTCTTGAATTTACATAAGAGTCCTGTTTCTATAAGCAAAGAGGAAACAGGACAAGTTACCACTTTACTCTTTCACTTTATTTCTTTTGGAATTAAAATCCCACAAGAGCACCTTACAGGTCATTGAGGTGACAAACTAAATTTCAAGTCCTATCTTTAGATCCGATATTCCAAATACCACAGCATAGGTTGGCACCATTGCCAGACTGCAGACTCAGTCTGGGATTGCTTCCTCAGCTCTTCTTTAAGAGGAATCAACACCAAACAAAAGCAGAACATAATTCAGCAAAGCCCAATGGCTAAAAATGTCCGTACTATGGTAGTTATTCAGAACTGATGTCCTACATCTGCTCTTCTTACTTAAAAAAATAAAATAAAAGGGGGGGAGGTGGCACAAAAAATCCTGCACTCTTCCACATTTATCCTCCCAACACAGGATGTACAAACACTGCTTACCTCACATGCTACAAAAATCTAGATCTTGGAATATTTACTGGCACATAAGAATTTAAGTAAGGCAGGCATCTTCATTATTATTTAATACCAAATCAAATAAGAATTTGCAGACCATCAATAGATGCGTTATTGCAACTAAAATCTACTAAGAGCACATGCCAAATGTATATATGTACACACATGCTGACTACCCTCCAGACATCAGAGCCTAAGTTGCCAGCACGACAAAGTTGTTGACAGAGAATCTACTGATCCTTGATACAAGTTTTTCATGTTTTGGCAATAATGGTGCAGGACAGTTTTCGTCATGAAACATATACACATAAAACACAAAAAAAAAAGGGGGCAAAAAAAATCTAAAACCTGCTACAGTACATTTCATGAGTGTATCAGCCTACAGAGATCCTTCTCTGTTTAATACATTCCGTAGCAATGACACTTGGATA
This sequence comes from Sclerurus mexicanus, assembly GCA_013396755.1. Classification (NCBI taxonomy): domain Eukaryota; kingdom Metazoa; phylum Chordata; class Aves; order Passeriformes; family Furnariidae; genus Sclerurus; species Sclerurus mexicanus. The sequence continues at coordinate 104,700 of VWZF01003761.1, read as the reverse complement.
TAAAAGATATCATAAATAGCGAAGGAAAATATTAGGTAACAAGTTTAGAAACAGTACCTCCTAAGGTAGACTTAGTTAAATAATATTAAGACAGTTTGCAAGAAAAACATACGATCTTTACATCTGGAACCCAGAAGAAGATAACATCCTACCCCTATGTCTGGACAGTCTAAAAGAGGCAAGTCAAACACAAAGATGGTAGTGCAGCTCTGTTAGATACAACAATTGAAAGAAAAGAGAGACTGCTTCCTATGTCAGGTTTTAGAACTCTGTTTGAAATAGGAAAACTCGAGTAGCAAAGCACTGAGGCAGCTCACCGATCTTTTATTTAGCAGAAATTGATAACTGTACAGTTCATGTACAGCCCATGAGATTCAGGTGAAAATCTGTGCTCCACATTTGACTTTCAATCACAGCTTCTCAGTACCTCACTTCCCTCTCTCTGTAAAATACTATGATCCTTTCCTATTTCACAGCAGGCCTGTAAGGATAAATGTATTAGACATAGATGCTATGGTAGCTGGGCTACTTTAGCATTTAAAATATGATGAAATTGTATCTGTGTGAACATGCAAGTGTGATTTGCCAATGGAACAGTGGAAAAGCATGAATGCTAAAAGCTGTCACAGGCAGATCTCCAGCACTCCTACAATGAGTGGGCAGAGGAGGATTTCAGCTAAGTTCCATATGGAAGGAAGATCAAGACCAGCTGCAGCTGAAATGTGAATGGAGGAGCCTCACAGAGCTGTGGCCGCTGCAGGACGGCATCACATAACTGGGAATACACGCAACAAGTGGGGCAACTCCAACCAGCTGCAGTACCAGCTCCCTGGGAAGTCAAATCTGTAGAGATTTACAGACAAATATATTAACTGAGCCTTGAGAAAAAACATTCCAGATCCTAAACAGCCCAATCCTTGTAATAAAGGAAACAGTCACAGAGCTTCAGACACAGGGTTTCAGCTCATAGCTATGAATATGTAATTGCACTATTTGTATGAAATGCAAAAAATAAATAAGTCATGAAATGCCAACTTTCTCCATGTGGAGTTTCATTTAACATGCATCCAGCTAGCACATATACTGCTGTTAATAAACCTTTTGTGCTTCTCTCTGCACCAGTCTTATAATGAGTGGAAACTATGAAGTTCAGAGCTCTAAGCATATGGAATTTTCCAGGTCACATGTTAAACCAAATGCTGGACTGTGCTGGGCAGAGAATGCTGAGAAAAAAAAAAACGCTGCATTCTAACCATATGTTTTGAAATTAAACAATACGCTCATTCTATTACAGCTGAAAACTTTTATAAATGCATTACAGTTAGCAGCAATAAAAAGCGAAAGTAATCTCAAAGCAGCATTTACTGTCAAACAGCAAGTAATTACAGCACAGTAATGAGAATGCCCAATGTATATATCACAAGTGTGATGCAATATTGGTTAAATTATAGCATTTCCATCATAATATTTATTAGTGTGGTTGTATAAGGATTTTGAAAAATTACAAGAATTAAAATAAGTGGGGCTTGGTTTTCCTGTTAACTATTCCACGCTACAACTACTTTTCACGATCCTCTCAAAGATGAAAAACACTCCTTCTACTAACTGAACTACGATCAGTAGCAGAGAAGTGTGACTATTCAAGAGTTTAACATTTAATTGCAATCATAGCATAGGCAATGCACCCAGAAAAAAAAATTCCACATAGCAAATAGGGTGAGGCCAGTGCCTAGAACACCTTGGAGAGGCATCCACAGCTGCATTCCCAAAATACACTGCACAAGACAGCCCCCTATGCCAGTGGGGGAGCTGGAAGTGTTCTACTGTACATGCATCCCTGCAAAAAAAAATAACATTGTGGTTTTTTGCTTATCTAATTACAGCCACTGTCATTAAAAAGTCAGAATTGGTCCAGGTTAGAAATTACCATTAGTGTTTCAAGCAATTAAAGACAGTCCAGAAAATTCTTTAATTGCACTCAAATATGGAATTTGCTATATGCAGCCTCAAAGCAGCATCCAGGCGTTGCTTTCTCCAGCGATAAGGATCTGCATCTTTTTGGGGGAGAGCGTTACAGAGCAAAGATTATCTGCAGTCTACAGCTACTGGCATAAACCTCAGGCTGAAGATTTCAGTATGCTGCCTTTTAGGATGTAACATCTATGGGTATGAAGATTCATTCAACAAGATCTATTTTAGGATGGCAGTTGGTTCTCAGTTAGAAAAGTACTCTTGCTACTACTTCCCTGGGATTTTTGTGCTAGAATTCAAGTAATCTTTGGTT